>JASEVX010000002.1:115703907-116049888 GCA_031761405.1 Serripes groenlandicus
AAAGCTGGAAAGGGTTGCAATCATTGAACATTTTTGTTGATGAATTACTCTAGATTTTAGTAGTAGAGCTTATATTCTTGTTGAATGTATGCTGTATGCATGGTTTTTTGACAGTTACCTGTACCTTACAAGTAAAACCATGGTTCAAACAGTTCTTATAATATGTAGCTAAGGTATATGTATACAAGTGCACTTATATTTCCTTGCTATGTAGCTAGATTTTGTAGTGATGTGGTAGAGTGTTCGCTTTCAGACCTGGTTTAAGAAAACCAGGAAATGCATGAGTAGGTGAACTGGTCGCCATGATATAACTGAGAAATTGTTAAAAACGGCGTTAAACCCCAATCAATCAATCGCTTTCAGACCAAGATATCTACGATTCCAGCCCTGTCCAACTTGTCCGCTAGGTTATAGGTAGTTAAAAAACCAACTTTCCAGAAAAGTACCCTGTCACTAATTTCAAGTTTGGATGGGTTATATCATATGTAGCCAAGGTATATGTATAAGGGGACACTTATACTGCCTTGCTATGGAGCTAGCTTTATAAGCGACATTGTAGAGCATTCACCTTTGGATCAAAAGGTTCAAGGTACAAGCCCTGGTCATGTGGGATCTTTTAGGGCTAACAATGGTTGTAGATTTGTAATTTTTTAATTATTGTAGATTTCGCTTATTTCATTCTTGTGCAAGAAAAGCATCAAATTGACAATGAGCCTGAGGTGACCAATGCTTTCTCATATTGCAGGTGAAGACCTCAGCTTATCAGAATGTCCAGTGAAGCAGACTTAGAACCTCAAAGTGAAAAGCAGGATCTCTCGGCAGCTCAGCGTGCACGCATTGAGAGGAATCGTCAAAAAGCACTTTTATTAAGACAAAGCCGATTACAGGCACATCCATATGCAACAGATTCTTTGGGGTAACTTGAGAATCTTCTGTTCTGTTGTTGACATATTGACAAACAGGGAATGATATGATCCGTTTGCACCTCATGGCAATCTGATCATAATCTTCAATCCTTCCTAATTCATTTAATAAAGAAGACATAATATGGTATATCAGATCTATCTGTATTGTATGTAGATCCAAGGAAACAATATTGTTCAATGTACCAAGTTCCTGTTACGTAGTCAACATGTGAAGTGATCATAGACAGACAGATGAATACAAAATGAGTCGCCCTGTCATAGCAGAAGAATCACGAATTAACCCTTTCCCACAAAAAGACACATTCTGACGTCATTGCAATAGGTGACTTTTGAAAACATTATGTCGAAAAGAAGAAATTGCTCGTAATGAGCAATTTCTCTTTTTGCCCGATTTTGTTCAACTTGATTCAATGATAATGCATTCAATCATTGATATTTGCCTGCATGTTTTCAAAGATGTCTGCTGCAGATTTGCTGTATTTGGGAAAAAGTTTAACAATGGTTATAAAATAAATCTGGCAGTCTACTTTGATATCATTTCTCAGCATGAAGAGCTTTTGCCTTTTCCCACAATGTTTTCAAAGGTCATCAGGTAAAGTCATGAAAACTAACAGTTGACATGTATACATGTATTTGCTTTTAGAAACAGGGTGAAAGCCCCAGCAAGAGACATTGATACAGGCGCTGGATTCTTTATAGAGACAGGAGGAGAGGAAGAAGCTAAGACTCAAACAGAGATTGTTCATCCCGCAGGTAAAGTTTAGTCCCTTTCTCACATACAACAAAATTTAATATCGGAAGAAGTCTTCAAAACTATTACAGCAAAACTATGAAAAATGTCTATAAAAGAAAGCACGATTATTTAACACATACAACAATTCTGCAGCAAATAACTTTGAAAATATTTAGTAAAAACTTTGGGGACTCTCTTTGTAAATGAAAATTAAGGAATAAAGATGAAAACATTGTGCGCAAAAGAGAATTTGATACATTGTGAAAGAAGGAAAATTTTGTTTTTGCAGTTCATAAATCAATAATTTAGATACACTCAAATTTAAATGAAGGAAGTTTTCCTCAACCCTTTCCGACATACAAAAAGTCATAAACAGATCACTTCCAAAACCTCTGGTTTAAAATACGATTAAACTCTATTAATATAAGTTAAATCATTGAAAAGAAAAACATTGTGGCAAAATTAGAAAGTGCCTATTATGAGCAGTTACTCCTCTTGTCTAAATGATTCTAAAGTTGACTGCTGTAGAAATGCCAGAAAGTGTCTACATTTGGGAAAGGGTAGGTAAATTATTTTTCACAATGATAGAAAGAATATTGTACAGTCTGTCTGTATAACTAGTAAAGCAGGAAAGATGAAACAAGCATGTTCAACTACTAATATCTTGATCCAAATGCAAACAAAACCTTTTACCCTTTCAACATACAACAAATCGAGGGCTTGGCGTGAAACGGTTATAACTAAAATTTGTATTTTTTTATCAAGGTTAATAGCCTCACCATAAAGTCTTTATAAGCGTTAACTCATTTTTCTTGGTAAACAATGGAAATTTCCATTGTTTACAAAGGGGTCAAAATTACCCCTAAACCAGCGTTTTCAAAATAGGTTTTTAGTTACAACCGTTTCACGCCAAGCTCTCGAAATAATTATGCAGCGGATGGAAATGAAAACTTTAAGCGAAACTATAGAAAATGTCTTTAAAAGGAAGTGTGATTTTAAAATAGACTTCAAAACATTTGTATTTATAGATTGATCATTTGTGATAGTTTTACTGTTTTCCTGATGTGATATTTATTTGTGTTGCTTTTAAAACATCTGGGCATTTAACTGAAATGTTTCAAAATTTGTAATTGAAACCATTGTTGGAAAGAAGTCGATGTTTTCCACAAAGTTTGCAAAAGAATGATTTGATTAACTCATTGGCGTCCAATACATTTGTACTGGGAGAATTTTTCAATATGCATACCGGTAATTATGTGGATGTTTTATAAACTCAGGTCAGGTATTGGATTTAGACAATTTATTTTGTGAATGTTTTATATACACAGGACCGGTAGTGGATTTAGACAGTTTATTTTGTGAAGACTGTGGCAAAGAGTTCATGGAGTCATATTTTTACGACAAATTTGACGAGTATATATGTGATACATGCAGGTAACTATAGCCATTGGTTATGCTTATACAATCAAACTTGTCTTAAGCATTCACCCAGGGGAGAGTCAAAATGTAGCTGCTGATCATAGCAGGCTGCTTAATACAAGTCAAATAAAGAAGAGAATGTTGTTTAAGTTGATCTTCAAGTGGCTGGTTAATACAAGTTGGCTGCTTAACAGAGGTGACCGCTAACACAGGTTGACTGTATTTGTATTACAGCTTGGCCTCGATAGCTCCGGTGATAATGGTGAGGCTATCATTCCAGGGATCGTAAGTTTGATATCCGGCTTGGCCATTGATTCTTCCTGATGATTGTCATTTTGACAAGCTTCATTTCTCTTCAGGAAAAGACCGTCTCAGTGGTGTAGTGGTAGAGCATCCGCCTCCGGTGTGGGAGGTTGTGGGTTCAGTCCCCGGTCGGGTCATACAAAGACTTAAAAAATGTTAGCAATGGCTGCCCTCCTTGGTTGTCAGGGTTGCGGGTTAGCATTGCGCCTGACTGGCTGGTGTCAGGATAAATGGTCCAGTAGTACTAGTAACTTACCCAGGAAACGGCGTGATATAACGGAAAAATTGTTGAAAGTAGCATAAAACACCAAACAATTAACCTTCGGGCAATGGGCAAGAAATTATCTATGTAGGAATGTAGCCAGTTGCCTGGGAAGAATAGTGCATAGAATGCTGGTGCAAGGAAGCCATCAATTGCATGGTTATGTGAACTGGCAACTTTGATATGAATTAAAAACTGTTGAAACCTTTGTAATCAATCAATCTTTGTTTGATGAACATAATTATGTTTGATACATACAGTTATTTTTAACCCTTTGTTATTACAACCTATGAACCACATTTTTCAAGCAAGTTTTAAACTCACTCTTGCCCTAATTCAAGCCATGTTAGATGCCTCTGCAGCAGAAACTTAGGGTGGGAGAAGAAGATATTGCTTAGACCCAAATAACTCGCACAGTGTTTTCAACTTTATTCCAATATGTACAGGTAGCATCAAAATGTATCTGAATGTAGAAAAGTTTTACCCTTTCCCATATAGAACCTTTTCTACAGCAGACAACTTTGAAAACATCTAGTCAAAAATATAGAAAATATCTATAATTGAAAGAATAATTATTGAATTAACATAAAAACATTGTGGCAAAATGTAAAACTGCTCATTATGAGCAATTTCTCCATTTTAAACAATGTTTTTTTAAAAAGTCATCTGCTGCAGAGGCATCAGAAATCATCTATATGAGGAAAAGGGTAAATATACTTTTCCTCTGAACAATGAACTATGGTAAAATATATTTCTTTATCTTGTGTTTTGCAGGATTAAAGAAGACAAATATGTCCTCATTACAAAAACAGAAGCTAGGAATGAATACCTCCTATCAGATGCGGATTTAGATAAAAGAGAACCAATACTTAAGTTTATTGTCCGCAAAAACCCTCATAATGATAGATGGGGGGACATGAAGTTATTTTTAGACTCTCAGGTATAGATTCAGTTTATCTCTTTCCCACGTATAGACACAATTTGACGCATCTGCAGCAGACGACTTTTGAAAATATTTTGATGAAAGAAGAAATTGCTCAAAACCAGCAATTTCTTCTTTTGATGCAATGTTTTCTACTATTTCAGTAATTATACCTTCATTTCTAGAGATTTTGTCTGCTTCAAATTGTTGTATGTGAGAAAGGATTAAACACCATTGTTCTTTTGAAACAGACATTTTCTATTGAGGGCTAGTTACAAGTATCTCGCCCCTTCCCACTTGTAGATGCATTGCGACAAAATAAAAAATTGCTCATTATGAACAATTTAGCCTTTGTCACAACGTTTTCAACTCTATTGAATGATTAATCTCTCATTTATGGAGATTTTTCCCATTGTTGACAATAAGTTGAAGTCGGCTGCTGCAGATTTGTTGTAAGGAAGGGTATACAAGCAAGTGCTTCAGCATGAGTATTTAATAAGCAGTAACTTCATGAGATGTAGAATTGCAGTAGCAAAAATGTCAAATAAAATTGGCATCAAAACGAGCATATTATCCTTTTGCCACAATCATTTTAGCTTTTTTCTGTCCTGGACATGTTTCTATCGAAAAAATGATGTCTCCCCGTCGTTGGTATCTGAAGCATTTGTTGTCCTTGACTGGGTTGGTATCAAAGTGTTCAAGTTATGACTTACAATCAAGGCCAAACCCTGCATAGAGCTATGTTAGCCTGCAACAGTTTTCTTTTCTCAGGTATTTGCACATAAGACCACTCTAAATATTTTATATGGTGCTCTAAGCCGCTTTCAACAATTGTTCAGTTATATAAAGGTGTTTTTGGTCCATTTATCCTGATACCAGAGTCAGTTGTAATGCTTAACACACAACTCTGAGCGCCAAGGAAGGAGAGCCGTTACTACCATTTTTAAAGTCTTCGTTATGACCCTTCCGGGGATCAAACCTGGACCCGAGGTGGATGCTCTACCACCACTCCAACGAATCGGTTGAAGGTGTATTGTGATGTTTTTATTATTAAAGGTTAAAAAGAGGGCCTTGGAGGTATGGGAAAGTTTTGAAAAAATTGAAGAACACAAAGAAAAGAGAGCAGACAATAGAGAGAAAGCTAAAAAGAAAAAGTTTGATAAAAAAGTAAAAGGTAGGCAAAATACCTCTCAACCCTTTCCCTCATATAGACGCTTTCTGACGCCTCTGCAGCAGACGGCTTTTTGAAAACATAGTGACAAAAGAAGAAATTGCACAAAACGTGCAATTTCTCCTTTTGCCACAATGTTTTCCACTTTTTCTATGTTTTGACAAAATATGTTCAAAGTCGTCTGCTGCAGAACTGTCGTATGAGGGAAAGGGTTAAGTTGTTCATTTGATTTTAAAGCTTTGATACATGTTAGATTTATTCCTTTCCCACATACAAAAAAAAATGGAGCATCTTCAGCAGATGCCTTTTGAAAACCTTGTGAAGAAAGAAGAAATTGCCCATAATGAGCAATCTTTATCTTTTGCCAGAATGTTGTCAATTATATTGATAAATGTACTTTAATTTTAGAGATTTTTCAATTTGGCTAGGAGACACTTCAGGACTACTTCATCATAGTCTGTCCGTCCTTCACACTTTCCTACTTCCTGGTGTAGCAGTTAGGGCATCTGCCTCATAAACTGGACATTGATTCCCAGTTCCTTCATACCAAAGACTTTAAAAATGGTAGTAATAGCTTCCCTTTTTGGCGCTCAGGATTGCGAGGAAAGCATTAGGACTGATGTATCAGTGTCAGGATAAATGCCAAGTAATTAACCCTTTCCTCATATAGACGCTTTCTGACGCCTCTGCAGCAGACAGCTTTTTGAAAACATAGTCACAAAAGAAGAAATTGCACAAAAGGTGCAATTTCTCCTTTTGCCACAATGTTTTCCACTTTTTGTAATAGGTTATCCATTCAACTATGGAGATTTTCTATGTTTTGACAAAATAAGTTTAAAAGCATCTGCTGCAGGATTGTCGTATGAGGGAAAGGGTTAACCTAGGAACAGCTGTGATATAACTTCAATACTATTTAAAACAGCTTAAAACACCATTCAAATAAACAAACCCTCACTCTTTCACTTACTGACAAATTGACATTTGTTTCTTCAAATCCTCTTGTTCCCGAATGTTTCAAAAACTTGTTTGTTGTAGTAAATAGACAAGACAAGACTGACGGGAGCTGGCTATATCATAAGAGAAAGGATGAAATATATCTACAACATCATCCTATACATATGGATAAAATTGTCTTTGACATAAGGTTTTTGTGTCACCCTGCGTAGCATGGTAGGCACTTAGGGATTATTTTTTTTTTACCCGGCGTCTGTCCTTCCTCATGAGAGAGTACTTGTGGGGTGCGTTTTTCCTAAAGCCCACCCACCACCCTTTTTTTGTCCGGCGTCTGTCTGTCCTTCCGCATGAGAGAGTACTTGTGGGGTGCATGTTTTTCCTAAAGCCCACCCACCACCCTTATAAAGACCACCCACCACCCTAATAAAGACACTTAGATATTAAATATTATTTTTTTAGTTTTTATAACGGGTATCTCATTTGCATATTAATGTTATTCATTCCGTAAAAGGGGGTTAATTACGGAATGAATGCATACTTAAAAAAAACATCAAACGAAATAACCCCACAAGTACTCTCCCATGAGTTCGTCCGTCCGTCTGTCTGTCCGTCACACTTTTTCGTCACACTTTCAATGAGCAGGTGCAGGTGACACACATACTCCACGGAGCACTCCATTCTAGTTACCCCTTCCCACTTATGACATATCTGCAGCAGACGGCTTTGAAAACATCTAGAATAATTTTGGAAAATCTCTGAAAATGAAGGTATAATGACTGTAAAGAGTTCAAAACATTGTGGCAAAAGGAGAAATTGCTTGTTGTGAGCAATTTCTCCTTTTGTCACGATATTTTCAAAACTTGTCTATAGTTGGGAAAGGGTCAATTAAGTATCATTTTGGAACAAAGTTGAATACAAAGTGGGGAAAGGAGAAATTAACCATCACAAGCAGTTTTTCCTTTTCCCCAAAATGATTTGAGAAGCTGACCTCTGAGAAAGGAGTCGAAATTGGTCTGTATGAGGGAAGAGTTTAACCAAGTTTCGTATTGTTTCAGAGTTAAGACTAAGTGTGCGAAGCAGTTTATCAAAGAAAGAAACAGGATCTCATCAGCATGAGTACGGAGACGAGGCGTACGATGAAGAAGAAGACATGTATTCAAAATCATGTACAACTTGTAAACATGTCATATCATATGAGAAAATGTAAGTCATGAACCTGTGCAACTGGTTATCATGTCATGACCTTTAACCCTTTCCCTCATATAGCCCTTCTGACGCCTCTGCAGCAGACAGCTTTTTGAAAACATAGTGACAAAAGAAGAAATTGCACAAAACGTGCAATTTCTTCTTTTGCCACAATGTTTTCCACTTTTTGTCATAGGTTATCCATTCAATTATGGAGATTTTCTTTTTTTTGACAAAATACGTTCAAAGTCATCTGCTGCAGAATTGTTGTATGAGGGAAAGGGTTAAAGAAAAAGAAGCTATGAAACTGTCCAACTTGTTATAAATCATGTTGTGACCTATGAGAAAATGCAGTCATGAACGTGTACAATTTGTTATCATGTCATATGTGAACATATAGTTATGAATGTGTACAACTTATACTCATGCCATGACCTATGAGAAAATGCAGTCATGAAACTGTCCAATGTGTTGTCATGATCTAAGTGAACATGTAGTCATGAATGTGTACAACTTAAAATCATGTCATGACCTATGTGAAAATGTAGTTATGAAAGTGTACACTGTGTTATCATGCTGTGACCTGCTGTGACCTAGGAGAAAATGAAACTATGAACCTTTACAATGTAAAGTCTTGAATATGTACAGCTTGTAGTCATGGACATGTTCACCTTGTTATCATGTAATGATATACAGTACATGAATTAGAACATGAATATGTATAACTTGTAGTCATGAACATGACCTTTGGGGAAAATGAACAATTTGTATGTAATCATGATGAGACCTATGATAAAATGCAGTCATGAACATGTTGACATTGTTATCATGACAGAACCTATGAGAAAATGTAGTCATGTCTCACAAAATATGTGCTGGGTTTTTGTCACCAATGCCCCGTCGAGGTCGGATAGCTCTGTCGGTAATGCCAAGCGTAATCAATCCAGGGGTTGTCAGTTCAATAACCAGCTCAGCCTTTAACCCTTTCCCTCATATAGACGCTTTCTGACGCCTTTGCAGCAGACGGCTTTTTGAAAACAGTGACAAAAGAAGAAACTGCTCAAAACGAGCCACAATCTTTTCCACTTTTAGTCATAGGTTATCCATTCAATTATAGAGATTTTTTATTTTTTGACAAAATATGTTCAAAGTCGTCTGCTGCAGATTTGTCGTATGAGGGAAAGGGTTAAGTTTTCCAATAATTGATAAAAGTCATTACTTGGCTCATTAGTTTTTCCCGAATACAGACAACAATGTTGTGTGATGTCTTGCTGCTAGAAAGCCAGGAAAGGCCAGAGCTAAGTGAACCGTGCTTTGATATAGCTGAAAAATGTTGAAAACATGGTTGCTCAGTTAATCAAATTAATTAATTTCCTAAAGTCATCAAATGCATATTCGTCTAAAGATGTTTTTTAAAATCCCTATAATTTCAACTTGTTACATGAGGAAATCACAACAAAGACAGCTTACATACACATATAAGGTATGACCTTTTTAGCTCACCTGTGCACGAAGTGCTCAGGGTGAGTTATTGTGATCGCCCTATGTCCGGCGTCCGTTGTCCGTCGTCCGTCGTCCGTCAACATTTTCTCCTCTGTAACCGGTGGGTCAACTGGGATGAAACTTCACAGAAAGCGTCCTCTCAATGTCCTCACCAGAATTCCTTAAAATTTTTGGGATCCATGCAGAATTCTGGTTTCCATGGCAACGAAATGAAAAAAACTTCAAAATTCTTAAAAAATCTTCTCCTCCGAAAGTGTCAGGCCGATTTTCAAATTATTTTGTAGAAATGATCCTTGGGTGACCCTCTATCAGATTCCTTCAAGCCATGTTGATTGGTCGAAAAACATGGCCGCCAGGGGGGGGGGGCTATTTTGCCTTATATGGCTATAGTGCAAACTTAAAAAATCTTCTCCTCCAAAAGTGTCAGCCCGATTTTCAAATAATTTTGTAGAAATGTTCCTTGGGTGACCCTCTATCAGATTCCTTCAAGCCATGTTGATTGGTTGAAATACATGGCCGCCAGGGGGCGGGGCTATTTTGCCTTTTATGGTTATAGTGAAAACTTAAAAAATCTTCCAACATCTTCTCCTCAGTAACCAGTGGGTCAATTGGGATGAAACTTCACAGAAAGCATCCTCTCAATGACCTCACCAGAATTCCTTCAAATTATTGGGATCCATGCAGAATTCTGGTTTCCATGGCAACGAAACGAAAAAAACTTCAAAATTCTTCTCCTCCCAAATTGGTTGGCAGATTTTGAACTTATTTTGTAGAAATGTTCCTTGGGTGACTCTCTATCAGATTCCTTGAAGCCATGTTGATTGGTCGAAAAACATGGCCGCCAGGGGGGGCGGGGCTTTTTTGCCTTATACGGCTATAGTGAAAACTTAAAAAATCTTCTCCTCCAAAAGTGTCAGGCTGATTTTCAAATAATTTTGTAGAAATGTTCCTTGGATGACCCTCTATCAGATTCCTTCAAGCCATGTTGATTAGTTGAAAAACATGGCCGCCAGGGGGGGCGGGGCTATTTTGCCTTATATAGCTATAGTGCAAACTTAAAAAATCTTCTTCTCCAAAAGTGTCAGGCCGATTTTCAAATAATTTTGTAGAAATGTTCCTTGGATGACCCTCTATCAGATTCCTTCAAGCCATGTTGATTGGTCAAAAAACATGGCCACAAGGGGTCGGGGCTATTTTGCCTTTTATGGCTATAGTGAAAACTTAAAAAATCTTCACCTCCAAAAGTGTCAGGCCGATTTTCAAATAATTTTGTAGAAATGTTCCTAGGGTGACCCTCTATCAGATTCCTTCAAGCCAAGTCGATTGGTCGGAAACTATGTCCGCCAGATGGTGGGGCTTATATAGCTAAAGTGAAAGAAAAAAATCAGGTGAGCGATTCCAGGGCCATCATGGCCCTCTTGTTATGTTTTCACCACGCGAGCATTGAATGTTTATGAGTTTACCGGGGAATTATAAAAATAACTGAAAAGTTTGTGGTTTATTAACCCTTTCCTACACACAAATACTTTCTAACACCTGTGCAGCAGACAACATTTGAAAACATTGTTTTCAATGCTATTCAATGATAAAACTTACATTTATAGAGATTTTCCAAAATAATGCCATCATGTTTGCAATGCAATCTGCTGCAGATTTGAAACATGAGGGAAAGGGTAAAAGAAACAAAAGGTGTTACAAATTACAAATGACTTGTAAAAGATATGCATTTATTTAGCTATGATATTGAATATAGTCTCGGCAAAATTATTCATGTGAATTTTTATGAATTACTTGAGAAAATAATTTGCAAAAAATGATTTGTATTTATATTTGTATATTCTTATTGTAATTATATATATTCAGTTATTTTACATGACTGCTATTAAAACAATACCTCAACGAAATGAACTACTGAATAGTCTTTAATTTTTATTTCCCTATATCATTGTTATGGGCGATAAATTTTACAGTTGTCTTTTTTGAAAACAACCTTGGAAAAATGGAAGTACAATTACGAACAGAAATGGAAAGTATTGTGAGTAAATGAGAAATGTTTTGTTCATAGCAGTTTTTATCTTTTCCACAAGATATTCAAAAGTCATCTCATCATCGGCTTCAATCCTTTTAATGTTTTACACCGCTATCAACATTTTTATCTCTACTGGCCAAAGGCCAGAAGAGCTTATGCGATGGCGTTGTGTCCATGCGTGTGGTGTGTCCGTAAACAATTGCTTGTGAACGTGATAAAGTTTCCATGAGAGATCGGTTCCTTTCGAAAACCATCCAGATCCGCCTATGCAAGACTGGATGACCCTTGAAATTGTCAAAATTGCTATAATAGAGCTTGTGAACACAATAGAGGCTCCATTAACTATCTGATCTTCACCAAACTTAGATAGTAGTAACTAGTTAAATATTGATGAGAGCTCAGTTCCTTTCGAAGACCAGCCAGATGTGCCCTTGCATGACTGGATTATGGCCCTTGAAATTGTCAAAATTGCTATAATACAGCTTGTGAACACAAAAGAGCCTCCATTTAATATCCGATCTACACCAAACTTGGGTAGTAGTTAAATATTGATGAGAGCTCGGTTCCTTTCCCAAACCATCCAGATCCACTCATGCAAGACTGGATTATGGCCCATGAAATTGTAAAAATTGCTATAATACAGCTTGTGAAGAAAATAGAGCCTCCATTTACCAACCGATCTTCACCATACATGCATGCTCTTGATTGAAGATGACCAAAGAACCATGCCAGTAGAACATAGGCCCTCATGGGCCTCTTTTTTCAGTTATATCCCGTCGTTTCCTGGGTAAGTTACCAGTACTACTTGTGTATTTATCCCAACACCAGCCTGTCAATCATTATGCTCACTCCGCAAGCATAGCCATCGCTACCATTTTTAGCTCGACTTTTGAAAAAAACGAGAGCTATTGTCATGACCCTGGCGTGGTCGTCGGCGGCGGCGTGGTCGTCCGGTTAAGGTTTTTTGTTCAGCTCAGCTTTTTTCCTCTTTTATATCAGTCGAGCGTCTGTGCTTTACGCGGTGCTCTTGTTTAGAGTCTTCGTATAACCTGGCCGGGGATCAAACCCGCAACCTCCCACACCCGAGGTGCACACTCTTCCACTTCACCACCGAGGCGATCTGCTTCAATAGAAAGAGTTTTGAGAAACGTAAAATGTATACTTTTATCTGATATTTTTATTTGAGAATTCCCCTTGAAACATCTGAATTTGAAAAATATATAATCCGATCTCTATCAACTTCGAAACTAACACATAAAGTTCATTAAGAAATCGTTTAAGAGCTTCTTCACATAACGCCATTAGGTCACATCTCTGCACAAACCATGTAGATACTCTTGAAGTCACATTTTCAAATAGTGATCACATTTGAAACGGTGTCCTTGGTTTGTTTGTACTGTGTTTTACGCCGCTTTAAACAATGTATTATATCACATCAATACCTGGGTAAGTTATACTGGGCCATAAACCTGACACCAGTGACACCAGTGCATCAGTCGTAATACTTATCCAGCAATCCTGAGCGCAAAGGAAGGAAATACTTTTCTATCACTTTTTAGGTCTTGTATAACCCAATCGGGCATCGAACGCGCGACCTCCCACACCTGAGACGTACTCTTTACCACTACCGGGGCGGACATATTTGTATGTAAGTGTGTCAGCCCACTTTTTTGTTTACTAATCTCTCAAAAGTTTTTGTCAGACAATTGCTCTTTTTAAAATCTGAAGATCATCTTTTTTTTTTCATATCTTATCAAAACGTTAGATGTTCACATATAAATAAAGTCTAAATACCAAATATTCTAAATGATAGTTTTTGTATCAAACTATTGTGAAAATAATAGTAACTCCTTGGGCGCTTCATGGTCACTATGGCCTATCCATCGTTGTGGTTGTTTTTCCATGTGCTTATCTTATTAAATAAGTTCCTGAATGATGCGGAATCACATTTCGTGAGCATCATTTGTTTACACCGATTTATGTCATAATAAGCAATCTAAAATGTCCATGATGATATTTAATACCCAATAGGTCGAGGTATTACTGTATTGTGCATAGAAACCACTGACTGTAAAAGTTGAAAATGTTCTCCTTTAGTCACAGCGTTTTTCAAAAGTCTCTATGTGGGTAAGGGTTACATTTCTTGCATAGCTATTGATATAATCAACTAACACGTGGATACTGTAGACCAAGTATAGATGGCAATAAAGTACAGGCTGATCTTTGTCCAATCATTGATGAATCACTGAGACAGAACATTTGAGCCGTCCCGCGAGAAAACCAACATTTTGGACTCGGCGTAAAGTATTGACCCGGATCAGCCTAAGCATGTCTCGCAGGCTTACCTGGACCGACACTGTTCGTATCCTGTGGATTTTCTGTTTCAGGAATAACTACTGTATACATCTATCCCCCCTTAGACGGAATGTGTCGGCCGGATCAGTCTGCGCGGACAGCGCAGGCTGATCTGGTCGATACATTACGCAGATGTATTGATATGAGCCGTCCCGAGAGAAAACCAACATTTTGGACTCGGCGTAAAGTATTGACCCGGATCAGCCTAAGCATGCCGCTCAGGCTTACCCGGATTTACACTTTTCGCCTGGAATCATTACTCTATACCTCTATCCCCCTGAGACGGAATGTGTCTGCCCGGATCGGACTGCGCAGGCTGATCTGGGTCGATACATTACGCAGAGACCATTGTTCGTTTTCTCGCAGGACGGCTTATTTAAAATATAAAAAAAATGATATAAGAAAGATAACTAAGACATGCAAAGAATTTTAATTCCGCATTGCTCTCCCTTTGTTCAACTGATTCGTTGTCCAGAAAATGCATTCGATGAAATAACTCGATACATTTCTGTAAATGTAGCTAGAACGATGCTGTCAATGGAATTGTTCGCTGTTTTGTATAACAGAGTTCCCAACCTTAATTGTGTACAAGAAAAGTTCTTGAGATTAGGAAACCTTATCAATGCGTTGAAAGTTCCTTGAAATTCAAACAAAAAAGTGCTTATAGCCGGAAATTATCCTGAAAATTAATGTCTATATTGCTTAGTGGTTTTTTTAATGCCGTTTTCACAAGTATATCAGTTATATACCCTTTTGCCTGAGTGATTTGCCAGGAATACGGGTATTATTTATCATGACACCGATACATCAGTCGTTATGCGATCACCGAAACTTCTACCATTGTAAAAGGCTTTGATTTTACTTGACGGGGGATGGACCGAACCGTGATCTACCGCCCCCGAGGAGAACTTCGAAAAAATAAAAACATCGTTAAGTATTTGCGATCAAGGGGGATCCGGATCAGCCAATAATTGTACATATTTAGCTTTCTACCCGTCCACACACATGGATTATTAGTCACTAGACATTTTTCAATGTATGCACTAAAAGAGAAGTATTAATAAATGATAAAATAATAAATATTAGTAGATATCAAACTTGTGTATACGTCTTAAATAATTCCAGATCATTTTTAAATAACAATATTGAACGTATATCTCAGATCTCTGTATAAGTGTTTTATCTATATAAGTCGTTGGCCAAATGTCATATCTGTCAAATATGCAAAAAGGTTCCCTATTTGAATAATGCAACGCGTATAAAAGGGGTACTTCGCATAGGGCTCTGGCACACTTATATACAAACAAGAAAGGGCTCCAACTTCCTCGTCACCCAGAATTGACCCATGTTTTCATTTTGGTCCTTAACCCTTTCCCTCATATAAACGCTTTCGGACGCCTCTGCAGCAGACGGCTTTTTGAAAACATAGTGACAAAAGAAGAAATTGCACAAAACGTGCAATTTCTCCTTTTGCCACAATGTTTTCCACTTTTAGTCATAGGTTATCCAATCAATTATGGAGATTATCCATTATTTGACAAAATACGTTCAAAGTCGTCTGCTGCAGAATTGTCGTTTGAGGGAAAGGGTTTAACCGATCGTTTGCGGATAAAATCCTTGTGACCAGTGTTTAGGGTAGCTATTGAACTACATGACGACACACAATGCTTTATTCAATCGTCGTTCTTTGTTGTGTATCGGACCAAAATGCAAACATGGGTCAAATCTAGCTGACGAGGAAGTTACATCCCTTGTCTATATATAATAGAGTATACATTTTTAGTTTTTTTAAATAGCCTGCCAGGACCCTGTGGTACTTCTTAGTCTGGTACATACATGTATGTCCAGTGTCAACTGTACGTTGAGTTAAGAAGTAAATGTGAACTTCGACATGTCAGGGACTGAAATATGCCTCTACAATGGTGGATGGATTTTGCCTAAATATTCAAAGTAGAAACATGCTGTTCGTGATCGATTTTAACCCTTGCTCACATACAGACGCTTTCTGACGCCTCTGCAGCAGACGACTCTTGAAAACATGGTGACAAAAGGAGAAATTGCTCATAATGAGCAAGTTCTCCTTTTGCCACAATGTTTTCAACTCTATGTAAAAAGTATACGTTCATTTATAGAGATTTTGAATAATTTTTGTAACAAAGTTTTCGAAATCTTCTGCTGCAGATTTGTTGTATGTGGGAAAGGGTTAAAAGAGCACTGGAACTCAAGTTTTAAATTCTAAAAACAAAACATTGAATTACTTATTTATACCGCAGACGGTTTTAATGTTGTTTTACGTGGCTCTCCTGTGGAGTTTTGGACCAAGACGAATTAATAAATTATGAAAGAAAATGAAAGTACAGCCGGTGTCATATTTTTCGTGAAATTTGGAAGAAAAACGATTTAGCCGTGTTCTGAGAAAACCAAGCCGTAGGACACATTCAAGCACTTTCCGACAATAAGTCATAAGATGGATCGTGATATTCCTGATACATTTTTAACCCTTTCCCACGTATAGACGCCTCTGCAGCAGATGACTTTTGAAATCATTGTGGTAAAAGGAGAAATTGCTAATGGAGATCAATTTCTCCATTTACCTCAATGTTTTCAACTTTATTAACTAATTGTTTCGATTCATTTTATCAGATTGCTCTGATGTTCATATCGCAGGTCGAGGGCTTGGCGTGAAACGGTTGTATCTAAAATTGATATTTTTTTACCAAGGTTAATCACCTCGCCATAAAGTCTTTATAAGCGTTAAATCACTTTTCTTGGTAAACAATGTAAATTTAGGTGCCATTGCTCGTTCTGAGCAATGGCACCTAAATTTGCATTGTTTACAAAAGGGTCAAAATTGCCCCTAAACCAGGGTTTTCAAAATAGGTTTTAAGTTACAACCGTTTCACGCCAAGCCCTTGAGGTATGCCATCAGGTAGACACGGTAACTTCGTGTAATCGTCGCGCCGAAAAATAATAGTTTTCTATCCGTTATATGTTGGCAAAAGTCACTGGAAGACATTGCTGAATTGGTAGATCGTCGGCCACTCGTATCAAAGGTCTCGGGTTCGAATTCCATGATGAACGAGTTTTGCATTTCTGGATGTGTCCACACAAACGGCGCGAGAACTGGTTATGTCTCCAGAAAGCAGACATCTAGAGTGATTGATATAAGCTTAAATATCGTTTCGCAATCGATGTCAAATTAATAAGTTTAAACTAAAAGTCAATGTGACAAGAGTCTTTCGTGTTCCACCAATTGGCTAACAGCCTATGTGGAAAAGCAATTCCGAAATTCTAAATCACCTACCTTAAAGTAATCAAAGAATCGGAAGTACTGACTACTGATTAACCGCTTACATTATAACAAGAATATGTGCGCTTTAAATCGAACTACAGACACAGCAATTTAAATAGCAGAATAAATGCAGTTTAAATTATATTTGCAAACCTTGAGGTTTCAAGTTATCCGCATCCCATCAAAGAATGTCTAAATCAAGTGAATTGTGGTAATATGTAACAGTGTAGACGTCACAAGCATAGTAAGTTTGCTCAGGGACGTCGTATCTAAGTTCCTGGGGTTTTTTGGGGTTTTTTTGGTGGGGGAGGGGGGGGGGGGGGTGCACTTTAACAACTCTGCAACATATATTAAATAAGCCATACTAATACCACTAAAGAAGCACCAAATATATATATAATAGGCAATGACTAAAAGAAACGTAACGATATATTGTCTGGCGAAATCTATCTAGTCATATAAAGTATCTTACTAAATACGTAAAACCTTACCTTACCATAAACCATGGATTATCCTTTAAATATTGCATGCACATAAATGTATAAACATTTCCATTTTTGTTATTAGAAACTGTAAACGTTTACTTTTGCAAACCAATGATATATGCTTATGCAAGAGCATTTTGTTGTGTGTATAAGCTATCATGTTTGCCTTGTCAATGTGTTAATATGTGTGTAAATATAGTGTATACGGGCCGGGGTCTTTAATACTTTACCAATCAATTTTGAATATGACTCTGACTTTATATTAATCGTTTGTTCATTAGAGGTTTCTTTGACACACCAAGGCAACATGCTACCTTAATTACTGCAAGCATTCATCTTCAACTGTTCGATAAATGAAATTATGATAGATAGAAGACTAATTTGATAAAATAGGGTATATATGATAAAACATGCCTACAGGAAATCTGAATACAAACTATTTTTTAAAGAATTGTGATTTTAATCATGACGAGTAACTCATCTTCCCTTAATGTTTTTCAAATATCGTCTGATGATATAAAATAATATAAAATTGTAGAAATTGTATTCGATGAGGGACGTGGGTAAGTCAAACAGACGTCGGCACACGGCAATGACAGTATTTTTACCCAAACAGTAATTTGTTTGGCAGAATGATAAATCTGCCCCTATTACCGTATTTTATTTCCACGTTTACATCCAGCCGTGATTTTCTCTGACCCCCTTTCGTTACTTTACGCCCGTGTTTTATGGTAAGTGACGGGCAATTAGCCAGCGACTACATCCTGGGGGATCCCAGATCATGTTTTAAGGTCATTTAAGATTTCAACTGTTTTTCCGATACCGTTTCTCTGTCAGTCGTATGATAAATGGCATGGCCCACCGACGTTAAAAAATCACCGGTGCTTCTTTGCCTGGATGACGAATAGGCCGCTTTGCGTTTCCCAATGCACAGAAGGAGGCTCCCACACGCTATGGGAAAATCGTGGGGAAAATTGTGAGCCTCGTTTCCGAATATTTATGAAATCATTTAAACGGCGATATAGCCATCACGGAGCCGTTTTACTCTTCTTTCTATTTTTATTTGTATTGACGACATAATGCGATCTTCTTCAGTTAATAAGAAATAATGACATTGTGAAACATGGAGGTGGGGTCTGTACTGCTCTGTCGTAGCAAACATACCATGTGTGTAGCCATCGGGTTCGACTGCTGCTGAATGCATCTGATCCAGATGATGCGCTACTTTCCAAAAAGTGTTTGTTTCTTCTTCTTTTCTTTATTTTGACATTGTCTATGTGTATAATGCGACGGACTTTAGAAGATCAATGTATAGACATACCTTCACGATCTAACCCTTTCCGAAAAAAACAAATCTGCACTAGACAACTGTATGACAACTAAATATTTTAGTTTGATTTCAATGTAATTGTACTATTCGCAATTCAAATTTGAACCTCTGCGAAATGTATCGATCCAGATAAGCCTGCGCAGTCCGCGCAGGCGAATCCGGGCAATACATTCCGGCTCTGGGAGATAGAGGAATAGAGTGATGAATCATGAAACAGAAAATACACAGAAGGCGAAAAGTGTCTGTCCGGGTTATCCTGCGCGACATGCTTATGCTGATCCGGGTCGATACTTTACGCAGAGTCTTCAATGTTGGTTTTCTCGCGGGACAGATCATTTAAAGAATCTTTCAATATGGTTGATAGAATACTATTAAGGAATGCGTCGTTGCCGAGTGGTAAGCACCAGGGGGATTTTGGAACCGGGCGTCCCAGGTTCGATCCTCAGTCGCGGCGGTCATGATTGGATGCCCTTGGGCAAGACACATTCCCTAACCTAGTACTGGCGTGTTTACCAATGGCTCATAACTAAAATGAACTGCCGACGTGAAATAACTTAAATAATGTTGAAAAACAGCGTAAAACCCAAATGACACAAACAGACGTAGATATGATTTATATAATAGTCTTGTACAGCAGGATGAGAGTCGTTAACATATCTATTCTATTGACCAACCTGTCGTTGGTGCTTGTACGTCTCCATTAACCCTTTCCCACCTGCAAACGCATTTTGACGCAATAGCAGCAGACGACTTTTGAAAACATGGTGAGCAATTTCTCCTTTGGCCACAATGTTTTCAACTGTATTTAACAATTAAACTATCTTTTATGGACATCTTTCAGGATTTTGTCCAGATGTTATCAAAGTCGTCTGCTGCAGATTTGTTGTATGTGGGAAAGGGTTAAAACCGTTGATGATCGTTCGAGGGTATTGACAGTATAATAAAATCCCAACTTGTATCTAATATTAAACCAAAGGTCGTTTTTGTTGTGGCCTGGCACGCCTAGGGACATGATAAATTCAATGAAAGTAGATTATAATATATAATAATATTAATAATAATAATATCCATCATCATCATCCTCCTCATGATCATAAACAATAATAATGTAAATGAATGTAATTTAAAAAAAAAATACAGCAAGATCATAATAGTCAGATTTGCTGTATTATTGATTTGGTTTACTAGATTGTATAGAGATAATGAACATCTATAGATATACTCAACTCGACATATAGCTGTTACAATAACCCAACAACAATTGTAACATAATTCAGTTCTTTTCGGCGTAGCTATATAAACATGGATTTTGACCTAGTTTTTGTCTGTGTCTAAAACTGATTTGCATTGATTTTTATAGATATCAACCAACTTTAAATTTTAAAATGACTGATATGATTGATATACATGTACTATAATGCAACTTATCAACATTTGAGCTATTTATCTGCAATAAAATTTATCATATGTGTGCGAAAGGTTAACAATTGCTCGAAATAATGCGTGAATGTTGCGTGAATACCGAATATGAGTGAATGATTACGAGATGCTATGACGATTGTCTCTGTAGAAATGTAATGTCCCGCCTCGGTGGTGCAGCGGTAGAGCATCCGCCCCTGATGCGGAAGGTCGCTGGTTCGATCCCTGGTCGGGTCATATCAAAGACTTAAAAAATGGTAGCAATAGCTTCCCTCTTTAGCGCTCAGGGTTGTGGGGTTAGTATTACGACTGACCGGCTGGTTTCGGGATAAATGGACCAGTAATACTGGTAACTTACCCAGGAAACGCCATTATATAGCTGAACAATTAAATTGTTGAAATCGGCGTAGAACAGCAAACATTTCATGCGTATAAACAAACCTATGTAACACAAAACCCGATATTCAGATATCCGTATCGAGCCCTCGCCCTGACGTGTTACATACTATGTAAACATTATAGAGCCTTCAATATCAAACCGGCATCAGACATTTCTGAATAAAGAAGAATGTCAATATGTTTGCACCATCTGACTTTTAAATTAAAATATAAAAAAGGCGTAATTGCTCAACATAAGCAAATATTTTTCTCCAGACAACGTTCTCATTTATGTCATGTAAACGTTATTTGAGTTCTCATTTTTGTCATGTAAACGTTATTTAAGTTCTCATTTCTATCATGTAAACGTTATTTAATTATATAATGCCAACTTAAGTCATTGCGAGTTTAAAATGCTACGTTTGTTTACATATCTGTAGAAGAAGAAAAGGTTTGTATTAAAATGGTATCCGCCTCAAAGGAAGGTATATTCCAATATGAACATTAATTTATGAAATGATCAAAACAATACTAATAACACTTATTTCCATGCTACATTCTAATTAACCATTGTAAAACACAGAGCACGTCAAAAAAACTATATACGCAACGTCTTGGGATGACGCGGCTCGCATTACAGGAGTCAATTTGTTCGCCGATTGAGAGGGATAAGCTTTATTATTCCCAATTACATCTGATCGTTTCCAATCAAACACGCTTTTTATCCTAGTGGATTATGGGAGATTTTAGCGGAGATCCTCGGTAGTCTTCCACCGGAATTTTATGTTTAAATGGATGTTCGGTTCATTCCCCACCAATACGTTTCGAGCAGAATGATTGCTGTAGTTGTTTTATCCTTTCTCGGACAAAGCTATCAGACGAAACTGTCACATTTGGAAAAACGAAGAGATACAAATAAACTTTTATCATGATCTTTTTCTCTGTTTATCACACTGCTTTTAAAACAAACAAAAACACACAATGTCACTCGATTATTTCTAAAGAATTCCTAGTCATCATAAACTTAAGTCTTTTGAATTTTGAAGAATATGCAAGCCTATCATCATGGGGTAAATGGTAATGGGTTCAATGCATTAATTGGATTGTTTACAAAGGAAGAAATGATTCTCTTTTCCATTTTGTTTTGTATGGTGCTTTGTGCCACTTTCAACATGTGTTCAGTTATGTGACGGTTGTTCGTTTCAGTGTAAGCTACCAGTTCTACTGGTCCGTTTATCCTAACACCAGTGATTCAGTCTTAATGATAACACTACAAGCTTGAGCGCCATGGAGGAGAGCCATTACTGTCCCTTTGAAAGTATTTTGCCGGGATCGAACAACGACCTTGTCATGCTGCAAACAACTCTTAGAATACATGTACATCTGAAAATAGTATAGACCAATAATAGATTGTACATATGTACAGTGTATTATAGGTTTATATATATATATTTTTTTTTTTTTTTGAAGAATTAAGCTTTAGAAAATCTCCAAAGAACAAAATGAACTATAAGAAAAATGATATGATCCGCAAATCAGAGAAAAACTGTTATACAACACAATTCAGCATGATTGGGGTTGAGATAAAAAATTAAAAAAAAATACTTTTAAAAACATTTGTATGTATATATATATTATTATATTCTTATGATAAATTTGAAAAATCCTGATGTAAGGTATGAGAGAGGATGGCCACGACCTCTCCATATCTATGGACGTGGCAAATAAAAGTTTGGGAAAAAAAAAAAAAAAAAAAATGACGACCTTCAACATCGGAGGTGAACGTTCTACCTCTACTCGGGTTGGATCCCCAGTCGCGGCAATTCGGTCATGGTGGAGTGCCCTTGGGCAAGGCACATTTTCTAGCCTAGTACTGGGTTGTTCACCCAGGGAACATGAATAATACAATTTAAATGCGCGCTAAATGACCTTAGCTGTCGATGCGCCATAAAACAATATACATTCATTCATTCATTCTACCTCTACTCGACCACCAAGGGGGTTTTGTCTTTTAAGTTGTCCAAGTACCGTCGTCTACCTTATCTGAGAATTTGCTAATTAAAACAAGAGATTTGAAGAGTCTGATTCAGGTCTCACAGAGTGTAGGAAATGTGTACACTTTTATTTATAGATTGCTGTCATACTCGGTACTTTCCGGAAATTATTCCAGAGAATGCCGGAAAGTATGATCATCGTAATGAAAAATACACCGCATATTATGGTTAAACTACCGCATACACATTTGTAATTCAAATACCACCACATGTATCGAAACACTGACTGTATACAATGTCATTTGAACTGTATGTAATGTTGTTTGTATTGCATATGACGTTGTTTGCATACCATTTAATGCAGTCATTATACTGTATATACACAATTGAGCACTGCACATTATTAAATAACCACCATATATAACAGAAAAGGCACTGCATAGCATCCAAAATGTACCATGTCTAATGAAATATGTATCTATCTCTTATACATGAAAATATACTGCGTATAATAAAAGAAGACAGTAAAGGCGTTCCATACTTATCCTAAGTGAATACAATATGCATGTACTGTATTGCATAAAACAACGAACAATTTGATTATAGCAAAGAAAATCGTACCAAACTGAAATACTGCGATTAGTCCCATTATCATTGACTGTTGTTGGGTTCTTATAGGCAGCGTTTAGCCATGATTTAACCCTTTCCCACATACATTTAATCTGTAGCAGATGCATTTGGAAACATCAAGACAAAACACAGATTCCTTTACAAATGGAAGTATTATCATTGAAAAAAGTTGAAAACATTGGGTGAAAGGAGAAATTGCTCATCATGAGCAATTTTTCGTGTTTCCACTATGTTTACAAAAAAGCGTCTGCTGCAGAGGCGTACACAAATGCGTCCATATATGGGAAAGGGTTTATGCATTCGTGTAGATTACATTCTTATTCTTCGTGATTTTACCCGCTTACATCAAACTCGTTCAAACGTACGGTGGCATAGAGGTGACATGTGTGTGTTTTTATTTTTATTTTACTAAGTCGTGCGCACGACATACTAAGTCGTGCGCACGACTTAGTAACTCGTGCGCACGACATAGTATCTCGTGCGCACGACTTAAGTATCTCGTGCGCACGACTTAGTATCTCGTGCGCACGACTTAGTAACTCGTGCGCACGACATAGTAACTCGTGCGCACGACTTACTATGTCGTGCGCACGACTTAGTAAAATAAAAATAAAAATATACACATGTCACCTCTGTGCCACAGTACGGTGGCATAGAGGTGACATGTGTATGTTTTTATTTATCTCGTGCGCACGACATACTAAGTCGTGCGCACGACTTAGTAACTCGTGCGCACGACATAGTAAGTCGTGCGCACGACTTAATTATCTCGTGCGCACGACATAGTATCTCGTGCGCACGAGTTACTAAGTCGTGCGCACGACTTACTATGTCGTGCGCACGAGATAAATAAAAACATACACATGTCACCTCTGTGCCACCGTACAAACGCACTCTGTTGTTATGCGTTAAGTTATTAACGCTCTTGATATAAGTCCCGTATCGAAAGTTCGAATATAAATAAACTGTGTAGAAGGTCAAATTACGCCACTACATCCGCCAAATAGTCCCTAAACAAACCTTCGTTGGCGTAGAAATGAGTGTATACCTTCAACAGATTGCATTGAGTTTAAGAAATTGAATTTAAATTCTTTGTAAATATATAAAGGAAATGCTTTGGAAATGTTTGATTTAATCATTTTTAATATTTTTAGTATTTTGACCTTGCTTCAAAGTGAAAGTAGAGTATGCGAAAAAACATTTTGGTCCAAGTACGATTTCATTCTAAATGACAGACAAATTCTGCGCGGGTTGAATTCTTCCTTGCATATTACATGACCACCGTTTTATTTGGATCATTGTAAAGGTTAGAGGTAACTCTTTACAATACTGTTCTACCTTTAAAACATGTTGATTTACATGGAAACAAAGAAGGAATGTAATTGGTGTAAGGTGAACACTTAAAGCCTACCACCAAGCGGTGGTCATAGCGGAGTGCCTTTAGACTGTGAGGGTAGATGTCTAAGCCAAGTAATAGTTGGCCACACAGGGCGCCATGAATAAGTGTTCAGTCGCCGTCATATAACTTAAATCTTGTCTAGAAATGACGTAAACCCAAATAATAAAGTAAACAAAACTATTGTATGCTTATTTTTTTTGGTTTGATTGATTATTTGTGTTTAACGCTGCTTTCAACCAATTTCTCAGTTATACCACGGCGTTTTCTGGGTATCTTACCAGTCCTGACACCAGCCAGTCAGTCGTAATGCTTACCCCGCTTTCCTGAGTGCCAAGGTGTTAAATCATTACTTCCATTGTTAAAGGCTTTGGTATGACACGACCGGGTCTCAAATCAGCGATCTCTCGCACCAGTGGCAGACGCTCTACCTCTACACCACCGAGTAGCATCGATCAGTTAAAGACCTGTTTAGGATGATGACCGCGATCTGGTTGCACTGTCTATCGGTAGCATTAGTGTGGTATTTTCTGAGACACCAGTTCCAATAAGAAATAACAAGTTGTAATATAACTATATGTGGCAGCCAATTACGTCTAAACGCCATCAATAAAACCAGATGAAAACTACATTAAACGGTTAACCCTTACCCTCCGCGGGTTGATGTTTCTTTATATTGACTTAAACTAACTATCTTTTATCTATTTAATCACGACGGAATTGAAAAGTAACACAGTCATGCAAAATATAGAAAATTTAAATTCTATTTTTCCAGGATTGTATTATGGTTCAATGTAAAAGGACTGGAATCGAAAACACTTTCCTTATAATAAAGTGATACGTAATTACCATTGGCAGTCCATTTACGAGAGTAAAAAGAATTATAAAACGAAGGAAAGAGCTTAATGAAAAAACCTCTCAATCATTCTTTCTACCCTTGTAGAAGTCTTCTCCGCACAGTGCATTAGAGGGCATTAGAGTAATCCGTTACCGGAAAACAACCGGTCAATAAAATTTATTAATTGTCCTCTGTTCGTGAGACACCATAGCAAAGCGGAAAACTAGGCAAAGCGATCCGTAGCACCGTGTTTTATGCGGCTCCGCTTTCAATTAAGCCTCGCATTTAAACGCATTAACGCCATATTGTATACATTAATGAAAAACGCACGTGCGCACGGCTCCCTCTCTCTCTCTGTCAAACAGGGTTACGAGCGTAGACGGTGAGGTTTAAAACCGCGTTAACCCTTTCCCTCATACGACAATTATCCAGCAGACGACTTTGAACATATTTTGTGAAAAATTAGAATATCTCTATAATTGATTGGATAACCTATGACTAAAAGTGGAAAACATTGTGACAAAAGGAGAAATTGCACGTTTTGTGCAATTTCTTCTTTTGTCACTATGTTTTCAAAAAGCCGTCTGCTGCAGAGGCGTCAGAAAGCGTTTATATGAGGGAAAGGGTTAAGACGCGAGTGTTTTGTTTTTCCTTTCGTTTGATGGTCAACTATATTCATTTATTCCTGTTCCCTTCTTCTAAACACTACTCCTTTTAAATGAAAATAAAAGCGTGTGAAAATGCCTGTATTGCTCATTATATTGACTCTGGTTTTTTTTTCATCTTTTGTTTATGTATGTCTTTACGAAAATATATAATAGATTAACCAAACGAGCTTTTACTTGACAAATTTGAAACTTTCTTATGAAATAATACTAAAAACTGAAAATGATAAGGGTCGGATTCATATGACAGCGATTGAAAGGAAATGGTTTGCTTGAACTATGGTTGTCCATTGAACTAAGATAATTCGCAGTTAATTAAAAGGCGGCTCTTTCACGTCGTATTATTCGAATTATTTCCGATCTAATCGTCCAATTATGGTCCGAAATGTTGCACGTGACTCCAGGTAGAGATTTCGATTATGAGGTATCAAATGTCCTTTCCGATTAGAGTCGTACTTGTCGCTATTTATATCATTAGAGCGAGAAAATGCATATTTGTCATTAATACTTTCCCCCACGTGCAGACGAATGTTGATGTATCTGCAGTGGACAACTTTTATAGAAATTGTGGAAAAGGGAGAAGTTAATCAAAATGAGCAGATTCTTCTTTTTATAAAAGCCGAGCCCCGGTAGCTTAGTCGGTAGCGACACGGGCTGTCAATCCAGGTTGTGAGATCGAATCCCGGCTCGGCCAGCTTTCTTTCCGACGATTGACAAAAGTCAATGCGACATGCGTCATTCGTCTTCCACCAATGGGCTAAGTCTATGTGGAAAAGCAGTAAGTTGCTTGGGAAGATTGTTGTGTGGAGTACTGGTGTGAGGAAATGCATGACTAGGTGAACTGGCCTCCGTGATATAACTGAGAAATTGTTAAAAACGGCGTTAAACCCCAATCAATCAATCAATCAATCTTTTAATAAAATATTTTCAATTAAATGTACATGTACATGTACATGTATATTCCAGCCTTAAATGCTATCTTTCATGTATAGAGATACAGATGTTCTATGTTATTTCTGTTTTTTAACTCGCCCGCCGCAGATTTGTTGTTTATAAAAAAGATTTTTGAATTTGTTTTTCTCAGTAGGTGATTAACGAGGTTTCTGTTCGTATGCGTGTCCGTTGAACAGCTTGATATGTCTACTTTAGTGCCTTAACCATTTCCCTCATATAGACGCTTTCTGAAGCCTCTGCAGCAGACGGCTTTTTGAAAACATAGTGACAAAAGAAGAAATTGCTCAAAACGAGTAGTTTCTCCTTTTGCCACAATGTTTTCCACTTTTAGTCATAGGTTATCCATTCAATTATAGAGATTTTTCTAATTTTTGACAAAATATGTTCAAAGTCGTCTGCTGCAGAATTGTCTATGTTCTATTCCCTATACAACTTTCATAACGATTTAAGCGACACACTGCGATCATCATACCGTATGGTATTTTCGAGAAGTGTACCATCATCCGCGTAGTCTGTTCTGACTCGGCACTGTTTCACAATTAGTCATAGGGTAAATGTTAGGAACGAGACATTTCTGTAAAGTAATCTTCATGTGGATCCTCAGCATAGGGATGGGGCTTGGTGATCCATTTTTCTGTTTGATTCTCTGTTTTTATAACATAGGACAAAAGACAATTTCATACTAATTTAGAAAATAGTTTCAATCAAACTTAGTAATTGTACGTTTAATATCAAGTTGTCTATTGTATAGTATATATTGATTATATTCAAATAACAAATACCCTAATCAGTTCAACTCATCATTTTCGGACATATAAATACATTTTTGAATTATCATTTTGTTAACCCTTTCCCTCATATAGACTCTTTCTGACGCCTCTGCAGCAGACGGTTTTTTGAAAACATAGTGACAAAAGAAGAAATTGCTCAAAACGAGCAATTTCTCCTTTTGCCACAATGTTTTCCACTTTTAGTCATAGGTTATCCATTCAATTATAGATATTTTCTATTTTCTGACAAAATATGTTCAAAGTCGTCTGCTGCAGAATTGTTGTATGAGGGAAAGGGTTAAGCTATTTCCGGTGCGTACGGATGCGCACCGATCAACTATGAACGTGTGGTGATCACGTTAGGATTTATTTTTTTATTTATTTATTCATCCTCCTCGTAGGGAGATTTGTTAACATCAAAAGAAAATATAATATATATATATATATATACACAACATGATAGAAGAAAAGAAAATATAGTTACATCCAGCGTCTAATGCTTATAGCGACATGCCGAGTCTGATATTCAATATATAAATATACTGGTTATGATGTGATGATATTATAGCAGAGCTTTTTCCTGCCTTGCGCCTAGTAATGCACGAGCAAAATCTACTTTTCCTAGCCTAGTTAAGTGCATCGCATTTTCACTTCCAAATGTTCGAGATATATCGTTAATTAACGTCTCTCTTGCTTGTTTAAAATTTAAACATTCTGATAAAATATGCACATAGAGTTGAAAACCTTATGACAAAGGAAACGTGTTCCTTATCATTTCACTCACAGTGTTCTGCAATCGAATTATAATTTTCAAAGTTGGTTTTATGATGTGCCTATATCAAATCATGCTGATATATTCTAAAAAAAAAAAAGGACATTCACTGTATGCAAATTATTATTTGGTCTGATCTTAGTTCTATATAATTTTACACCTGTGTGCATGAGAACCGGGATTGCATAATACAATTAAACATTAGTTTACATGTATCAGTCAAGAAAAAAAGAAGTAATTTCCTGATGATTTTTCATGTATTATTGATAGCAAGGCTTAAAAAACGCGTCAATATTCTTATTGAATGGAGTAAATGTATATTAAATTATATCGAACGAGAAAATTGCTGATCAAATACATTTTTCTGCGATGCATGGATTTGACCGAACTCAAAAGTGTTTCAGACAGTGATGTAAAATTACCTCATTATTTCACAATATTTCTTTTTTCTACAATGCTTTAAACTACAGTAGACTCGGGTTAACTCGAATAGGTATTATTTCGAATATAACGTTTAACTCGAATAGGTATTATTCCCAATATAACGTTTAACTCGAACTTATTCCTAAAACGGAGATGTCTCTTGAAAAAACAGCGTAGCATCAGCTCTGATTGCAATCAGAACTTCTGCTATGCTGTTTTCTTTATATGAGGTTATCACTGACTTGCTTTTCATCATTTGCATCTAGTCGAAGCACGACGGTCATGATGGAGTGCCCTTTGGTAAGGCACATTTCCTAGCCTAAAACTGGTTTGTTTATCCAGGAGTCATGAATAAGTGAACTGTCGCCAAACTGCTATAAGCGCCAAAGGCAATATTGAGCTTTTTGCAAACAATGCAGATTCAGGTGAGTCAGCTCGTAACGAGCTGTCTCACCTGAACTCTGCATTGTTTGGCTGTGAGCTATAACAAATATTCCAAAAATCCTATAACATGAAAATAGAGTCGTCCGAGTTTGAACATGGAAGAGTCTACTTTAAACAATTCGGCGCTGAAAGTGTTAAGTTATACATTTTCGAAATACAACATATGGTCCTCATATATTTTCTAAGCATTTTCAAATTATATTGATTGATTGATTGATTGATTGGAGTTCAACGCCGTTTTCAACAATTGTTCAGTCATAACACGGTGGCAAGATCCCTTGCTCTCGGGTTTCTTTGTTTTCTCACACAAGTACTTCACACTACACATTTTACAATCAACTGGCTGTTTTGCCTCATATGACTGTATGTAAGCCCTTTGGTGGAAGACGAATGACGCTTGTCACAGTGACTTTTGTAAAACGTCGGAAAGTATGTTAGCTGAGTTGGGTTTCGAACTGAAAAACACCGGATTGTTAACCCGTGTCGCTACCAACTGAGCTACCGGGGCTCGACTTTCCAATCAGAATCATCCAACGCAAATGACGAAATAATATTTGTCTTTCCTTTGTTTGTTTTACCCTCGTTCATCATCTCGGCGGTGTAGTGGTGAGAGTGTCAGCCTTTTGGGCGGGAGACCAGAGCTCGAATCCCGGCCGGATCGTATCAAAATGGTAGCAATGGCTTCCTTTCTTTGCGCTCAGGATTCAGGGTATGGAATAACGACTGAATCATCGGTGGTGGAATATACATGAAACCAATGGCGCTGGTAATTTACTCAGAAAATGACGTGATTTATCTAAAATCATGTTGATAACAGCATAAAACATAATTCAAACAAACGTATCCTCGAATACGGTAATACAACCATTCGGCGAGCTTGAGATCCGAACCACAGTATTTCTCAAATAGTATTAAGTTTGAAGTATTCCTCATCTCGAGGGCTTGGCGTGAAACGGTTGTAACTAAAAACTTATTTTGAAAGCACTAGTTTAGGGGCAATTTTTTGACCCCTTTGTAAACAATGCAAATTTAGATGCCATTGCTCAGAACGAGCAATGGCACCTAAATTTCCATTGTTTACCAAGAAAAATGATTTAACGCTTATAAAGACTTTATGGCGAGGTGATAAACCTTGGTAAAAAATTACCAATTTTAGTTACAACCGTTTCACGCCAAGCCCTCGATCTTGTCTGTCGAAATCTGTGTGTTCGTCTGTTTTGTTTTAATCTTGTTTTATACCATTTTCAATAGTATTTCAGTTATAGCATAGTGCTACGTTGATAGATTACTATAACTACCGGTATCATTTTCATTTCTTGCACCGATAGATCAGTCACGTACATGAGCTCGATTCTTTTCGCACAGGATTGTTGGGTTAGCATTACGACAGACACGCTGGTTTCAGGAAAAATGGATCAGTAGAACTGGTAACTTACCATGGACACGCCGTGATATATCTGAAAATTTGTTGAAAGCGGCTTAAAATGACATACACACGGTCCAAATCCCTAAATACGGTGCAAATGTATTCAATTTTTTTTTAAGGCACCCCGTTTATGGACTGCCAAATAATTTTACTAAAAATTTGCCAACTGTCTGTGAGATGATATATTATTTAATTTTTCCCCGAATTTAGACGGGACAAATCAACTCGGGATAAAAAAAAATAATAACTATCTTTCCTGGTGGGCATTACTTACCACGTTCGAAACGATGTAAAAATTTAAATTTTAATGAAGTAATGACAAAGTCCGTCCAAAGACAATGTTTTATTCCTTCCCGTCGATTATCACAAACACGCGAACCAATCCGTTATTCTATCCTGGTAATTATAGCGGTGACAGTCTAAACAATGACTTCCTGTCAGCCGGGTAAACTCTTGACAAACCGAACGTCACGAGGGAACCCGAGTGTCACGTCACGACCTTTTACTCCGTGACGATCACCAGTTTCTGGATTTCCTCCGCGTTCCGACCAGCTGATAGTGTATTGAGGAGTGTGGGGAAAGAAGCGTTTCTTCATATTAAACAAATATCGTGATTAAGACAATCGGATGATAGCGTGTTGCATTGTAAACAACGAGTATGTCATTTCCTCAATGCTTTTTGTCAGCAGTATATTCCGAACGGTTTGTCAATACACAACACGCATTTTAAGTTTTAAAATAAAACAAAATACATATACTTTAAAACCTGTTTTATCTGTACATGTATTTCAAAACAATCGTCTAAGTGAGACGTTTTTTTTTTTTTAGTTAGTAGCCACAACATTGAGTAAGATTTAGTTATAAGATAGTTATGTTGAGGTAAATATCACACACTCCTAAACCTCCAGATCTATTGCTCTTTACGATAACTAGGTAACGTCCCTTGATTGCCAAGGGACGTTACTCAATATTCTCCTTCCGGGGACTACCCTTTGACAAAATTGCGGACATAGACAAAGCAATCAGCGAGGCGCGCGAAAACAACAATGAATTGACTAGAAATACAACTTTACTTATTTTTTAAAGTTTAATTTAAAACATTGTGGCTAAATGATTGATGGATTTATGTTTAAACTTAAAGTCTATTTCAACAAGTTTTCACAATTTCCTAGTAACAACTTCTCTCACTAATGGACATATTTCAAAATAATTTCCTTAGGTGGGGCTGCTTTCAAAATTGTTAATATAATTGAATGCTATGAGGAACTTGGGTTGCTGCCTCATCAAAAATCCTGTCCAAAAGTACTGTCTTGATGTGAAAACATTTTAAAACAAAATTAATGTTTCTTGGGCGACATTTTTACCAAAATTCATCCGATCTGTTTAGAAATATTGTCACCAGGGGGAAGAAGGTTACGGCATCCAGTCAGAGTTACGTGTGGCTTTATAGTCTGCAGCAGATGACGTTAACAACATGTAGACAAAATCAATTGATATCTCTAATAATGATTTATAATTGAAAGAAATTGAAAACATTGCTTCATTCAAAAATTTCTCATCATAAGAAATTTCTGCTTTTGTCACAATGTTTTCGAACGTCCTCTGCTTGTCACAATGTTTTCGAACGTCTTCTGCTTGTCACCATGTTTTCGAACGTCCTCTGCTTGTCACAATGTTTTCGAAAGTCAAATGCTGCATATTCTTCATAAGGCATATATTAGCAGCCCCACCTTCTCAGTGATTATCGTATGTATACGCGGTCTGGAAATGTTAAACATTCATACCCTCGTATTACTTTTTTACCAATATTTTCAACAACTAACATCGTACAGTACTTATAGTACAGTAATATAGTTTATGGAAGCTAATTGAAATCTCTAACTAACTGTGTATTTTACTATTCAATTCATACTGTGTTACTCTGTCGGCGATTGTATAATCCGCTTGTATACATCGATTTCACGCTTGCATGACTGATTGCCTAATTAACAAGCTCGCACCGCTGCAGGGGTCATATCTTCAAAGATATGCAGGTCATAAAGATCTCATTAATATTCACAAAAATTGCTATTGATGCTCTACAGTTGTATTAGGTAATTACGTGGGAAGGGTAAAAAGTATATTCTCCTTTTGCCTCAATATTTTCAAATCCTGCCTGCTGCAGATGTGTCAAAATACATCTGCAAGTGGGAATGAGTTAAAGGGCATAAATATGAAAATAAAAATTGAACTTTATTATATCTTTAATCTGCAAAAGTCAAATGTACAAATGCCACACGCAGAAGATATTTAGAAACATTGTGGCAAAAGGATAAAATTCTCTTCAGAGCAATTCCTCATTTTGTCACAAAGTACAAACTGTACCATTTTTTTTAAAAGACTTTCCAAAGTTTGGCATACACATTTCCCAAGTCACCAGCGCATGTGGGTTTGAACAATTCTGCAGCAGACGACTTTGAAAACATCTAGACACAAATTGCTAAAATCTCGTTAAATGCGTCTGTAGGTGGGAAAGAGTTAGATATACATTCAACATATGAGCCGTCTCGCGAGAAAACAAACATTGTGGTCTCTGCGTAAAGAGTCGACACGGATCATCCTAATCATGCCGCGCAGGTTTACTTGGACAGACACGTATCGCGTTAAATATGTGCCACTGACATGACTACGCTTTTGAAATTATAACTAACCCCTTTTCCCCCAGCTGACAAATCAGCAGCAAATCATTTTTGAAAACATTGTGGCAGAAGAAAAAATTGTTCATAATGAGCAGCTTCTCCTATTTGCCAGTTTAATTTTCATTTCCACTAATACTCTTTTGTAGTGCTTATTAATTTAATTCCAGACCAATAAATCGTGCCTCTCATACACCATCCACATATATCATTCAGTAAATATACATTTTGCTCGTCTGTTAATTTCGCGATATTGATGATAAACAAACCAATAAATCATCATCAGTGAACATTCCCATGTTGGAAATTCCTTTGTCAATCCACTCTCAGTAGGGAAAAGAGACGGACCGGGAAGGGTATAACTTTGTTTTATCAAATTCTCCACAGTGTTAGCAATGTTGTTCTTTTTCGCTTGAATGACTATTCGAAAGTATTCCCCGGAAGTAAAATTCACATAAATGCGCATGCGCAATTGAAGAGTAATCAAGGGTAGATAACCTAGTTATCGTAAAGAGCAATAGCATCAAGAACAAGATATGAGCGGCGATCTGCGAAAAGTAACCATAACTCATTTGTAACAAGTGTATAACCGGATCAACCAGAGCGTTCATGCAGTCTGATTTGACTGATTTCAAGAAACTTCTGCTATGCATTAGCATGGTTGCACAGAAAAGTCTCTTTCCACGCGTGTCATTATTACTTAACGGTTTGTTTTCTTGGAGTATCGATCATATGTTGCTTGTCCTGACAAAATTGGCCCAAATGCAGTATCTGTGCGAAATTGTGTTATGCATATTTTTATGATATGCAATATGTCTACAATCTTAAAAAAAGTGATTTTAGACCTGTACGACATTGTTTTTATTAAAAGAAAAATAGCTTTTTAAATCGTGACTAAAACTCAGAATTTTCAGAAATTTACATTTATTTTTTAAACGTCTCAGACGTTTATAATTTAACACATCCATATCTTTTTTCAGACGAACGTGTGAAATAACATATATTATGTGAGCCGTTCCACGAGAAAACCAACATTGACTCTGCGTAATATATCGATCCAGATCAGCCTGCGCATTCCGCGCAGGCTAATCCAGACCGACACATTCCGTCTCAGGGCGATAGAGGTCAAGAGTAATGATTCCTGAAACAGACAATCCACAGGAGGCGAAAAGTATCTGTTCGGGTAAGCCTGCGCGGCATGTTTAAGCTGATCCGTGTCGATACATTACGCAGAGTCAATACTGTTGGTTTTCTCGTGGAACGGCTCAGATATATTATCATCAGCCCGTTAAACCTTGAATCTTCTTTAACCTGTGTTTTTTCTTGCCCGAATATATACATTCAGGTTTGCAATACACTTCCAATTGGTTGATTGATTGTTTGGTGTTTTAATCCGCTGTCAACAATTCGTCAGTTATATCACAACCGTTTCCTTGGTACGTTTTCAGCACTACTGGTCCATTTATCCTGACACCAGCCAGTCAGTCGTTATGTTAACCCAACAAAATGTGTCTAAAAGTGGGACAGGGTGAAGGATTTGATTAAATGAACTATTCAAACATATTATTATTGAAGCCAGAATTTACGTATATATACGGCAGCTCTAAAGGGACACATTTTTGTTATCTCGTGCGCACGAGATACTGAGTCATGCGAACGAGATACTATCTCGTGCGCACAAGATAACAAAAATTCGTATGTAATTTTTAAAATTGTCTGTGTCACTTTAGAGCTGCCGTACGTATACGAGAAAAACATTATAATAATTATAAAGAAAGAAAATTATATTGTGACAAATTACAAAAAAGAATCATTAAAACAAGGGCACGCAGTGTGGTGATAGAGCGTCCGCATCGGATGCGGGAGGTCGTGGGTTCGTCAAATAGTCATAAAATGCTTCAATAATTTTTCTGTTAAGCATTATCTATTTTTAATACTTTCCCTGATACGACTTTGACCATATTTTGTCCAAAAATAGAAAATCTCTATAATCGAATGGATAACCTATGACTAACAGTGGAAAACATTGTGAAAAAAGGAGAAGTTGCTCTTTTTGAGGATTTTTTTCACTATGTTTTCAAAAAGCCGACTGCTGCAGAGGCGTCAGAAAGCGTCTATATGAGGGGAAGGGATAAATCGGATTACTTACCATTGTTCTAACTAATGAACCCTTTTCCATATATAACAAACATCCAGCAGACGGCTTTCAAATAAACTGGAGAAAATCCCGCAAGAAAACCAACATTGTGGAATCTGCGTAAAGTATCGACCCGGATTAGCCTAAGCATGTCGCGAAGGCTTACCCGGATAGACACGTTTCGCCTTCTGTAAATTTTCTGTTTCAGGACTCATTACTCTTTACCTCTAACCCCCCTGAGACGGAATTAGTCGGCCCGGATCAGTCTGTGTGGACTGCGCATGCTGATCTAGATCGATACTTTACGCCGAGGCCATAATGTTGGTTTTCTCGCGGGCTCAATTATAGCGTCTGTTTGTTGGAAAATAATAGAGGACTATTGATTGATTGATTATTTGGTGTTTTACGCGGCTTCCAACATTTTGTTATAGTTATATCACGCCGTTTACTGGGTAATTTACTAGTATTTATGGTCCATTTATCCTGACATCAGCCAGTCTGATACAATGCTAACCCCGCAACCATAAGCGCCACAGAGGGCAGCCATTTCTTCCATTTTTAAAGTATTTGGTATGACCAATTCGCGACCCCCACACCCTGGGCGGACGCTTTACCACTACAACTACGAGGCGGTCTAATATAAATAAACAATATGCTTGTTATAGTAACATGTATATATATGAGACAAAGCATGTACTTTTTCGGATTGTCAAACTGTTTTGAACGCACGTCACTATTTAGGATAGGGACATAAACAACCAGGCCGATCCTTAAATGTAGGCATCGGCCTTTGTTCCTGTGACCTTGTATAGAGCGTTGATTTAAGGTTGGTGTTCCTGGATGTGTCGCATATATATATATATATATATATATATATATATATGTAGTCGACTTTTCAGGTCTAGGGAACATTGCAAATCCATATCAAGTGTGCGTAATCGGATCTGGATTAATACTGGTCGCAGATGGCACATATTTCAGCGACGCTACTCGAATTGTTTGTATTTTCATGACAATTATTTATTCTAAATTCATAAACAGTGACAATAAATTATATTTGTTTGTCATTAATAGGGATTTCATTTTACGTACTTTTGAACTAGGTATACAAAGTAGTCATCATTCAAAGGCCTACTCATTTGGTCGAAGTCGAGACGCCACAGCTCCGTCGTTAATGACGATGGTAATATATTCAGGGGTCATGAGTTAGAATAGCACCTCGGTCATTCATTAATACCAAAGGTTGACAGAAGTGTTTGTGACTGGTGGAATTCGTCCCCCACCAAATGTCTAAAAAACATCTATGTGGAGGGGTTAACCAAGTGTCTGATTAGAGATTCTTGTAGAGTCATTTACAACAAATCTCCAGCAGACGTCTTTGAAAACATATTGATAAGAAATAAGGAAATAAATTCAAATGAAAGTACAGTCAGTGAATAGATTTTAAAACATTTTGACAATATCAAAAAATCCTCATCATGGGCAGTTTCTCCTTTTGCCAAAAAGTTATAAAAGAAAATGCTGCAAATGCGTCAGGAATCGTCTGTTTGTGGTAATGGGTTATGCAGAATATTCGGTTAACGGGTAGCTAGTGTTCTAGTTTTAATTGATTGATTGATTAATATATTGATTTATTGATTGATTGATTAATTAATTTATATTGATTGATTGATGGATTGATATATTGATTGATTGATTGATGTAGTGATTGATATATTGATTGATTGATTCATATATGGATTGATATATAGCCTATATATATATATATATTGATTGATTGATTTATTGATTGATTGATTGATATATATATTGATTGATTGGTTGATTGATATATTGATAGATATATTGATTGATTGATATATATATATATATATTGATTGATGTATTGATTTATATATTGATTGATTGATATAATGATTGATTGATTGATTGATTGATTGATTGACTGATCGATTGAGTGATTGATTGATTGATTGGAATTACATGTGTTTAACGGTATTTGAGTTAAATCACGAAAGCCGGTTCACCTTGAGTTGTTTTATGACCGACGTTTGACAAAAGTCACTGTGACAAGCGTCATTCGTCTTCCACTAATCGGCTATGTGGAAAAGCAACCAGTTACTTGGGAAGACTGTTGTTTGGAGTACGGGTGTGAGATAGCCAGGAAACAGATGGGTAGGTGAACTGGCCGCCGTGATATGCCTACATATTGTTGAAAATGGCGTAAGAAATCCAATCAATCAATTACCATACGTGTGTTGCCTTGCTTTCTCGCATCATCATTACCAGTCAACTGGCTACCTTTCATCATATACTTATCCGTCCACTTGTCACTATGACATTTACTAGTCATCGGTCAGAATGAAAGGCCGAGCTAAGGTTCGAACTCACGGCCCCTTGACTGATAGCCCGCGTCATCACCGACTAATCTATCAGTGCTTGACTACTTCTTATTGAAATCATCTGATCTAATCTAACTTCAAAGGACTTCGTTATTGAAATAATAAGTTGCCATGGTAATTTGACTTTTACGTACACAACGTGTTTGTGAATAGATGGGAAAAGCAACATATCATATATGACTACATAAATCGTTTAAGGCTTGGCAGACTGAATTTGTTGTTGATGGGTTTATTTTAATTATATTGGCTGATACTGGAAGCAACTGTTTTTATCCGTTTCAGCATTCTCAATCAAAAGTGGAGTTTCTGTTCTCTAATAAAAGGATTGAAGACAAAATAGAGACAGATTTACTCACTCTGAAATTATTTGTCGCAAAGTATCTAAAGTCACAATTTACAACAGTTTTTAGCTCACCTGAGCACATCTCGTGCTCCCGGTTTGCTATTGTGATCACTCACCGTTCGTCGTCCGTCTTATCACAATTTCTTTAAATCTTTCACTGCCGAATTTCACAAAGTCGGCTCTTTACATATTGAAAATTGGATCACTCCATTTTTCGTCGAACAGGACGAGTTTATGTCTATTAGTGGCAAACACTAATTTCAGGAGAGACCTGAATCTGCATTGTTTGCAAAAACATTGGATTGCCTGTGGCAGCGAAAGAGTTAAACAACATCTCCTCTCAAACCAATTACCGGAAGAGCTTTGAGGGGGGGGGGGGGGGGGGGGGGGGTTCAAGGTTGTTTTTAAATATTTTAATTCATGCTCCGGCATCAGAAAGAGGGGAAATGCAATATTTCAAAATCGCTTTTTTTGTGTGTTTAATATTACAATTCGTCCTGACAATTGGACATATTTCCCTTTCCCAGGTTAAGAAACTGTTTACCTGATACGGTTTATTTTTGAGTCACCTTCTAAGAAACATCTGAGGAAACACTTATAGAATCAGAAAATCTGAAAGCTTCATTTTGATACAGAATTGAAAATACTGTGGTAAAAGGAGAATTTCTCTTTATTTTACATTTTCCCCCAAAAAGTTTTCTTCAGAGCAAATGTCATACGTCGTCTGTTCAAATTATTTTGTTATAACTAAAATAAATGTCCATTTTAGCACCGGATGATGTTGTAATTCCATATATATAAGTGTTATGTTGGAAAGATAGTATGGCTAAAGATGATGATTTTAAAGTAGGGTTTCCTGTGATTGATTGATTGATTGATTGATTGATTGATTGAGGTTTAACGACGTTTTTATCAATTTCTCAGTTATATCACGGCGGCCAGTTCACCTACTCATGCATTTCCTGGTTTTCTCACACCAGTACTCCACACAACAATCTTCCCAAGCGATTTTTCCTGTGAACAACAGTATTTAATTTAGTATAGTAAACCATTATTTTGGTCAAATTGAAGTGTGGTATCCATTTCCCAATATGAATTGCTACTAATGAAGGTTGTAGGCATAACACATTTTTTCTTGAATCTGAAACATCTGGATGTTGAAAACCGTAAAAAAGTGCCAAGTTGTAGAGTTTCAATACCTATATAAACACCATAGGCATACAACATATCGAGGACTTGGCGTGAAACGGTTGTAACTAAAACCCTATTTTGAAAACCTTGGTTTAGGGGCAATTTTGACCCTTTTGTAAACAATGCAAATTTAGGTGCCATTGCTCAGAACGAGCAATGGCACCTAAATGTCCATTGATTACCAAGAAAATTGATTTAACGCTTATAAGGACTTTATGGCGAGGTAATTCACCTTGGTCAAAAAATACTGATTTTTGTTACAACCGTTTCACGCCAAGCCCTCGATATTTTTTTTTAACAGATGCATAGACGTCATATAATTATCCACGAAAATGGACAAAATGTCAACTGCAGAGTTATATCCTTTTTCTATGTGAATTAAGTTGTTTAATTAACATAGGTGGCGTATTTTTTCTTTTTAAATTGAGTTGGCCACTAGGTGGACTATTCCGCAAACATGAATATTCATGAGAGCTACTGCGTAGACAATCCCTATGACGATAAAGTTAAATTCATCAGTAAATGTTTCCGGGATTCCAAGTCAATAACGATGGCGGAAGGAAAACCGACAAAGTGCATGAATTCCTTTGTACCCATGACAATCTGCTAAAGCCGATTTGTTTAATACTCTTTCCAGTAAATACCTTTCTTCGAAGTGTCTGAAATAAAGACCAATGAACAATGCGTATGACTTGGTCATTGATGAAGAAGTCACCGTTCTAAACTTGCATAGCAATACACACACCGGAGATTTGAATTACATGTACTGTTGTATAGTAATACACACGCCGGAGATTTGAATTACATGTACTGTTGTATAGCAATACACACACCGGATATTTGAATTGCATGTATTGTTGTATAGCAATACACACACCGGAGATTTGAATTGCATGTACTGTTATATAGCAATACACACACCGGAGATTTGAATTGCATGTAGTGCTGTATAGCCATACACACACCGGAGATTTGAATTGCATGTACTGTTATATAGCAATACACACACCGGAGATTTGAATTGCATGTACTGTTGTATTACATAGCCGAGCCCCGGTAGATCAGTCGGTAGCGACGCGGGCTGTCAATCCAGGGGCTGTGCGTTCACAACTCCGGCTCGGCCAACATTCTTTCAGGCCGACGTTTGACAAACGTCACGGTGACAAGCGTCATTCGCCTTCCACTGATGGACTAATAGTCTATGAGGAAAAGAAACCAGTTGCTTGGAAAGACCGTGTGAGGATTTCTGTCGCGAGAAAGCCATGAAATACATGTGTAGATGAACTGGCATTCTTCATATGACTGATTAATTGTTGAAAATGGCGTTAAACCCCAATCAATCAATCAATCAGTCGAATGGCATAGCAGTCAGGGACGGCCAGGTCATTTACTATGCTATACGCATTGCATTATACGTATTATATGGAGCAAATAGGAAGTGTGTTTGACTTATTACTCGACACGGGTGCGGGAGGACGTGTGTTCGATCCCCGGCCTGGTCATACCAAATATTTAAGCAATGGTATAAATGGCTGCCCTCCTTGTCGCTTAGGATTGCAGGGTTAACATTAATACTGACTGACTGTTGTCAGGATAAGTGTACCAATAGTACTGATAACTTACCCAGCACATGCCGTGATATAACTGAAGAATTGTTGAACGTGGCGTTAAAAAAAACAATCAATTGATATAACTTGAGAATTGTGATAGTGTGTAATGAGCTTTTCACTGAACACTATCGGCGGTATTTATATAGTATCAAATATATTGTTACAAACAATTGAAATTGTGTTCCATACCGTTATAACTCTGCGACAGATGGCGTTACCAGTACGACATTCTTATTTATATAAATCTTAACTCTTTCAGCGCAACAGGCAAAATTTAGGTTTTTACAAACAATGCAGATTCAGGTGAGTCAGCTCGTAACGAGCTGTCTCACCTGAAATCAGCATTGTTTACCTTTTAGTTACCAAAATAGTCCAAAACTTTCATAAATTGAGAAATGGGCACACCCGATTTTGAAAATGGGAGAGTCTACTTTAAACAATTCGGCGCTGAAAGAGTTAAACATAAAATATATATAACGATGTTTTAACTGTTATTGACCGCAGGGAAATAAATAACAGAAAATATAAGATTTTTCTCTTGTTTTCTTATTTTCTTTTTCTGCTGAATTGTTTTGTACGATTATCGATAACAATGGATTGTTTTCACTTTCCAATGTCATTTATGCCTTTCTTTAGATTTTTCCAATTTGGAAGGGTATGAAGTAAACGTTCACAACGTTTCTAATGAGTACCTCCACTCCATTAAATTTTAATTTCAAATCATCATGGCAGTATTTTACGTGACAAATTACAAAAAACACACGTTTCTTGTTTGTGTGTGTGTCACCCACACTCTTTCGGCTGACATGTTGAACTTCGGGAACTAAAGAGGAAGAAAACAAATTTGTGGAAAACTAATGAAAAACAAAATGACACAAGTGTTTGTCGTTGATTTCTGTTCTTTCGCTCATTTCTCGTCATTTGCGTTCAATTACAAGTAAATACGCCCCATTAAAAACTCCCGGAAAACGCGCGCCGACTAAGCAAAAAATAATACCCTGATTTAACCGTTAGACGGGAAAGGCAAATTTATTGGAATTATGAATTCGTAATATCTGTCCTTTATAATCAGTCAATTTGAGACACAAGGAAGAAAATCTTCCGAAAAGGAATTGTCATACGACTCAACGATGACAATATGGCGATAAATCATGTGTAACGAAAAGGCCTCTACGCGTCCATTTCCAAAATAATAGATGGATATGAGACCGGTCTCTGATTTACTGCATCGGGGGTTATCGCTTCGAGGTACTGACACCCTTCTTTCTTTTAAAATACTCAAGGTCTCCGAAATATAAAGCTGTCTTTAACCGTTTACCCACATATAGATGCGTTTTGGCGCATCTGCAGCAGACGACTTTTGAAAATATCGTGACAAAAAGAGAAATTGCTCAACGAGCAATTTCTCATTTTGTCACGATGTTTTCAACTTTGTTCAGTAATAATTAGACCTACAATTATAAAGATATTCCATATTTTTTAGTAGACATTTTCAAAATCGTCTGCTGCAGATTTGCTGTATGTGGGAATAGGTAAAACTGTTATCGCATACAATAAATCTGCAGCAGATTTGACGTGATGCCGTTGACGCTTTCAACAGTATGTCAGTCACATATAGTCGTCATCTGGGTAAATTGAATGTCACCAGTACTGCTGGGTTCCATTTATCCAGATACCAGAGAGTCAGTCGTAATGCTGGTCCATTTATCCTGATACCAGAGAGTCAGTCGTAATGCTGGTCCATTTATCCTGATACCAGAGAGTCAGCCGTAATGCTAACCCATCACCTCTGAGTAATTGGTATGAACCGGCCGGGGATCGAACTTGAACGCTCAAAAGTCTCCAGAATATATATATGCATATGTAGCTGTCTTTAGCCCTTTCTCACAAACAACAAACCAGCAGCAGCAGATTTCATCTCGGCAACAGCATGGTAACCCCTTAAATGTATGATTGATGTATGTGACATTCCTATATGAAATAACTATTATATAACTTAATAATTCTTTAAATAACTTTCTTTGACGTTGAGTCTGCATTTTTACTTTGCATTTTAACTTTGTTAAAGCAAATGCGGTATTTGCATGCGGTCTACTGGGCGTATTTGCCATTTCTTCCAGAATGAAATGTATATATATCTCTGTATTTGGTTAATTGAACGTTTGCATGTATCTACCATTCGGCAGTTCAGTATACACGGACTATACAAAATGTGAAACCTTGCCCACATACAACAAATCTGCAGCAGACGTCTTTGAAAAGATAGTGACAAAAACCTGAAAATCTCCATATAAGATAGCTTTATTGTTGAATAAAGTTGAAAACAGTGTGGCAGGTGAAATTGCACATTATGAGAAATTTCACCTTTGGCCACAATTATTTCAAAAGTCGTCTGCTGCTATTGCGTCAAAATGCGTCTGCAGGTGGGAAAGGGTTAACAATGCATGCCTTGATATAACTGAAATACTGTTAAAGGCGGCGGATAAGACCATACAAACATTCCAAAGAGAAATTGAAAAAGAATATATACAATCTAGATTCGCATAAGATTGCATGTGGGCAGATGACAGGACGTTATATATTCTTTGTCACTAAATCATTTACGTAGGACTTCTGGACCACTGATGTATACTATGAACCGAACACGAACCTAAAGTAAATTTACCGGGATATCTGTACTACAATGAACCGAACACCTAAAGTAGATTTACCTGGATATCTGAACTACAATGAACCGAACACGAACCTTAAGTAGATGCTCCTGGATAGCTGAACTACAATGAACTGAACACGAACCTAGAGTAGATATAATCTATATAGATGAACAACAATGAACCGAACACGAACCTAAGGTAGATTTTACAGGATAGCTGAACTACAGTAAACCGAACACGAACCTAAGGTAGATTTTCCAGGATAGTTTAACTGCAATGAACCGAACATGAATATAACGTAGATGTTCCTGGATAGCTAACTACAATGAACCGAACACGAACCTAAGGTAGATTTTCCCAATGAACCGAACATGAATATAAAGTAGATGTTCCTGGATAGCTTAACTACAATGAACCGAACACGAACCTAAATCAGATGTTCCTGCATAGCTGAATTACAATGAACAAAACACGAACCTTATGTAGGTTTTATCTGGATAGCTGAACTACAATGAACAGAACACGAACCTAAAGTAGGTTTTATATGGATAGCTGAACTACATCGAACTAAAAACGAACGTAAATAGGTTTTTATCTGGATAGCTGAACTACAATGAACTAAACACGAACGTAAGTAGGTTTTATCTGGATAGCTGAACTACAATGAACCGAACACGAACCTAAAGTAGATATTCCTGGATAGCTGAACTACAATGAACCGAACACGAATCTAAAGTAGATTTTCTGGGATAGCTGAACTACAATGAACAAAACACGAACCTAAAGTAGATTTCACCTAGACCACAGAAATACAATGAATAAAACACAAACCTAAAGAAGATTCTCCTGGAACACTGATATACTATGAGCAAAACACGAACATATAGTCGATTTCCTGGACTACTGTTATACAACGAACAAAACACGAACCTAGAATAGATTTTATCTGGACAATCAAAATACAAGGAACAAAACACGAACCTAAAATAGTTTTTCTCTGGACCACTAAAATACAATGAACAAACTGGCACGAACTTAAAGTAGATTTTTATCTAGATCACTAAAATACAATGAACAAAACACGAACCATCGATTTTATCTAGACCACTTAAAAACAATAATCGAAACACTAACCTAAAGTAGATTGAATCTGGACCACTAAAATACATTGAACAAAACACGAGCCTAAAGTAGATTGTATCTGGACCACTGAAATACAATGAACAAAATACGAACCTTAAATAGATGTTATCTGAACCACTTACATACAATGAACAAAACACGTACCTAAAGTAGATTGTATCTAGACCACTCACATACAATGAACAAAATACGAACCCGTTAGTAGATTTGATCTGAGCCACTTACATACAATGAACAAAAACGAGCCTAAAGCAGATTGTATCTGGACCACTTACATACAATGAACAAAACACGTACCTAAAGTAGATTGTATCTGGACCACTAAAATACATTGAACAAAACACGAGCCTAAAGTAGATTGTATCTGGACCACTGAAATACAATGAACAAAATACGAACCTTAAATAGATGTTATCTGAACCACTTACATACAATGAACAAAACACGTACCTAAAGTAGATTTTATCTAGACCACTCACATACAATGAACAAAATACGAACCCGTTAGTAGATTTGATCTGAGCCACTTACATACAATGAACAAAAACGAGCTTAAAGCAGATTGTATCTGGACCACTTACATACAATGAACAAAACACGTACCTAAAGTAGATTTTATCTGGACCACTAAAATACATTGAACAAAACACGAGCCTAAAGTAGATTGTATCTGGACCACTGAAATACAATGAACAAAATACGAACCGTAAATAGATGTTATCTGAACCACTTACATACAATGAACAAAACACGTACCTAAAGTAGATTTTATCTAGACCACTCACATACAATGAACAAAATACGAACCCGTTAGTAGATTTGATCTGAGCCACTTACATACAATGAACAAAAACGAGCCTTAAGCAGATTGTATCTGGACCACTTACATACAATGAACAAAACACGTACCTAAAGTAGATTGTATCTGGACCACTAAAATACAATAAACAAAATACGAACCGTAAGTAGATTTTTATCTGGACCACTAAAATACAATGAACAAAATACGAACCGTAAGTAGATTTTATCTGGACCACTAAAATACTATGAATAAAACACGTACCTAAAGTAGATTTGATCTGGACCACAGAAATACAATGAACAAAACTAAAGTAAGTTTTAACAAAACACGAAACTTGTCCTACTAAACATGTGTGTCTGTTTGGTTTGTGCTTATCGTGGCTTTCAACAAAGTTTCCGTTCTATTACTTCGTGTTCTGGATTAATTTATCCTGACACCAACACGTCATTTATAGTGCTTACCCAGTAGTCCTTAGCGCCAAGGAGGGAAACCAATTGAGCCGTTCCACGAGAAAACCAACATTATTGAATCTTCGTAAAGTATCGACCCGGATCAGCATAAGCATGCCGCGCAGGCTACCGCGGACAAACACTTTTCGCCTCCTTTGGATTTTCTGTTTCAGGAATCATTACTCTATACCTCCATCACCCTGAGACGGAATGTGTCGGCCGGATTAACCTGCGCGTTCTGCGCAGGCTGATCTGGGTCGATACATTACGCAGAGTCAATAATGTTGGTTTTCTCGTGGAACGGCTCAATTACTGCATTTTTAAAGTATTGGTTATGGCCCGGTCGTGGAAACTACTTTTGTCAGTGTATTTTGTTCTCCTTATCACTTTTATAAAAAATACTTCCATTTATACAGGTTTTCCATAATTTATCCTAGTTGTTACCAAAGTCGTATGCTTAAGATTTCTTTGTTGTTGGAAAGGCATCAGCAATTTCTTCTTATCAATCTGCTTCAAAGGTGAAAGGCGCTAAACAATTAATGTCAAGAAAAACGGTTTTAATGTATAATTTGTCATGTATGGCTACATTTTTATTTATGACGTTTTATCTATCCCCTTTCCCACATTGCAATCACAGCTGCATTTCACGACATTTGAAAACATTGCAACAAAACGAAAATTTACTCAAACGCATTAGCAATTTCTTCTTTTACCATAGAATTACCAATTTAAGTAAATAATTCAACTTTAATTACAGTGAGTTTCAATTGTTTTGCCTTGATGTGTCGATGGTCGTCTACTGCAGGTGTTGCATTTAGAAAAGGATTTAACTTGCATTATTAACCATTTCCGACATAGAACAAAACTGCAGCAAATGTAGTAAAAATAAAAATAAGGAACACATATTTAGCAGTTTCTCCTTTTAGATCAATATTTTCAAAAGTCGTGTGCTGCAAAGACGTCAGAGATCATCTATATGTGGGGAATGATTAAAGGAACGTTCTTTACAAGTGACGTCAAAACATAAAAATAAAACGGAAATAAACAAAATAAATTACTATTTCCTTGTTTTCATAATCCTTCATTCCTACCTTTAAAGTAAAACAACATTTGTTTTTTTAACCTATCAAAGTGCTTGAATTGTCAAAAAAAGCGCACAGTGAAGATCCAGGTCAGGCTGCTCTAACGTGTAGTCTGGTCTTGTTCTTCGCTGGTTTAAAAGTCCCAATAATGTCAACTTTACCTGAAGTGTAGATGTAAAAAGAGAAAGCCGTAAATGTTGTTTCCAAAACAACAGTTTACAGGGTCTTCTTCACTCTTCGGAACGGACTTATGTTTAGTGACATTCCCGTAGAAACTAGTGAGGCTACACATCTAGTTTTTTTTTAAAAAATCAACAGATGCATACAAGTCTAAGATAACATAAAGGCGGTCACGGTGAAGACTCGGTTGAACCTATGCGCATGTACACTCTAACCTGAGTCATCACTGTACGCAGATGCAATTCGGCCCCAAATCCACCGGCGCGTCTGATATCAATATCGCATCTATAACCGTAGTTTTCAAAGGGAACTATTTCGTCCAAAACGGATATTAGACGGATTGCTTGGGTTTTACCCCATGCCCGCTGTAGAAATAATGAGACGAATTAAATATTGACGATGCATTCATTCTACATATTAGTGCGCAATAGGGAGCCGGTAAATTGAAAATTGTTATTCGCCTGCTATTCTCTGCCTTGGGCCATTTACGAGAATTGTCCCCCATACGCAATTGGTCAAGTGTTTTTCGAAATGAAACCATAAAATATATTGTACTGAATTGAAATCAAAATCATTAATAATAAAAAATATCAAAAATAATTTTAAAAAGAAGGTGGTTGTTTAGCTATGGTCTGATTTAGGGAGCGTTTACTTATGTTTGTGTTTATGAAACATAACGGTAGTTTCCATTACGATGGTTGTTGATTCAGCATGGAAAGTCTTTAATAATATGTTCGTTTTCTTGTTTTGTTCTGTTTTGTCTTCAGGTTTTGTTTTATTTTCGTAGTTCTATTTCGGAATATTGAATGTTCACAAATGGAATATGCTATCTCCCAAATCTGCTCCGCTAAATGGAAAGTAATGGCCGAGTGCGGAACATCAAACTTGGGAAGATAAACAGATATCTAAACACAGTAATTACTATCAAAAATAGTCCATTTCATTTCCCGATAACAAATTTGAACAGCGCGCTTTGTTTACAACATTTCATTGGGTTAAAACAATCTAGTTTCAAAGTGATGTTAACTCTTTCCCACATACAACAATTCCGCAGCAGACGACTTTCAAAACTTATTGACAAAAACATGAACAATCTCAATAGTTTTACTATTAAATAGAGTTGAAAACATTGTGTCAAAAGGAGATATTGCTCGTTTTGAACAATTTCTTCTTTTGCCATAATGTTTTCAATAGTCGTATGCTGCAGATGCGTAAAAATGCGTCTACAAGTGGGAAAGGTTAAAAGGCATATTTGTACGAATCACATAGTGGAAAACCTTGTACAAATGCAGCTATTGCTCGTAAAGAACAATTTCTCCATTTCCCAAATTATTTTTGGCCTGGGGCTTTAGTAGTTATACCATTTTTTTCGGAGTTGGCAGCCTGCCAATTGCTGTTAGCACCAAACAACGCACGAGAAACTGCGCGAGAAAAATAGTTCATCATGGATTCAACAAAACTGCATTTAAAAGGTTAGGATCTCCCCAATAAATATCATTTTAATGTTGTTGGAACATTAGTGAAAAACTTAAGGCGTGAGTACTCCAATATAAGTTTAAGAAATGCTTTAGAAATGAATGCGCCGAGAGGTCTAACATGGACGCTTGTTAACATTATTAACATTCGCGAAGAGGAACGGAAAAAGAGAAAGAAGTCACTCAAAAAATACAGTGGCGGATTAACCGGGGGCCGTAGGGCCCGTGCGTCGAAAAATTAATGGTAAACAAAGAAAAAGCGTGACAAATGTCGTGGCGGATTTAGCGGGGGCCCATAGGGCCCGTGCCCGACTCCCCCCACCCCACGAAAGAAGTCACGTGAAATATACAGTGACGGATTAACCAGTGGGCCGTTGGGCCCGTGCGTCGAAAATTCCAACCTTCCAGCAGCCCCTAGGCCGTCAGCACTGCAGTGCTTTTATTATTTTTAGGTTGTCCTCTTTCAGATGCGATAAAGCGCCTTTCTAACAGAAGAAAGTTTAAGACTGTAAGGAGCAACACCTCTCTAGAACGAATGGATGTCTTTACCTCCACAAGATGTTTCTTTGCAGAGGTTGAAATGTTCAAATAATTAAGTAGACTCAAATTGGCAATCGTCTTCTTAGTATTCATTTTAACCCTTTCTCAATCAATTACAGACACTAACCCTTTCCAGAGTATAGACACCCTATAAACTTTGACCATCCCTTTCCCAATTGCAGACAAAATCACTTACCTTTTCCCAATTACATACATATTTTTACTATCCCTTTAACCCTTTTCCCAATTACAGACACATTTATTAACTACCCCTTTACTCATAACAGCAAATTGACGAAACCTTACCCAATTCCAGACATATTTTGACTCACCGTTTCCTAATTACAGACACGTTTTGACTAGCCCTTTTATCAAATACAGACACATTTTGACTAGCCCTTTATCAAATACAGACACTACCCTTTCCCAATACCAACCACATTTTAAATATTCTCTTCTCAATTACAGAAACATTTTAACAAAGCCTTTCCCAATTGTAGATACATTTTGAATATCCCTTCCCAATTACAGACACATTTGAACAAAGTCTTTCCCAATTACAGACACATTCTAACAAAGCCTTTCCCAATTACCGACACATTTTGACTAACCCTTTCCTAATTGCACACACAATATGATTGACCTTTTCCCAATTACAGACACATTTCGACTAACCCTTTCCCAATTGCAGACACAATATGACCTACCTTTTCCCAATTACAGAAACTTTTTGACTCACCCTTTCTCAATAATACGCATCTGCAGCAGGCGAATTTTGAAAACCGCTCATCGAACATTTCTCATTTTGATATTATGATTTCAACTCTATTCAATAAACATACTTTCATTTATAGAGATTTACCTTGAGATGCTTGTGTATGTTTAGTTATTAATTAAAGTACAAGTTTACTTGGGTGATCGTTTAGTCAAGTCGTTTTCAATAAAGAATAGTTACACTCATTTGAGAATACTACTTGAATGGGGTGGGGGCAGAGCCCCAGATAAGGAGCGTTTTGCATGTTCTAAAATCCTTATTTGACCATCTAACCCTATATTGTCTGTACTCAAAAGAATCGTCTCACTGAGACGATTCTTTTGAGTACCACAACATAGGGTTTCCTTTAATAATTAGAGATAAATTGTGGGGAAAAGAGCTGAATACCCCTCCTTATCTTGACCTCTGGGTGGGGGTACATCTTAAACTCGGGGAATACAGTGCAGCCACTGATAACGATTCCTCTGTACGGCCAGACCCTCTTTCGAGCACAGTTGAATTTGCCCTGCATTCGGTGAAAAGTAACTGGACAAATGTTGACCGGATAATTTGATGTCATAACATACATAATGAAGCAAACAACTTAAAACATTTGAAAGGTTTGGTAAGCAACAAAAATAGGATGTGTCATAAGCGGGGTTTTGTAGCGGCATTATTTATGTATGCATGACCCGATGATGAAATTGTAAAGGCAGATAACTCCAGACTAAAATGTGTGGACATTGATGGTAACACAAAGACTTCCAGATGTTAATACTGGAGAACTTGCAGTGAAGCGCCCGAAATTGTGTTTCTAATAAAAAACTAATTTTACAACTGATGTATGAGTGGATCTATTTCTGTAAGGCAAATTGTATTTTACGAAACGCGTTCTTTCTACACTTACAAACATGTCCATGCATCAATTTAAATTGATGACGTGATAAACGATTGGAATCGTTATGACTTACTTTTAAACGTTGAACAATAAATGGATTCTCGGATAATGGACTAATATTCCGTTTGAATAATAACAGAATTAGGCCGCGTCTGCCTATTTGGGGTCTTATTAATAGCTTCAATATCAACATTTTGGTATATTTACATTTTGGTTTGAATCGACACAACTTAAAAACCAACCGATTAGCAGTTACTGCTATACGCCTTTACTTGAAGCAGCATGTCCATAACAGTGAACATATTTAATCGTTTCTTGCATGCAACAGGTCGACAGCAGGCGAATAAAGTTAAAAAAATAAAAGAAACAGTGTAACAGTTAGGCAAAACAAGAAACTGATAACTTCGAGTAAGTTCTTCTATTGTCATACTGTTTTCAATAGTCGTCTGCTGTGGGAAAGATGTTAAACAATTGAATGGAAAGAAAGGGAATTATTAACTTTTAGTTAAACTAGAAAACATTACACACACCAAAGAACAAGCACAGGTAAACGTTGCCCTTAACATTTATTGATGCAGATACGACAAAAGTCGTTTATGTCTTGTAAACACCTTTCTTAACCCTTTCTGACGCCTCTGAAGCAGACGACTTTTTAATAAAACATTATGGCAAAAGGCGGAATTGCTCATGATGAGCAATTTCTCCTTTTGCCAAAATGTTTTCAACTTTGTTCAATCATTATTCTTGCATTAATAAAGAGACGGTTTCTTTGTTTTTTGCATAGACGTCATCAAAGTCGTCTGCTGCAGATTTTCTGTATGTGGGAAAAGTTTAAACGCCTCTTTGTTCCGGAGATCTGGAATTCCTATCATCACGACGAAGACTCGACTTTTGCCGTTTAACTGCTTTGTCATTTTTAGAAGCGAACCGGAACCCCGCTGGTCCCTCCTTGCGCCCTCAGCCGATACATCTTCGCCAAAGATTTATAAATATTTTATTAATGTCTCCACACAAAACATTTTTTACTGTCACCGTGATTAGCCTTGTTTTCTGTACAGACGACAGCTTCCTCGTCTACACCTTCGGTTCGAATTTAGCCATGTCTATAATTTGATTTCAGATTTATCCATGGCTATATTTTCATTTTAGATGTAACATTCTCTATTCATCTCTTTTAGAATTACCATGATAACAGCTGAATTTAAGATGTTATCATATTTATATCTTCATTTAACCCTTTCCAACATATAGACGCTTTCTGACGCCTCTGCAGCAGACGGCTTTTTGAAAACATAGTGACAAAAGAAGAAATGATTGCACAAAACGTGCAATTTCTCCTTTTGCCACAATGTTTTCCACTTTAAGTCCTATGTTATCCATTCAATTATTGAGATTTTCCAGTTTTTGACAAAATATTTTCAAAGTCGTCTGCTGCAGAATTGTTGTATGAGTTAAAGGGTTAAGATGTAATCATATTTGCATCTTCATATCATATTTAATCATGTCTACACCATCGTTTTAGATTTTACTATGTTTACCCTTTCATTTTAAATGTTGTTATGTCTACACCTTCATTTTAGATTTTACCATATTGGTATTTCTTAAGAGTGTAGGTTCCGATCAGCCTACACACTGCCCCAATTTTATCAGAATCTACACAAGTCAACATAATCTTCTAGCAGAAATGTATAAGTGAAATGAGAACAGTGTAGATCATAACCAGCCTGTGCAGATGTAACACTCAGAGGACAGTGAGCGCCTCTGCAGCAGACGGCTTTTTGAAAACATAGTGACAAAAGAAGAAATTGCACAAAACGTGCAATTTCTCCTTTTGCCACAATGTTTTCCACTTTTTGTCATAGGTTATCCATTCAACTATGAAGATTTTCTATGTTTTGACAATAAGTCGTCTGCTGCAGAATTGTCGTATGAGGGAAAGGGTTAAAATGTAGACATGGCAAAACGGGGGCAGATGTACAGGCTAATCTAAACCTACACTGTTAAGAAATGTTACAATGAAACCTTCCTTATGGAAAGGCGCATTGTTTCTGGTCGAGTGTTTATGTTTACACATCAACTTAGATCGGCCAATATCATGGGTCTGTGTCATAAACATATCAAGTGCAGTTCTTTGTACAGTACAATACAATAATTCATGGGAAAATGTACAAGTTGGCATTCCCGAACAGTGTATGTTCAGATCAGCCTGAGCAGTGTAGATCATGATCAGACTGTGCTGGTCAGGATCTGCATTGTGCGCTGAAGACAATATGTTATATTTACAATGGACGGGCCGAGCCCCGGTATCTCAGTCGGTAGCGACGCGGGCTGTCAATCCAGGGGTTGTGAGTTCGAATCCCGGCTCGGCCAACTTTCTTTCCGACGATTGACAAAAGTCAATGCGACATGCGTCATTCGTCTTCCACCAATGGGCTAAGTCTATGTGATAAAGCAGCCAGTTGCTTGGGAAGATTGTTGTGTGGAGTACTGGTGTGAGAAAACCAGGAAATGCATGAGTAGGTGAACTGGCCGCCGTGATATAACTGATAAATTGTTAAAAACGGCGTAAAACCCCAATCAATCAATCAATCAATCAATCAATTAATCAATCCAATGTACGGGCTCATACACTATACGTCACTCTAAATATCACCATACTATTACCGCAAGAAAATCACATGAAATGAGTTATTAACAGAGGTGGAACACAGTAGTGCTGAGGTAGAGCGTCGGTCTCTCGTACCAAAGGTCCCAGGTTCGAGTCCCGCGATGAGCGTGTTCTGACTTTGGTATTTCTCCACACAAACGGCGCGAGTACTGGTTAGGTCTCCAGGAAGCATACATCGAGCGTGATTAATATAAACTGAATGCTTGTTTCGCAATCGATGTAAAATAAATAAGTGTAAACTAACAATAAGACAATACTACTCTGTATAAAACGAATGATATATGATATATTATCTGAATCGTTCTATAAAATCACCAGTGTTATGTTATGTTGTCGTATCGCATTTACCGTGAAGAAGCTGTAATTTGATTGATTAATTGGTTAGCGTTATATTTCACTGAACGCCTAAACGATTTCAACAGTCTATTCAATGATAATACATACATTAAAGAGATGTTCCTATCGTTTACGAAGATGTCGTCCCCTATATTTACTCTTTCAGTATTGAGATTTTTGCAAACAATACAGATGTTTAGCATTTAGAAAACCCCTATTTTGAACATGGTAGAGTCTTAAAACAATTTGGCGCTGAACGAGTTGAGTCGTCTGCAACACATTTGTTCTATGAGGGAAACGGCGAATCGAAAATTTCGATTGATCTCAAATCCTTTGAAGGTCGGTTTTCGTGTGACGTTATTTAATTATACCTCTCCCTAATATAAAGTGTGGCCACATCGAACATCCAACACGAACACAGAAATCTAATACCAAAAACGTTTCTCACGATCAAACTGAGAGGAAAAATGTGTATCGTTCCTCGAAACAAAATGGTACCTCTATCACTAAGATTCTCGAGATCTCGTTTACCCATTTAATTCTTCTTTATACAGCCTAACGATGTAATATGGGGGCCCGGAGAGAACAAAATTAAATTCATTTGTAGAAGGAGAATTATTGCAAATTTGGTTTGGAGCTGGAAGACTGTCACTGCGGAGTTGAAAAATCACGCCATTTTGTCTTTTACAATGTGTCGAGAAAATATTTTCCCTCGAATATATACTCGAGTGGTGCTGTGTGAAAACTGCTCGTAAAGGCTTTTGTGACCTTCGTAGACACAGATGAGTCGTACAATCTGATCTGGCTCTGAACTGTTTACTTATTAATCATAGAAAATGGCAAGAAGCTTTTGTTTGGATCTGTTTGCAGCATGGATGCGTAGACAGGTCTTTTAGGTTGTTTTTCGCAAAACATTTCCAAAAATACTCTCGTACTTTTATAGAAAAAAGATTCTAACAAATGGGCTATGTCACAGGTATCTCAATCGTCGGACATTGCGGCCGGCAAAGATCGAGATCAGTTTGCGCCTCCGTGCAGTCTTATGCAGTCGTATCAAGACCATCCATGTTATATATCAAGTCGTACGAGTCTGTGTGGTGAAGTGGTTAGACCGTCCGCCATAGGAGTGGAATGCCAGGGTTCGATCCCCGGTCCGGTCACACCAAAGACTCCAACACTGGAAGTAATGGCTTCCCTCCTTGGTGTTCAATCTATGGGGATATCATTACGATTATTGCATCTGTGTCCGGATAATTAATACCGGTAATACTGGTAATCTACCAAGGAAACGTCCTGATATAACTGGAAAACGGCGGAAAGTGGCGTAAAACACCACTCAAACGAGTATATTAAAGGTATCTGTAGAACTAATATGAGAAATAATTGACTTTATCTCCTTCACTTCAAAATTTCACAAAGTCGACTGTTCCATGTTGAAAATTGGACCACTTCATTTTTCGGTCCAACATGAAATCTGGTAAAATGAAATGTCTAAGTGGCAACAATGCAGATTTTAGGAGAGACAGCTCGTTATGAATCTGCATTGTTTGCAAAAAGCCTGTAATTGTTTTAGGCAGCGTAAGGATTAAACGTGTGCATTTGTTTGTAATTGCCAATACAACCATCGAACGTCTGTTTCCATGTGTCTTTGTATAATGGCCAACAGGGGTCGACTCAAACTTGTATGCGGTTGTATTGGAAACCAAACTACATATACCTAATAGCATGCACAATTCTAAAAACTTATCTCACAGTGCACACTCTTCTTACTTTTCCCTCAATTCCCTCCTTTCAAAAGCCAAAATGTTTTAGTAAAGTTGTATTTACAGTTTAGTCATTTCTGATTCACAGCTCTAACTTCAGTGGACTCTCGATAACTCGAACTTAAAAGGGACCCATACATGACTTCGAGTTATCGACGTGTTCGAGGGATCGATGTATTGATGCTGAATTAATGAATGTATTGTCAGCGTCGTAATTCATTCATAACTCAGTGTTAATTATGACCAGCTTTTATATGTGTGTGAGCAATCAGAACTGCTGCTACGCTGTTTTCAAATATAAGGGATCCGTTCCAGAAAATGGATCGAGTAAAACGATAAATTCGAATTTCCCCCATGTTCGAGTTATTGTTAGTCCACTGTAGCCTCGTTTTTTTTAATCATTACTTAATACAAACGTCTTTTCACGGATCTTCAGTAGATTACTTTATAAAACATGATGTTGGAAATGAAAAAAAGGACTAGTACTATATCGATGGCTTAGCGTGAAACGGTTGTAACTAAAAACCTATTTTGAAAACCTCGGTTTAGGGGCAATTTTGACCCCTTTGTAAACAATGGAAATTTAGGTGCCATTGCTCAGTACGAGCAATGGCACGTAAATGTCCATTGTTTACCAAGAACAATTATTTAACGCTTATAAAGACTTTATGGCAAGGTGATTATCATTGGTTAAAAAATACTAACTTTAGTTACAACCGTTTCACGCCAAGCCCTCGATATATCAGGTAAATGTGTTTTATGCCGCTGTCAACGGCGTTTCCAGTGTAAAAGACAAGTGCGGCTGGTAAACTTATACTGGCACAAGCGCATCAGTCGTCGTTGTGCCATCCCCGCAACTCTGAACGCTTAGAAGAGAAGCCACTACCGCCATACTTAAAGTCTAACGTATTCGGCGACCGGGGATCAAACCCTGGTCTCTCGCTCTTGGGGCGGACGCTCCAACCAATTTCCATGATTTTATTTCCATGTGGGGAATCCGTCATGGAAGAGTGGTAAGCGTCGGTGAATTGGAACAGGGCGTCCCGGGTTCGATTCCAAGTCATGGCGGTGATGCTTGTTCAAGGCACATTGCCTATCATAGTACTGGTTTGTTTACCAAAGGATCATGATTATATCAAATATCGCCGTGATATGACTGAAATGATGTTGAGAATGGCGTAAAACCCCGTCAAACAAAACTTCTCCCTGATTTTAATCATGATACATAGTAATATTTCATTTGCTTATGTAGCTGACATCCAGTAATACTTGTTTGGATCAATAATAAATTATGTTCCTACTGTTAGAAATAAACCCATTGACACATACAACAAATCTTCATCAGGCGACTTCATACAAATCTAGTTACACATATGAAAAATCCCTTAAAATAGTATGTTTGGTTGAACAAAATATGGTAAAATGCTAAATTACTCATTGTGAGCAATTTCTCCTGTTTCCAAAATGTTTTCAATAGTCGTCTTCTGTATATATGTCAAAAGTCTTCTTCATATAGGAAAGGGTTAAAATTTATTTTGACAAAATCTAATATTATCACATCTAGCAATAGGTCAAAACTTAAATTCAGTGTCGAAATTTGCAATGAAAACATTCCCATTGTATAACTAATGGAGTTAATGAAAGTGTACCAATAAAATAACATTTTAATACGATATCGTCGCTTTAAAGTAATTGAAATCTACTTCAATATTTATTCTTTCGATAAACACTATTAATACACTCAGTTAAAACCTTTACAAAGAGAATTTACACCTATGCTGAAGACGAAATATGCATGATCGATTTAACGCCGTTTTCACACAAATCAGTCATATCACGGCGGCCAGTTCACCTGGCTTTCTCACACAAGTATTCCACACAACAATCTTTCGAAGCAACTAGCTGTTTTTTCCGCATAGAGTGTTAGCCCGATTGCTGGAACACGAATTACACTTGTCACAATGACTTTTGTTAATCAATGGAAAGAATGTTGGCCGAGCTTGGGTTCAAACTCGCAACCCCTGGATTGATAGGCCTCGGCGCTATCGACTGAGCTACTGGGGATCGGTTAAAACTGTGTACTGGAGTCATCGTTCTATTCGATGTATTTACTGTGTTCCTTTCATTACTTGATTTGTTTTATTGACGCCGCTTTGAACAATGTTCATGTACCAGTCCTTCTGGTACTTTTATCCTGACATCAAAATATCAGTCGTAATGAAAATGCCTGCAACCCTGAGAGCCATGGAGGGTAGCCTTTACTTCCATTTTTAAAGTATTTGGCACGATCCGGACAGGGAACGAACCCTCGACCTCCCGCACCCGAAACATTGCGATCTTGTGTTCACTTGAAACTTGGTAAAGAAAAATACAAAAAGTAACTCTCTTTTCGATTCTTAACTGTACGCCCGATTTTTATTATTTTTACCCATATCAATGTCGCATTGTGTGCGCAATACAACGAATTAAGTTGAATAAATCGTTAAAATGGATAAACAAACCAATATTTTCAAAGCAAACAAACCGTAGAAATGACCGCATACTATTCACAAGTCACTTAACACTACCCTCTCCAACTCAGTGTGAGAACTTACAATTCACATCAAAGGCGTTTCAACCACTAAACCAAGACGGATTTCAAGACACATTTTTCACAATAGCCGATGTATTCAAAACATTGAAGAAAAAGGAGGGAAATTGTTTGAAACGAGAAATATTATATTTTCCGGCAATGTTTTCAATTCTGCATCGAAAGGATATTACAAATGTATAAGAGTTAACACCTTTTTTCTCTATGTTTTAAAAAGCAGACGACTCTAAATGTTATAAAGAAAGAAATGAACAACTTTATAATAATGCTCAAGACCGAATCAAGCATTTCTCTACATAATTTTATTTGATTTTGTATTGTTTATTGTTCTTTTTTGTTCTGTTTTTATTTTTGTTTTTGTTTTTTTGTTTTTTCTTGTATTTTCATCTGTAAATTTATTGTATTTGGTTTGAAACATTGTATGTATGTTTATAATCAATAAAATATATTCTATTCTATTCTATTCTAAACATAATGAGTAGTCTGTGCGAACACACTGTTACCAGTGCCTTCTCTGTCCGTCTCCTTGTAATACATATATTTATTTTTTTATTTATTTATTTAAGTCTCGTCCATGTACAAACAAAGTCAAATACAAACATATACACTGTACAAAACAATTCACGACAAATATTATACATGGCCATTCTAACTAGAATTATAGGAGACTTTCGATATAAGCATATCGTACAATCATAGCAATTACTATATACAACATGGAGCCAATAATCAGCCCCTAATTAGTCGATGTTTAAAAAGGGAACAGAGAATCGAACACATGTGTTACTAATGAGAAGTAAAGCTACATATGAGCCGTTCCACGGTAAAAACAACATGATGGACTGTGCGTAATGTTTCGATCCAGATCAGCCTGCACAGTCCGTTTTGGGGGAAAGAAATATAGAGTAATGATTCCTGAAACAGACAATCAACAGGAGGCGATAAATTACGAAATAACATGTGGTACATAGAAGTTCAATGAGTAATTTAGGATTATTTTTATTTTAAATTGTATATATATGCTGTCATTCATGTATGTTAATCATAATTTATCTAGTTTTCCCAACTTAGAAACATATAAGTATCTCACTTAGTTAAACAAGATTCATTATTCAAGGAACATCACTTTAATAACATGTATCAACCTAATAAATGTATTTACTTTGTTACCACCAATTGCATGATTACTATTTTCATTTCCATGTTTGTTAACTCTTTCAGCGCCAAAGGCAATATTGAGGTTTTTTGCAAACAATGCAGATTCAGATGAGTCAGCTCGTAACGAGCTGTCTCACCTGAAATCTGCATTGTTTGGCTGTGAGTTATAAAAAATATTCCAAAAATCCTATAACATGAAAATAAAATCGTCCGAGTTTGAACATGGAAGAGTCTACGTTAAACAATTCGGCGCTGAAAAGGGTTAATTATGATTGTAATGCACAATGAGCGTATTTGCGTGTATTGTAAATAAACGGATGTTCTGTTCTGTTTGATAATGTTGAAAATGCTTGTGTTTGCAGTTCTGTATTATATCCAAAACATAAAGACGTCAACTGTGGAGGTCATTAGTTAAAATCATCATTACCCTGACCAAACGACAGAAGTTAAAATTAAAGTTGATCGCACGTTTCTGGTTTGATCACTTTATAGCAATTAAAACCCCTGTTTGATTGTTTGTAACTTAACCGTGAAAAGCTGTACGCGTCCATTATATAATTGTATATGTATGATGACTTTCACGTGCCACTTTTAATTTAACCCTTTCCCACATACAGACGTATATTGACACATATGCAGCGGACAATCTTTTTGGCACAACGAAAACGTCAAAAATAAAGACGTCAACTGTGGAGGTCATTAGTTGAAGTCATCATTACCCTGACCAAACGACAGAAGTTAAAATTAAAGTTGATCGCACGTTTCTGGTTTGATCATTTTATAGCAATTAGAACGCATGTTTGATTGTTTGTTACTTAACCGTGAAAAGCTGTACGCGTCCTTTATACAATTGTCTACGTATGATGACTTTCACGTGCCACTTTTGATTTAACCCTTTCCCACATACAGACGCATATTGACACATACGCAGCAGCCGATCTTTTTGACACAAGGAAAACGCCCTCAGAATGAAACATTTCTCCTATACCAACACTGTTGTCAACACTATTCATACACTAGTTTACCCTTTCAGCGCCGAATTGTTTAAAGTAGACTCTTCCATGTTCAAAATCGGTTGTGTCCATTTCTCAATTTATGAAAGTTTTGGTAACTAAAAGGCAAACAATGCTGATTTCAGATGAGACAGCTCGTTACGAGCTGACTCACCTGAATCTGCATTGTTTGCAAAAACCTCAATATTGCCTCTGGCGCTGAAAGAGTTAAGAATTTGTATTTAATTTATAGATATTTTTCTATATTTGTGCATATAAGTTTGCTAATGTGTCTGTTGCAAATCTCATCTTTGTGGGAAAGGGCTAAAATATTTTGATTGGAATAATTCCGGAGACCGAAAGACATGTTTAGCTTTAAATGAAGATGTTTGGGCTTTTGTCGGGATTTTTCAATACCGCTTTCTCTTCATCAACTATTTCATCGTAATTATGACACTAACACACATCATTTGAAATTCCTTCTGGCAGAACATTGTACAAACTCACTTACCGACGCATCTAGAGCAATTGCATAAATGTTCAAAGTTGTTTGTTGCATATTTGTATAATGAGGGGGAATTGACAAAAAAGATTCCGAAGACTTTAATCATTTATCTTGTCGTACCGTCTTTAACTCTTTCACTCCGATCGACAATTCTGCAGCAGACGACTTCGAACATATTTTGTCAAAGAATAGAAAATCTCTATAATTGAATGGATGACCTATGACTAAAAGTGGAAAACATTGTGGCAAAAGGAGATATTGCTCGTTTTGCTGTAGAGGCGTCGGAAAGGGTCAATGTGAGGGAAAGGCCGGATAAATATAAGTGCAATAAACTTAATCAACTTTCTCCCATTTAGCATAATTGCAGAAAACGACAGCAAAAAGTTTGAAATATCTCTAGAGATAAAAGATAACTGTTGAAAAGAGATGAAAACATTGTCGCAAAACCGTGAAATTGTTTTCATAATAAGCAAGTTTTCATTTTGGCACAATATTTTCAAAGGACATCAAAATGCTTCTCAATGTAAACGAATAGAAACAATCACCATCAAGAACATTGTCTAAAATCAATAATCCAATGTATTACAAGATATTTAAGAAAATAGAACAAAACATACAAGTATAAAGAAAATATTTTTGGTACTGAAAACCCCAACCGTTCAGATTAAATTCGTGATGTGTACAAGGTTTCGGATTCTGTGTGTCGCTAATTTAGATGGAAATATGAGTAAATGTCTGCTTTTGTTTGAACTGACAGTAGACAGAAAAGTATGTACTTCTTAAAACAAACCATAGAGCATGTGCAACCAGTGTAGAATCAGATCAAAGTGTACATCTCGTATGTAGATTGATCTTGTTCTGAATTGTTCGGCAATCCGTCACTGAACGTTTAAAGAAAACTCTTTAAAAACAATGACATATTCTATAAAGATCGGAGTGCATCGTTTCGAAGGAAAATTTATATATATATATGAACCGTTCCGCGAGAAAACCAACATTGTGGACTAGGCGTAAAGTATCGACCCGGATCAGCCTAAGCATGCCGCGCATAACCCTGACATACTCTGTTTCGGGAATCAGTACTCTATACCTCTTTCCCCTCAGACGGAATGCGTCGGCCCGGATTAGCCTGCGCGGACTGCGCAGGCTGATCTTGGTCGATACATTACGCAGAGTCTATACTTTTGGTTTTCTCGTGGAACGGCTCATATATAATGTTGTATAAAACGCGATTGTTTTTGTCCGTAGCATAAATCATATATATAGCCATGCCTTTGTAGAAAATACAGCTTCAAAATATGACGTTACTAACTGCGGACACGATTTTCATATTGACATCAATCAGGACCGATCTTGGTCAATCTAGAATCGCTTTATTGACATTACAACCCTTTAAACGCAATGAAAGAAGGTGTCCGCTGCATTGAGGAATCCTTTGGAAGCGAGCGAGAAGTTGTGAAAATTATAACAAAATGATACAGGCCATCACAAAAGATCAATTACGCGAAGCAAACAGAAGTGCCAATACTTTAACGGCAGTCGCCAAACCCGCAACAAACAAACCTCGGTCCGTATTGTCGTTCGTTTATCAACTCATGAATATTCATAACCTCCCACAATCGATTAACCAATCGGACTCCGCGCTGTGTGAGGCCTGCCTCTAAAGAATACCAATGCTGTTAAATCTGATAGTTCCTTTTATGGGAAATTTGTGTAATATAAATTGCTCGAGGAATATTTCTTAAAAATCAGATTTCATCTTGTTAAAGTGTCGGCCACCAAATTATGGACATGTCCCATATTACTTCGGGAGTGGAATTACAAGAACACATTGGACACGGTGGTGGATCCTCAGGTAAGAATAGAATACAAATACTATTTACCCCTCCAATTACGTTAAATTTTCTAAATTGAAGCACAAAAGAACATTCTTTGTGGCGTGTTATTTCAATTTGTGCTAATTTGCAGTCGTTTTTTGTGCCAATTTGCACACTTAGTTCACAGGCCTCATGGTTGGCTTTGCGTATATTTAATTTATAAACGGCGAAAATTGAGGTGGAATTTTTGTAGCGCTTGGGACATCATTTGGATTAACAGGATTTGTGGATTATTTTATTGTTCGTAATTTTCCTTAAGCAATTCGGGAATGCTTGAATACAGATTTTAGTAAAGTGCTTTTATATCTCCCGTATTATTTTTCTACGACAGTATATTTTTTTTTATTTTCATTTTTATTGAAAAGGATCATTTATGTAAATCGGATATGAAAATAAATAGTGTTTTAATCCGGAACTCTCGGTTTTCTTACGAAGATCGTGAATTCTAAATTTGATAGTCTTTAAGTGAATGCTGTTTCTTATATTATCTTCGGCCTTTATTGTTTAACATCAACAACAAACTAAATTGTTCATGTAATCATCAATGAGATAAGAACTGTTATGTCTATTTAGGATCCGAAATCGAATCTGTTCGATATGAATTAAATAAATAGGTTACAGTTAAAGAGAATATGACTTACAAAAGGTTTGTGCTGCGGATGCGCCAGCATGCGTCTAGACTGTGTGCGGGAAAGGATTGAAGGAAATATAACTCACGAAATAAAAATATTCGTTTAACCATTTCCCTCATACGTTAATTCTGCAGCAGACGACTTTGAACATATTTTGTCAAAAAATAGAAAATCTCTATAATTTAATGGATAACCAATGACTAAAAGTGGAAAACATTGTGGCAAAAGGAGAAATTGCTCGTTTTGAGCAATTTCTTTTTTTGTCACTATGTTTTCAAAAAGCCGTCTGCTGCAGAGGCGTCAGAAAGCGTCTATATGAGGGAAAGGGTTAACCTATTGCTTGGTTTAAACATCTGTTAACGGGTGAGCAATAGACGAGGTTTTATACGGAGCATTCTCTACTCTTACAAACATTACTCTTATTCAGTATCTAAATAATACTTTAAACTTGTTTAAACATTCTATTCAGAGTACCAGCTGTTTCAATTTTGAGAAACGTTTATATTATGATAATCATATGATGTAACAGGTCAAACAAGACTTATAAAAGGTAGTAATGGCTTCCTTCTCGGGTACTCAGAGTTGCGGTGATAGCATAACGACTGATGCATCGGTGTCGGGATAGATAACGCTAGTAGAACGGGTAAAATAAACATTTAAAGAAAATGCCGTGATATGACTGAAATACTGTTGAAATGGTATAAAACACCATCCAAACAAATAAACAGAACAGATTAAAACCAGGAAAATGCATCGCTCTGTACGATAACCGATCAAAGGAGGCTTTAAATCCAAAACCGACTAAGATCGGGTACCAATTCCACTATCGTTACTTAGTGCTAATAGTTATAATACCTAATACAAACCGACTAAGATCGGGTACCAATTCCACTGTCGCTTCTTAGTGCTAATACTGAATAAAAAGGCCAAACTATGTCTTAACAAGTATTGTTAGTCAGCAAGGAAACTATTTATTTTTACTTTATCATTAATACTTAAATACATTCCACTATTCATATTTTACAACATATTAGGGAAACAAAAACGATGAAAAGTGCTTTACGTATTTAAGAATTACTTAGCGGTTAGTAAGGTTGGTGAAATTGGACCCAGATTATATTAGCCGTTCCACGAGAACACAAACTTTATGAACTCTGAGTAATGTATCGACCAAGATCAGCCTGACTTCCGCGCAGGCTAATCCGCGCCGACACATTCCGTCTCAGGGAAATAGAGGTAAAGAGTTATAATTCCTGAAACAGAAAATCCACAGGAGGCGAAATGTGCCTGTCCGGGTTAGCCTGCTTAGGCTGATCCGGGTCGATACTTTACACAGAGTCCAAAATGTGGTTTTTTCGTTGAACGGCTCATATATATGTGTACTGAATTTATCTAGGAACAACCGTTGAGTTTTCATGATACTTGACTAAATGAAAACAAATAACGATCGCGGAAGATACGGAGCGGACTGCCTGGGGTTCGCAGTTTCATTTTGATTGTTTTTAGCATTTGTCGCATTGCCTAAACTGTATTGTCATTGAATTTCCCGTAAGTTTCTGTTATGAATACATGGCGAACAATGTGAATGGTTGGACCAGACTGAAACGTAAACTGACCTGGATGTTCGCTGATTGCATATTCTGTCATGCTGGTTCATAAATCATGGGTCAATATATATTTACATTATTTACTTGCGTTTACCGAGTATCTATTTACAATGTATATTGAATTGACCCGTATTGTCGAAAAAGTACTCAATATAATACACTTATTTGCTGTGCTATACAAGAAAGGAGAACTGTTTGATAATTGTGAAAATGAATACACATTTTGTATTAACTTTATCCAAATCATTGTTTGTTTGTTTGTTTGTTTGTTTGTTTGTTTGTTTGTTTGTTTGTTTGTTTGGAGTTTAACGCCGCTTTCAACAGCTTTGGTCATATCACGGCGGTCAGTGCACCTACCCATGTTTTCCTGGCTTTCCCACACCAGTACTTACACAACATTCTTTCGAAGCCACTGACTACTTTCTCACATAGATCAGAGGTGAGAGGCAATGGAAAACATCGCCCGAAAGAATGTCGCCGCAACCGGGTATCGTCCAAATCATTGAGGATACAAACCAAGCATTGGTGGAATATATACACTTCTGAATGCAAAGTTAAATGGCACAGCAAGTAGACAAGGAAATTACACAATGGTCTTACTGGTGTTTGACGTCGCTTTCAACAGTTAATTGCGTTTATACCACGGCTCTTTCTGTGTAAATTACCAGTTCTTGTATTTTCGGTTTTATTCATCATGCCATTGTATTAATATAAATATTGTCCCCCCGCAACCTTGAGCGCCAAGGAGAGGAATCCATTTATAACCATTTATACCATTTAACCCTTTCCTTCATATAGACGCTTTCTGACGCCTCTGCAGCAGATGGCTTTTTGAAAACATAGTGACAAAAGAATAAATTGCACAAAACGTGCAATTTCTACTTTTGCCACAATGTTTTCCACTTTTTGTCATAGGTTATCCATTCAATTATGGAGATTTTCTATTTTTTGATAAAATACGTTCACAGTCGTCTGCTGCAGAATTGCCGTATAAGGGAAAGTGTTAAAAGAGTCTATGGTATGACTTGACCAGGGATCGAACGACACCACTACACCACGGAGACGGACTTTTTACATTGACTTTATTCGCTGTCAAATACGGCTGTATCATATCTTTGACACATTAAATAAATCTACAGCAGACGACATTGAAAACACCTAGGCAAAAGTATGGAAAATATATATAATGGAAGTAAATAAGCAGTACATGTATCGACGGTTATATTAATCATCCTGTCATTGATGTTACAAACGTAATATTGTCTCCGCAATTAAAAGTGCAGCAAAGGAACCATTTATACCATTCTTAAAAGAGTATATGGTATGATTCGACTGGGGATCGAACTCTGATCTTTCGCTCCCGAGAGGGACGCTCTAACCACAGCACCACGGAGAGGTAGTTTTTTAATTGAATGTTTTCGTTATCAGACAGGGCTAACTTAGCCTGTTGACACCTAAAACATAGCTGCGTCAGACGACATAGAAAATATCTAAGCTTAAGTATGATAATTATCTTTCGTTTAAGTTTAATTATTAAAAAGGGTTAAAAACACTGTGGCATAAGACGTAAATGTTCAATGTTTGCATTTGTCTTCTGTTGCAAATACTTAAAAATGCGCATGCAAGTGTAAACACATCGATAATACAATTTAACAATGTGAATTATTGCCGGTGCATATCTAGCTATCTATCTATCTATCTATCTATCTATCTATCTATAAAGGCACCTGTACAGTTTGACCCGGGTTCGCACTGTGTGTTCATTAGTCGTAGAATGTTTCAAGAAGTCTATGACAGAAAGCGCGAATTTCGTTTCAAATAGAGTTAAAGCTCAGAGAGATCTAAATTTGAAACTGATACACTAAGGTTGTTCTCTGATAATGATCTCATTTTTATTTGAACTTAGTGCCTTTACAGCAAACAACAAATCTACAGCAGAAATAATTTAGTCAAAACTATGGAACTGTCTATAAACGAAAGAACAAGTATTGAATAGATAGGGAAAACATTCGCTAAATTAAGGAATGGAGAGCTTTTTTTTTCGTTTTCATGGGGGTATAAACAAAAAAAACCTGATCACTCTCTATGAAATCGCGAAGCGGTTTCATAGAATGTGTGATTAGGTTTTTTTGTTCATACCCCCATGAAAACGAAAAAAACCGCTCCATTCCTTATATGTTAGCATTAATATGGCTATTTCAGTGAGTAATAAAACATAATAGTATTTTACAACTTTATTTTCCATAATACAGCACGTCGCCAATGTTATTTTTTTTTATTCATGAGGTTATGAACAAAATATTTCAGCCAATCACAGACAAGCAAAAGTGATGAACACAAAAAAAACTAAAATATTGAGAAATGGCTCATTATGAGCTATTTCTCCTTTTGACACAATGTTTTCAAATGTCGTCTTATGCAGATACATCTATATGCGTCTGTATGAAGGGAAAGGGTTAACGACTAGTTAGACAGAAAGACGGTCAGACATAATATTTCTTCAGTCCAAATCTACACATAGGATATGCGAACATAAATACTCATTCAAAATTTCATCAACACAAAGCCAATGACAGTAATGTTGTATAGGTTTAAAAGTTCTATTTATGTTGGGAGATATTTTGAGGAAGGCACGATGGTATGATAAAAGATGACAGCGATGTAGATTACATTGACTCTGTACATAGTCGTCATGCAGTTCAAGTCGTCCACTGCGTTAAACATCTAAAAATACTAACTTGAAGAAAAGATGACATACGCTTACTGAAGGTACAATGATGGATAAATTATATTTAAAAAATAAAATATATAATTTATATATATATATATATATATATATATATATAATCATCTTACCAAAGACGCATGCCTGCCATTAAAAAAACCATAGCTCGTTTAAGAGAGAAATCCGATTTACCAAACGTCCAACAATGGTCGGAAAGACTTCTTCAAACGGTATCGAAATTGCCTGGAAATGATGTCGTGTACTGTTTTATTTTGTATGATGTTTTACGCCGCTTTTCAACAATTATTTAGTTAAATACCTCTATCCCCTGAGACGGAATGTGTCGGCCGGATCAGTCTGCGCGGACAGCGCAGGCTGATCTGGTCGATACATTACGCAGATGTACCGGCGCTTCTCGGGTAGGTTACCAATACTACCGGTCTATTATCAATAAGATAATCGCTGTGGAAGACAGAGGCAGTGACGTTGAACGCCAGCATCGTAATTCAAAGAAATAAGGTTCAAATCCCATGGGCGTGTAGTTATCCCTTGGATTTAAAATGAACAAGAGTTTGACAAGAAAAGCTGTTTACAGTAACTGATGTCAACGAAACTATTTCATTTTTCTACATCTAGTTAATGATATATTTGTTTACACGGAATGCATTTAAAATAGCAAAAACACACGTCAAAATAGTATATCCATGTAGATAGATAGATAGATAGATATATCTTTAATATAGAATACAAATATATGATTTAAGATACCAAGTATGACTGGATTAAAATTTAAATTCCGCGACAGAAGACGGCAATCTAGGCTGAAATACTAGAAATGAAAGTGACTTTAGTGGCCGCTCTAATATTATTGATTGTTTACGCCCCTTTAGACACTATCAGTTATATACGGCGTTCCTGGGTATGGTTACCAGGACTACTGGTTCTTTTGTTCTGACATAAGCCAGTCAGTCGTAATGCTAACACCGCAACCCTAAGCGCCAAGGATGGAAGTAATTACTACCATTCTTAAAGTCTTTGATACGACCCGGCCGGAGATCGAACCCACTAACTACAGCACCAGAGGCGGACGTTCTACCACTACAACGCCGAGCCGGTCTGCTCTAAAAAAAAGAAAACAATTGTGTCCACTGTCTAGTCACGGAGACAAATGAGGATAACTTCTCCGTCTGTCCGTCCGTCCGTCTGTACTTTGCTATGTCACGCTTTCAGTTACTGACTTAATGAAAGGCGACGCACATGTTCCAACGTCAACACTTGTTAACCCTTTCCCACATGCAACAATTCTGAATCAGTCGAGTTCGAGGATATCAAAGGCAAACACATGGAAAATCTCTACAAATACAACTATAATTATTGAAATGAGTTGAAATCATTGTAGCAAAAGAAGAAATTGCTCATTATAAACATGTTCTTCTTTTGCGTTAATGATTTCGAAGGTCTTCGGTTTCATATGCTTCAGAATGAGTATTCAAGTTCGAGACGATAAAAATATATACAAAGCGTAAGTTACAAATGCCGTTATTACAAATATATACAAAGCGTAAGTTACAAATGCCGTTATTACAAATCTGTTAGTAATTAATAATGATTTGTTTTTTAATCTTAAACACACATGCTTGTTGCACGAGTTTGAATAATCATAAAATCAGTTAAATAGAGATATCGTATATGAAACCGTCTTCGCATATTTGCGAATATATTTCAGTATTACACATTGTTACTCAGAAAATTAAATTATTTTCCCTTGGCCTTTTGTTCAATGCTACAAATTAACTAATATGTTATCCGAAGCTCTTTCAAATTGAAATTTTATGAAAATAACTGTTAGTAATCGACAATAGTATTTTGGGATTAGGAGTAAGTTGTTTTAGGAATGCTTATGAATAACAAATTTCCAGCAATTTTCTTAAATTGTATACGCCACATGAATGACTGATCAACAATCGTCCGCATAAACGAAAAGGATTAAATTTGTTTCGAAGAACACCTGCGAATAGATCAGCTAATATAATGTTCCTTTTTTTATACTCGATAATTTATGCCTATTTTTGACTGTTATGCAAGTATATACATTTCTATTACGTGTAGGTATTCTATGTGTAAACGGAACTGACTTAATCGCAGACTGATATTTCTTTGTAAATTGTCTTTGTTATGTATTCATCATGCGACAGTTCAATTTACGGGAACTTTACAAATATATACATCTTTTCCATCTTTTTTTCTTTCTAGTTTTGAAAATGTACACGGCAATGAAAATGCATGAATGTCATTAAAATAATCCTATTTGTATATTTTTTACTTTTTAGTCAGGCTTAGATTGTTCACATTCAAACGAATGTTGACGCAAAATACAGCAGAAGACATTTAGAAACATTATTACAAAAGGATTCTAATTTAATCAAAATATTTTCAACTCTTTTCAAAACATGATTCTTTCATCGATGGACATTTTCAATACTTCCCCCAGTATGTTTTACGGTTGTCTGCTGCAGATTGAAAGGTATGGGGCATAGGGAAGATATTTTCACAGGCTGATCCGGTGTCTCAAAAGGGAACGTTATCCCCTGAGGGAAAAACGTTAGTAACTCCCTCTTTATCATATGTTGATTTAGCATAGTTCTGCACTCAAGGGACCTTATGATATGACATTGTCGTGATTAACCCTTTCCCACATACAACAAATCTGCAGCAGACGACATTGAAAAGATATTGACAACATCATGAAAAGTCTCCATAATTGCGTGTTTAAATATTGAAAATGAGTTGAAAATATTGTGACAAAAGAAGAAATTGCTCATTAAGAGCAATTTCTTCTTTTGTCACAATGTTTGCAAAAGATGCTTCAGAAACCGTCTGTATGTGGGAAGGGGTTAAAGTTAAAACGGTTACGCGTGCGACATGTACTAAGACTATTGAATAAAATATTTATCATGTTCTCTGTTTTCGTGAAGCATTAGTCAAACGCTGCTGAGTTTCTTGTCATTCCGTCTTTCTTGCTGTCAATTGTATACGTTACCCAGTATTTAAACATCATTAAACAGCGGTTAAACATTCTACGTGTGTTTATATACTTTTTTTTCTTTTGTAAATCTGCAAATAAATGAGCCAGTCTGTGGGGAAAAGGTACAATTTGACATTTGTAAAAAAGTGTAGATCTAAATCAGACTTTGTATCCACATTGTCTGATCCAGATCTACACTATTCACCTATTATTTACATAAGATCGTTAGAAGCTTGTGTCAACTTGTGTATCTTGTGATAAGACTGAGCAGATATACGGATTTATCTGACTACACTGTTTGGAAGTGCCAACTTATAGATCCTTGAATGAATTGGCTCAGATATTTATATAACTCTGGGAAGAAAATGATAAATCTTAACCATTTTCCCACATACATACACTTTCTGGTGCCTTTGCAGCAGACGACATTTGAAAACACTGTGGCAAAATGAGGAAGTGTTTGTTCATCATGAGCAATCTCTCTTTTTGCCACACTATTTGCAATATTTCTGCTAAGATCGTTTCAAAAACGACAATAGCAGATTTGTTATATGTGGGAATGTGTTAAGCAAATGAATGTTTCATTCTGATACACAGCTGTTAACATTTAAATAAAGTAGAACGTGTGCGTTTTCTATGCAGTGTGTATTAATATATCTGCTTTAAACGAAGACTCGTGCGAGCACGTGCGGCCGTTCAGTATGCTCTCTCCGGATGCCTATGTTATATAGCTCCGTTTGTTCCGTTGCTCCGGTTTGACTCCGGTGGCTGATACAATTTAACTCGGTTGCTCCGCTGTTAAATATAAGTTGCTATAGTTAGTGTCGATATAATATTGTCCATATTGTCTTAATGCATTGAAACGAATCTTTGATATGAATGGAGTTTCAGGACAAAATCAGGATGTAAGAATGAAAAACATCTGGGAAAAGGTTTCAAACTTGCAGAATTGGTTTTGCAATTCGATGACGACAACTACATCGTTCAATCCTGTTTACTAACAGTCGATTTTTCATCAGCTCTTTTTGTCTCTCTCAAGGAATATATGTAAGACAACGTTGTTGAAATTACTCTGTCATAAATAAAACATTAAATATTTTATGAGAAGATGAAATACGTCCATCCAGTTATTAAAATCTTATGTATAAGAAATACAACCAATTAAAAAACGAAGAACCCATGCACAAGCGTTGTAACTACTCATTTAATAGTCATGTACGTAGAGCGGGATTACACGCACTGCTTATATCGTCCATGTTACATATTGACTGATACGGCAAACTCTTCACCGCGTTCAATAGGCTTTGTCAGTGAATGTGTAGTGCAAATACCCAGTACGTACACTGCATGGGGACATCGTCATCAAGAATGAATTGAATTATAATGGTAATTATTTTGAGAAAGCGTTACATTTCTGGCGTTGTTGTCATAATTTGTGACATTGTCCTCCGTAGGGTAAGATACAGTGACTATATTTAAAAAATGCCTATCTTCAGACCTTGTTAGGGTAATGCCTTCACACTTTACTTACACAGAGAGACAAGTTTGGTCAGTAAATAATTAAAATTTCGTTGTCGCACGATTTATTCCTTTTTTCTAAAATAGCAGTTGTTTACGATATTTTGGGACACTCCTAGTGTGTTTTAAGTGTATCACCCTAAATATCGACAGTAGTTTCAAACAAAAAATTGCCTTAGCAATCAAAAGACATGGAAACGGAAACGTTTGCCGCGAAAACCCAATACAATTCAGCAAATTTCAATGAAAACCGTCCTCGTTGGTCGAAACGAACTGGGTTGGTGAAGTTATCAGTTTATTTCAAACACAGGCCTGCTGTAGCTAGAATGAAGCTCAAGCATTGCTTAAATATCATAGAAGAACCTTAATTGGCACTACAATCCGACCACACACTATTGGCCGATCAATGCGAACATGAACATAACGAGGGCTTGGCGTGAAACTGTTGTAACTAAAAACCTATTTTGAAAACCCTGGTTTAGGGGCAATTTTGACCCTTGGTAAACAATGCAAATTTAGTTGCCATTGCACCTAAATTTCCATTGTTTACCAAGAAAAATGATTTAACGCTTATAAAGACTTTTTGGCGATGTGATTAAACTTGGTAAAAAAATACAAATTTTAGTTACAACTGTTTCACGCCAAGCATTTGATAAGCTCCTATTATACTAAACATGGTGTTCCGTCAATGTAAATTTAACACATGAATATTTCCATGATACTTATGGTGTATAACGAACAACTAAGAATGGATAAATTCAATAAATCATATCTATCTGTCTACGACAATGAACACTATATGTTTCTATGAAAAAAAAATGACCATACTGCGTATTTATAATGCGCCAGTTCAATTTACACGGACAATACATATGCTCACTTGTCATTAGCGAAAGTAAATTATTGATTTACGAAACATGTAATTTGTTTATAAACAGTCGATCAGCCAAAATGAAGTGTCCTTTATACTGTTATGATAATGTTCTTTAGCCGTACTATGTTCTGTTATTGAAGAAAGGACAAAAAGCATGCCGAGTAAAGCCCTTTCCCACTTGCAAACGCAATTTTATTCATCTGCAGCAATCAAGTTTTGACAACTTTTTGGCCAAATGAGAAATCGCTCGTAGTGAGATCATTTTCCCCTTCACACAATGTTTTCAACTCTATTCAATAAAACAATTCATATTTTGTATTTGTTTAATATTGTTACCGATATGTTTTCAGAGTCGTCTGTTGAAGGTCGTTGAATGTGGGAAAGGGTTAAATGACCTCCTACATCTTCTCCAGACTCTCTTATTGATAAAATATTCATTAGTTCTTTATTAATGGTCATTAACGTACTAGGAAATATGTTTTTGTATCCCCAATTTATTCTTGAGTATAGTTATAGTTGGAAGTCGGTTCATTGAACGGCACTGATTCGTGTAAAGCGGAGAGGATTGTGTCGTGTCCGCGATGGAAACTTACGGTAAAACAGTCCGTGCGTTCCAAGTTTGATCTCCATTCTCGCGGGTTGGAGTGTCATCGGGCAATGCACATATCCTTGTCTTACTAGTTAGTTTATAACTACTACTTAAAACGTCGTAAATTCCAATGAAATATACAAACAATTAAGATTTAGCTTAGAAATCAAAATTGTGTTAACCAATGAATAACAATGGCAAAGCAAGGTACCCCCAACCAACTACTATTGTTGTACACACTTGCTTAATCATTTCCTGCTATATACGACTGATGCTACTGATGTCCATGTGTCCATAGAATTACAGACGCATTGTGACGCTTCTACAGCAGGCAATTATTGAAAATATTGTTGCAACAGTAACAAGAATAGTATTATACCCTAATACTGGTCTATCTATCCTGGTACCAACGCAGTCGGTCGTAATGCAAGCCCCATAATCCTGAGCGCCAAGGAGAGAAAGTCAGTTCTACCATTTCAAAAATACTGACCGTGCTGGGTGGGACAGTCGAACGATTAACCTCTACGATTGATACCTCAAAAGAAAGAAAACTCAGAGCAAACGTTAGAATTTCTTTCCAGTGTTAATATATATTGAAACATAATTTCTTATTGAAAGTAAAATATATATGTGTGTGTATGTATACACGTATGTTTATGTGTACACACATATATATGTATATGTGTGTGTGTGTATTGTGTTCATATGTATAATCATATTTATATATAAAGATTGAATTATACTTATGTTTTTATTTTTTTATTTATTTTATTGTCTTAACCATTTCTGTATGTATATTTGTGTGTATCAACCATGAGCTGTTTATGCTTAAGTTTGCAATTGGCATCCCGGTTTGTCCCTTGTCGTAGCGGTCATGGTGGAGTGTCCTTTGACAAAGCATATTTCCTAGCCTAGTACTGGTTTGGGTTTACCTAGGGAGCATGAATAAGTGTATTGTCGCCGTGATACAACTGAATTTAATTTGTAGATGGGGTTAGAAATAATACCCACATAGACCATATTGACTATTTAACATCGATATTTAGCTGTTTTTATCTGGACACCCAATAACGTCGGATCTCAATATCTACATGTATGAAAATATAAGTAATCGATGAGATACAATTGCTTCGGAAACAAGATTAACCTGCAATGTATATTGATCCACAACTTGGTACGTATGATGGCTTGCAGAACAGCGGTACTGTCGCAAATCATAGGTGTGTGTATAAGCGTGCCGTGTTGTGTTTATCAACAATCGTTTGGCCAAAATACAGTGTCCGTTGAATACATGAGATCTGTTTTATCATGATGTTTTGATATGTCAAAGCGTGGGTTGGTGTGTGTGTGTGTGTGTGTGTGTGTGGGGGGGGGGGGGGGGGGGAGGGGGGGGGGGGGGGCAAACATCTGATTAACGAATTTAATCTAATGATTAGAACCTTGGATAAGCAATTTCCTGTCTTTTGCAACCAGACTTTTATTTTTTTCAATTACTCATATTCTGCATAAATTAACCTGCAATTAATGACCATCTGTGAACGAAGACCAGAATGTTGACTTCCCAGGGGTGGTCGTTATACACGGGTTCCACTGTATACTCCCAGACTTCTTGGTTTTCGATGTTTTTATGTTGTTCTATTACCTCTCTTCGACAGGTATGAAGGAATTAGATCACCACCTCAGTTCAGACATCAAAGAAGAAAATTCCCTTTACAGTCCCGGGCATGAATCCCCGGGGATAGGAGATGATAAACCCAGCAAACAGAAACGTCACCGAACGCGCTTTACGCCCGCCCAACTGAACGAGTTGGAGAGGAGTTTTGCTAAAACCCACTATCCAGACATTTTCATGCGAGAAGAGTTAGCATTACGAATTGGTCTCACAGAGTCTCGAGTCCAGGTGAGTTATATGTGACCCCTGTAGCTGGGTGACACTCAATTAGAATGGCAGCCACAGTCTGACCCTTTCTGATTGGTTAAACCGTATGAAATTGTGTTACTTTTGAATTCGAAATGTTCTTCACATTTAGAATTACAATAACTTGAGAATAGTTGAGAAATACGGGTGGTATCTTCTTGCTTCCCCGCTTTCGTAAAGCATGACTAGGGTAAGGAGTCGAACCAATTGGGTGCCAATTCTTGTTTTCAGCTAGGAAGTACATTTAAAAGACTTTTGAAAATATCAGGCGAAACTCCTAATAATATATTTAAATGTAACTTTAATTATTGAATAGAGATTAAAACAATGTTGCAACAGACAACTTTTCGCAAATCCAACAATACCAGAACAAATTCGTAAACCGAATTTAGCAATCGGGCCTCTTCGACTTAGCTTGTAAACCCAATTCAGCAATTGTGCCTCTACGAATGAACTCGTTAACTCAATTTAGCAATCGGGCCACGGGAACGGGATGTCGGGGATTCGATGCCCAACAGGGTTATATCAAAGAGTAAAAATAATAGTATATGGTAGCTGACCTACTTGTCGCTCAGGTTTACTGGGTTAGGAAAATGACTTACTGACTGGAGTCAGGGTAAATGGACCGGTAGTACTGGTAACTTACACAGGAGACGCCGTGATGTCACTGAAAAAAAAATTGAAAGCAGCGTTCACAAAACAATTGGAATCAATCAATGTTCGACTAACTCAAACACCAACTTTAGCAATCGAAATTATTTTATTAAACCCTTATATCCAATATAGCTATCGACAAAACTTGCAAACTTTATTTAACACTTAATGTACATCTAGGCCAGTAAACGCTTTTTTCACTTATTTGAAACTGTTTTTATTTCGCTGTCATGGTTTTCAAATATTAATAACAACGCTGTTAATGTGTGGATCACGTCATTGTCGGTTTGTCAATTGAGAAAATAGGCTACTTATTATCACGTTTTTTTTTATATTTGGAACTATGTGGTCAAAGGCTATAGACTGTCTGTTGCAGATGTTTGCAGAAAATGTTTCTAGTGTGAAAAGGTTATTAAAAGCAATTCATAATAGTAATTTTGAGAAAAAAATCCATTTGCTTTTACTATCAAAATGTGTTAGAGTCCCTTTCGAAATCTCTTCTTCATATTGTCGTTCTTTTTGCTTATTTTTTCTCCATATGTTTCCTAAACTAGTAGTATATGTTTCCGTTAATTGTCGCGAAAACTGACCTCATTTCAGCGTACGAAGCGAAATGTGTTTAAGCGTTTAACGGCACAAAATAACCCTTTCCACCATACACCAAATGCGTAAAATATAAGTTAGAAAACGTATTGACAAGATCATGGAAAATCACTTAATGTGATAAATTTGACGTTGAAAAGAGCTGAAAACATTGTGTTCAAAAGAGAAATTGCTCTTTATTAGCAATTTCTCATTTTGTCACAATGTTTTAAAACGTCATCTGGTATAGGTGCGTTAATATCTGGGAAAGGCTGAATGTCTTTAGAACGCAATCGACTGGACATTCTTTCTAACAGCTAGGGAGCAGCTGCTCCATGCAGTTGGTCATTGTTATTCAGTTTTGTCACTAAAGGTGTCTTGTATTAACGGTTTGTAACTGTTTTATTGATTTACTTAGAAACTTGTTGGCATGCTAGCACTTTACCTTCACTGTTTGACGACTAACTGCAATCTGTCAAAGGCTGTCTATTTCATATCGATTGTTTTTCGGATCAAAAAGTGGAAACAACGAACTTTATCAAAATTGTTTCAATTATTACACCAAGCCAAACCTCGGCAAACCAATGCCGATTTTTAAGTAGTTTGTATACCTTTTTAAGAACTAAACAAGAGAAAGTTGATGCAAGGCATCAATGTCGCCGGAAAAGACTGCATTGATTTATTTATGTATTTTTGACTTTCCTTAGTCCATACAAACATTAGGAACGTTGAAATGAAAACATTTGCTTATAAATTTTATATTCATATCTATACATTAGGGTATCTATAAAAAATTAACGAAATGTGTACACATTTATCTTGGCTTAAATTTAATTTTGCTGTTGTTACTTATTTAAATAATAGTATTCATTCACATAATTTCAATGTTTGTCAATCTTATTCGAATCACAAGGTAAATATCCTGATATTGCTTTAAAGGGGGGTAATTTGAAGTAAACAAAAGTCTTCAAAAGGAGAAATATATCAGCATTACCGTCTACAGTTTAAATTGTTCTATTATTTGTGGATTTAAAAATGTTCTTTTTTTCTTATTTCTACATGTACATCGAAATATTGCGGCTTCTCTTTGACATTCGTCTTGTACTTGTCTAAAATAAAATAATATCACTCGCTTTTTCATATCGAAATACGCATGCGCGAAAATCATGTGTAAAAAAAGGTCACGAAACTACACAACAGAATAGGGTCTATATTTAGCTTAGAAACAGTTCCTACTTTAGATATTCATGGATATTCATGGATTAACATTATTAAATGAATTCTACACAAATCAAGACATCTCTTTGAACATGAAAACAACATTTAGTAAGTTAAAATTGCTATTAAAAGGAGAATTCGACGTACGTGATATTTATCTCGACATTGACACACAACGGTCTGCAGCAAGTCTAGCAGGGACCTCTTGTGTCTTCGTAAATAAGACAAAAAACACAAATGCGAGTCAAAATAAAGAAACTGTAAATACCTAAAACATCGAAATATTTATTTCATTTTAGATGTGTCATTACTTAGTGTTTTTAAACAAACACAATTGTAATATGTTCAAGACATCTAAATGTGTTTCTTTCTAATAATAATCCCCCCTCCCATGTGATTTCAGAAAACCTATTAAAAATAGAAGTCGCGGGCTTCTGCCCGGCGACTAATAATGTACATTTGCAGATGTATATACAACAGACTACTTTTTGGTAGACTTGCGCATGCGCAGAGGCTGCCATAGTCATAGTGAGTTTGAAGTCACGTGATGTATATGCCCTTCACCACCAACAATCAAGTGCAATTTTTGGTTTGACTAATTTACGAATGCTCACAAAAGCAAACATAGAGTAACGAAAAAAAATCCGATTATTCAAGCTTATAATAGAAAATAACAAGTCTTGTAAGTGTAAATATCATATTTAAAGTGTACACAATTATTTAGATATCACTACGCCAATATAGCACTGCACCGCGCAATTGTAACCCTTTTTTCCCTCTCGGCAGAGATGTAAACATCCACTCGCCCGCAAGCATAATCGAGTGGAATGAAGGATCGGCTAGTACGAAATTCTAGGTTCATGTCCTTATTCATAAAGATAGTATGCATTGCTAAGCCTTTTCTTTCTCTTTCTCTCAGTCCATCTATTCCTTCGACAACGATTAACGATGACTTGCATTTTGGATAAGTGCTTTCGACAAGGTCCGCGTCTAAAGAAACAAATTTCATCAAATGATTTGAGCGCTTTAAATCACTTGTTTATAAAGCGTTTAGAATACTAAATCTTGCAAGAAGTCGATCATTTCTTTCGGCCAAAATCAGGTAAATGACCCGCGGATATTGGTTGTTACAACATAACTGATTCATCCTTTTATTCTAAATTTGTATTACACAGTTCAAAATTAGATTTTGACAGTTTGTTCGTTATGATTTTGACGCGATTATTTCGTTCATAGAGTTGATTACTAACAGATGACTAAGTTGATGATGGAAAGAACATTAACAAGTTAAGTTAAGCTAAAACATGCACAGGCAGGCGAGTGTTTCATTAGGATAAGTGCAACACTCAATTCCCAATCCTGCTTGCCCTTTAACAAATCACAACCCACCCCAAATATAAAAACTCTGCAGCAGACGAATTAAAAAAAATCTGAGCAAAGATACAGAAAATCACATTTATTGGAAGTGTAATCATTGAATATAGTTGAAAACATTATTGCAAAAGGAGAAAGCTTGTTATGAGCAATTTCTTCTTCTGCATCAATGTTTTCAAAAGTCGTCGGCTGCAATTACGTATGCAAGTGGGAAAGGTTTAAATAAGAAACACTTTTTCAAATGATAGTCAGTTGGCTATTCTAGTATATAATGTCCGTCTTAAATAATAATGACAAAACTTTCAAAAAACAAGAAAAAGATTTTTTACAATTTAATTGAAAACATATTTAATCAAAGTTGGGAAAGTTGTCCCTTTCCGTGCTTTTTTTATGAGAGTTCAAATCACAAGCAAAACTTATGGGAGAGAGTTGACAAATAACACATTGACACAATTTCAGATTTAGGCTTTGTTTCTGTCAAACTGCTCAGGGACACTATATTATATGTAATATAGTGTCCCTGAACTGCTGAAGAAGACACACTGAGACACACATTTTGATTAAAAGTTTATTTAAAAAAAGGAATAATTTTATTTATGATAAACAACATTACAATGATGGTGTAGAAAATACATGTCAACAATACATTTTTCAATTTGTACATTCATTGCACAGACCAAATCTTAGCAAGTTTGAACTTATGGACCTCTCAGCACATTTTTTTCTCAATTCATTACTTCTTGGCAGGATTTTACTGCTAAAATTGATGATTTTTTTATTATTTTTGGCCGGATTGCTCTAGCAATTCCGGTCTATAGATTGGCGATGTCTGTCTCTCCGTCTGTCTGTTCGTCAACATTTTGTAAAATAAATATTCATATATGCACTTCTGTATCTCTTCTTAAACGATCGCAATTCTACCTTCAGTACTTCAGTACTTTGATCAAAACTTTGTTGCTAGATAATGAATTGCTCACGAAGTGAAATTTCCACATTTTGCCACAATATATTTTGAAATATTTCAATAATTATTTTTACATTTATAGAGAATTTTCATATATTTGGTTATATGTTTTCAATTTCGCCTGCTCCTAATTTGTTACCTATGAGAAAGGGTTAAAGTGTCTGCTACAGGGCCGTTAATGTCAAATTTATCAAGGAAAATGTCATTCTTTATTATGCAACAGGAAATGTCATAATTTGGAATGAAAAAAAGATATTCGAAAAGAAAAAAATATATTTTGCTATTATTATATTATGCCATTATTTTCATAATATTTCCACTTTCGTCTAAATATTATCATTTGCTCTACTAGACGTTGATTCAATTTGTTTAGATGATTTCATTTTGTTTAAATAATGTACTTTTCCGCGATTTGAAATACACTACCTGGTCATGGTTTAGACCAGACATTATTTTGGAATCGCATGTTTGGTAAGGGTGACACATCTTTCCACTTAGGCGCACACTATGATGTTCTTTTGAATACAATTTGTTTTGAGACATGCGTAAAGTATCTAAACATTTCGAATAGTTATGTCTGTTTATAGAAAACAATAAGAATAGTCGGAAAAACATTGTGACAAAAGTCGAAATTGCTCAAAACGAGCAATGTCTCGTTTTGTCACAATGTCTTCGGTTTTTTGTTTTCAGCAATTACACCTTCATTTATAAAGATTTTCCGTGTGTTTCCAATATGTTTTCAAAGTAATCTGATGCAGATTTGTTGTGTGTGGGAAGGGGTTAAGTTTTATTGGAACCATTCCGTTATTCCTTCTAGTTTCATTGCTACTAACAATGAGTCGATTACCCGAACACTACCGGCATCTGACGCCTTATGCAGCAAACAACGTTTTAGTAAAAGGAATAAATTGCTCCTTTTCCATAAAGTTCAAAACTATATTAACCCTTTCCCTCATATAGACGCTTTCTGACGCCTCTGCAGCTGACAGCTTTTTTTGAAAACATAGTAACAAAAGAAGAAATTGCACAAAACGTGCAATTTCTCCTTTTGCCACAATGTTTTCCACTTTTTGTCATAGGTTATCCATTCAATTATGGAGATTTTCTATGTTTTGACAAAATACGTTCAAAGTCGTCTGCTACAGAATTGTCGTATGAGGGAAAGGGTTAATAATAAAATTTTCAGAAGTTACAATTTTCTCCTAATCTGTTTTCAAAGCAGACGATTTTAAAGAGTCACATTAGGCAAACAGTTGAATTGTTGGAACGATACATACATGTACATTTATTTGAACATGGCTTTACGTGGAGTTGTAAAAATAAATAGACCTTCGTCTTTGAAGTTCGCCGACCATTTATGACTGTATTTTGCCTTTTAACCCTTTCCCACATTCAACAAATCTGCTGCAGACGACTTTGACAACATCCTGGCAAACATTTGAAAATTCTCCACAAATGAGAATTTAACTATTGTGTAGAGCTAAAAACGCTTTGTTAAGATGGGAAATTGCTCATCATGAGCAATTTCCCTTTTTCCCCACACTGTTTTCCAACGTCGTCTTCTGCAGATGCATCGAAATGCGTCTGCAAATGGTAAAGGGTTTACATATCATTCTTTTACCAGCCATTTATACAAATATAGTGGACACGCGATAGCCCGAAGGTCACATTACACCAACTTAATTCCTTCTTTGTTTCCATGTAAATCATCCAGTTTCAACGCTCAATTATCACACTTTCTAAGCGATTCTCAGGTAGAACACCATATGTTATTGAAAAAATTTATCTCCAAGGTTTAAAATTATCCAAAGAAAATGGGGGTCATGTATTATGCAAGAAATAATTCACCCCACGAAGATGATTACCGTCATTTTTGGACGAAATCGGACTGGGACGAAACTGGGTTTTCACATACTCTACTTTCACTTTCAAACAAGGTCAAAATTCAACAAAAAATATGATCAATTCACACATTTCCTGTGCAGGTTTATCAAAGCCTTTAACAATGGTAGTAATGGCTGCCCTCCTTTGCGCTCAATGTTGAGGAGTTAGCATTTCGACTGACTGGCTGTCAATATATATGGACCAGTAGTACTGGTAACTTACCAAGGAAACGCCGTGATATAACTGAAACATTGTTGAAAGCGACGTAAAACACCAATCAAATATTCAAATGTCTGTAAAATCAACCATGACCGCCGCCAATAGGGAGTTAACAAACTTAGTAATGTTCTCCTTTTTCAAAACTATTTGTCTTCGCATATTATAGTGCATGGTTTAAGTAAGAGCCGTTATCAATACACTTGGGGGTTTTGATATTGGAGAGGCATCAGATGCTGAGCCTCAATCAAATGTGGTTGGCATTTTATTGGAAAGTTAATATGAAGACACCAAAAACGGCTTTCTGCTCTGGAACTCTATTTAGATACTGCTTTGCCAAGACTTCAAATTTATAGCAAGAAAAATAGCAAACACATAACGTAAGGAAAGTGCTGGCGATAAATCTTTTCCCCAAATTAATCCAATTCGCAGTGCTGCAGAGCTCGCGATTCTATAAGACAATGATATATTAGAAACTATCAAAGATTCCCGACTCCAGACAACTTTCGCCCGGCTCAATCGAGGTGTCAGAATATCTCTCCCGCGGGGAACCATTAATTAACATACAGATTATAAACCGTATAGCAGGCGAACCCGGGTCGATTTAGTTTTGATGCCTTTATAATGAAAGTATTAACTCTTGCCACCATTTTCTCCATTATTTGACTACCTGGGGACCAGACGATCGCGTTTTGTGCTGAGCAGGGAACCATTATCTGTGTACATTCCGACCGGCGTTGCGTGTTTCCGCTTCCCGTCTCGGATTTCAAACAATACGGGTCGAGAGGAAAATCTCGCGAGGGTCGACATGCGTCACTATGGATTCTATAAAGTGGTCTAAAAGATAATTAATTTCGGAATAATAGAGTTAATTTTCCGCTTTTATTGGCAGAAAGGTTAATTTAAGAAATTGAAAAGGTGAAAGTAACAACGTGTAAACGTTGTGTTCTTTCAATTAGTTCGCGGCTGTTATAAACGGGATTTTTTAACAAAACCTGCGATATTTCTGCAGATATAAATTAGCCACGTCAGAGAAAAATGCAATCTTGTACATTTTCGTCTAAAGCCCATTTATTATTGTTTACATCTATTTTTTGTCTTTGTTTAACTGTAGGTTTACGCAAAGTCAATATGTCCCTTTTCGAGGTACCCCGCTCACTTTATAAATACTCGAGGCTTAGTAGAAACATCGGTGGGACACAATAATTTACTCATTTTCAATTGTAGGGTATGCTAACGGTAAAGATTGAAACGCTTCTTTCAACCTGCGTTAAAAATATCTAAGGAACCTTTTGTAACGTGTTGAACGCTTCAATAATCATTTTGAACAATAGAACTGCAGCTATTTTCGGAAAATGAAGAGAAAATGATAAGAATATGAAGTATCTCATTTCTTTCGAGATTTTTTGTCTCATTTGCTTTAAATGCGTTTAAATTGTAATTATGAAGGAAATGGACATATTCGCAGAAGCCATTGTAATCGCATTTTCGTCTAACTTTATGTATTTGTTTGGAGATTATTAACGTATTTAAGACATTGAATGATCATCTAATTATCTGGGGAACAGGAAGTGCATCCCCTAGTGAATTTATTAACATTCGCCCCTTTTGTAACAAACACAAGTAAAGGGAGTTTATTGTTGGGTAAAGACAATTTTACATTTAGTATAAGTAGTATTAATAATAGTAGTAGTAGTAGTAATAGTAGTAGTAGTAGTTGTAGTAGTAGTAGTAGTAGCAGTAGTAGTAGTAGTAATAATATTATTATTAGTAGTAGTAAAAGAAGTAGTAGTAGTAGAAGTAGTAGTAAAAGTAGTAGTAGTAGTAGTAGTAGTAGTAGTAGTAGTAAAAGAAGTAGTAGTAGTAGTAGTAGTAGTAGTAAAAGAAGTATTAGTAGTAGAAGTAGTAGTAAAAGTAGTAGTAGTAGTAGTAGTAGTAGTAGTAGTAGTAGAAGTAGTAGTAGTAAAAGAAGTAGTAGTAGTAGTAGTAGTAGTAAAAGTAGTAGTAGTAGTAGCAACATAGTAGTAGCAACATAGTAGTAGTAGTAGTAGGAATAGTATTAGTGGTAGTTGTATTAGTAGTATTAAGCAGTATGAGTAGTAGTAGTAGTAGAAAAAGTAGTAGTAGAAGTAGTAGCATATAGTAGTGCCGTAGTAGTAGAATTAGTAGTTGTAGTAGTAGTACTGGTGGTAGTAGTAGAAGTAGTAGTAGTGATGTATGAAAAAGAGGGGGACCTAGCTAAACCATTAACTTTGTGTTAGTTGAGTTTGTTGCTAATGAAAGCCAACATAACAGGCAACGTCCACATATGATTGAACGTGCAAAAGTCATTGGCCAATTATCTCAGTGAAGGGATTCCAATGGTGATTGTTTTTTTTTAAACATTGGACAATCTACGTATGTAATTATTATGGTAACGGAGATAACGGAGAACCAATAAGCAAACGCAAAATTCCATCTCAGGCTCATTTAAATCGTTCTACCTACAGAAAAAGATGTCGTCTGGGAATTACAACCAGACGAATCTCATTTCACGTCCATGTATACGCATGCGCACACACTATTAAATGTTCTGGTTCAATGTGTTTTAGATACTAAATAGATGGCTATAGGTACAAATGAGTCTGGCTCAAGAAAAGAAACACCGTAAGATATTTATGACCACTGAAGATAAAGATCTATACGTGCATCCATGCAATGTGATTCATATGTAAATGCTTGTCAGACGTTTCTTGCAACATGCTTCGACTAACTGATGATCAATGCAGAGCCAAATTAACCTTTACCCATATGCAGACACCTGTTCACGCCTTTGTAGCAGTCTACTTGTGTAAACATTGTGGCAAATGAGGAAATTGCTCATGATGAGTAATTTCTCCATTTGTCACAATGTTTTCAACTCTATTCAATAATTATACTTTCTTTTAAGGAGATTTTCCATATTGTTGTGGGTATGTTTTCAATGTCATCCGCTGTAGATTTGTTGTATGAGAGAACGGGTTTAGCTTCCGGGTAAAACCGCGTTCCCAGACATAGAGTAAACACTAATTCTAACTGATGGCAATATATGAATATATTCAGACATAACACGAAGTCGGACTGTCGGACATTGAAATTCTTCCACGTTACTATGCGCAAACATGTGCTCAATTGACGATTTGACCGCTGCGTTGGTTTAGTGGAAAGGTGCCGCCTTGAGTGCGGGAGGTCGCGGGTTCGATCCCCGATAAGGTCGTACCAAAGACTTTAAAATGGTAGTAATGGCTGCCCTCCATGGCGCTCAGGAATGCCGGGTTAACATTACGACTGACTTACTGGTGTCAGGATAAATGCACAAAATGTACTGGTAACTAACCCAGCTAACGCCGTGATACAACTGGAAGTGTTTAAAGCGGTGAAAACACAACACAAACAATCAACTGACCATTCACTGTAGTCTACGCAGACGAAACAGGATCACGTGATACGGCGTAAATGACAAATACCTATATAGTTAGATGCAGATTTTTTTTTTTTTTCTGATGAATAATTTATTACCCGCCGATTATTCTACTTTCCCCTTAATAACCGCAACTGTTGCGAATGAATGTAAATCCTGCGAATAACCAGAGACATATGTATTTATTAGTCGCCGGGCAGAAGCCCGCGACTTCTATTTTTAATAGCTTTTCGGAAATCACATGGGAGGGCGGCTTATTATTAGAAAGAAACAAATCTAGATGATTTGAACATATTACAATTGTGGTTGTTTACGAACACTAATAAATGACACATCTAAAATGAAATAAATATTCCGATTTTTTAATGTTTGCAGTTTTTTTTTATTTCACTCGCATTTAAGTTTTTTGTCTTATTTACGAAGACAAAAGTGGTCCCTTCAAGACGTGAACCAACACCCCCTAATGCAGACTCTTATGTGTCATCATTGAGGTCAATTTCGGATTCTCCTTTTAATAGCAATTTTAACTTACTAAATGTTGTTTTCATGTTCAAAGAGATGTCTTGATTTGTGTAGAATTCATTTAATAATGTTAATCCATGAATATCTAAAGTAGGAACTGTTTCTAAGCTAAATATAGACCCTATTCTGTTGTGTAGTTTCGTGACCTTTAACATCGATTTTCGCGCATGCGCATTTCGATATGAAAAAGCGAGTGATATTATTTTATTTTAGACAAGTACAAGACGAATGTTTGACGCAAAGCGTCAAAGAGAAGCCGCAATATTTCGTTGTACATGTAGAAATAAGAAAAAAAGAACATTTTTAAATCCACAAACAATAGAACAATTTAAACTGTAGACGGTATTGCTGATATATTTCTCCTTTTGAAGACTTTTGTTTTCTTCAAATTACCTCCCTTTAAAGCAATACCAGGATATTTACCTTGTGATTCGAATAAGATTGACAAACATTGAAATTATATGAATGAATACTATTATTTAAATAAGTAACAACAGCAAAATTAAATTAAAGCCAGATAAATGTGTACACATTTCGTTAATTTGTTATAGATACCCTAATGTATAGATATGAATATAAACTTTATAACCAAATGTTTTCATTTCAATGTTCCTAATGTTTGAATAGACTAAGGAAAGTCAAGAATACATAAATAAATCAATGCAGTCTTTTCCGGCGACATTGATGCCTTGCATCAACTTTCTCTTGTATGTCTCTGGAATAACTAAATGAATGTTGTCTCACGTAGAAAACCGATTAACCTTTCCCTTTATTGTGCGTGGTGGGGGTATATTTATGAATACACTCTTGAGTTAAAACATTTGGGCGAGGCAGCCCGTATTGATTGGTGTCGTTCTTAGTTGACTCGAATTCCGTCAATCCGGAAGAAACACATCAATCATTATCGTTTGGGGGAAAATGGCGCCTCGCTACTCGCCATGTTTATTGACGGGTATTCGACTGATTACTAAGTAAACATGCGCAAACGATACACAAGTTGATCTTGTAAGCCATCCTAAACCAATATTTCTTCAAGGCACACGTTGGTGGATACAAGATTAAATAAATTCCCATTAATATGTTTGCTCTAATTTTCAACAATGGCGTAATAATGAAACAGTAGGGTGGCGATTCGTTTACTTGGAAATCGGTACTTACAGGGATAAAGAATAATGTTCTAACTGATCAATTAACTACATATGCAGTCAACATGGCAGTCTGGATGCTTGTTTGTTGTCTTGTTTAATGTCTCCAACAACTCGTTGGTTGAATGTTTCAGCATTTTAAATTGAAATAAAAACATAAGACGTAATCATTTTTATAACATATCAAATCTACATTCAACGGATTGTAAAAGGTAATACATATTTTTTTAGTTTATCATATTTTAGCAAATGTTGGTTACCAATAGCTTGTCAAAAGCTTTAGTCCTTTCAGAAGATAATTTTTGTTATCCCTTTTCTTTTAATAAAAATGTACTTTCTGATTTTATTTCGAAACGAAATGGTTATCACGTTCCACGCTAAGGTAAAGTGTCATTTTCAGATAGTCCCGATGTATCGCTTGGATTTGATAAACGTACATACATGTTCAACGCAGTCCAGCCGAACATCATAACGTATGCTCTTAACAAGGCAAATTTCAAATTGAATTTGATTATTCATCTGGACAAATACCCAACATCTTACATTGATCAATAAATAGATAAATAAATAGATAAATAAATAAACCGACAACTGTTTTCTGTTGCATAATAAATTTGTAGAACGTATTCACAGTAGCATTTAATATTATAGCCTTGGGACTTCAGGTGAACATCAAATACAAGTTTAACAAGCGTACCAAGGAAACGGTTAAATAATGTTCAAACATAATAACATTTGGATATGTGTAATAATATACCATAGTACATCATAATGTACATCAGTTTCATATAACAAGCTGTACATCTGACACATTATAATTTAACAACCCACCAACGATATTTATTGAAAAAAACAAACAGTGAACTTACTACATTTTTGAAGGCTATTAATCGTTCAATCTGAAAACATCTCGACATAACTATGGATAACCACTATAAATGTATATAGAACATACTTGAAAACGCTGTAGCAAAAGAAGATAATTTCGTTTTGAATTGGCTGGGCAAAGGAAACCCAACATGCAGCGTCTCGACCTGACAATACCCCGATCAACCTTCGTCGCCGCGTAGTCTGATCAGGGTCTTTCAAATTGCATATGCAGTTATAATGTTCTCTTTAAGCTCCTTGAGAAGGGTTAAGACTTCATAATCAAAAATCCAGCATATCGAGGGCTTGGCGTGAAACAGTTGTAACTAAAATTAGTATTTTTTTACCAAGGTTAATCACCTCGCCATAAAGTCTTTATAAGCGTTAAATCAATTTTCTTGGTAAACAATGGAAATTTAGGTGCCATTGCTCGTTCTGAGCAATGGCACCTAAATTTGCATTGTTTACAAAGGGGTCAAAATTGCCCCTAAACCAGGGTTTTCAAAATAGGTTTTTAGATACAACCGTTTCACACCAAGCCCTCGATATTTGTTATGTGAGTCTGCATAAGTCGCATTAACCCGGTTTTAGTGTGTTTTGGCCAAAACGATGTTCAGTATTAACTTTTTTGAAATTATTACTTTTTTCCGAATGTTCAGTTTGATACATGGAGCCACTTGTTTAATTGAAATTACTGCGTTGAACACATTGAAAATGTTTCCCTTCACTGATAGCAAAGGTTTATGAAGAAATGTCAAGGCTTAATTTATAAATTGTCTTAAATTAGTTAAAATTATAATTGACCTTTTCCATATACAAACGCCTTGTACAGCAGACGACTTTGAAAACGTTGTGGCAAAAGGATAAATTGCTCATAATGACAAAGATCTCCTTTAGCAATAATGTTTTCAACTTTCTTCTAAAAATAATTCTTTCAATTAAAGAGTCTCCATATTTTGCATAAATCTTTTCCAAGTTAAGGATTAGACAGATACTGGTTTGTAGTTCGTAAATGTGGGGCTAGTGCAGGCATGTAAAGGGGTGTCTATCGGGATAGTCCGCCTGTCATGCAAATCGAACGCGGCACACCAATTAAGGTCTGCTCGTTTGTAAGCCAGGGTGACTCCACGACGTAAACGATCGCACCAATAGTTTTCGTCACGCCATTGCCATGAGCCGAATATCTCCCCGAGGACAGTAGTTTCGTCTTTAAGAAATTAGCTGTCATTTTTTCCCAATATCAGGGATCATCGGGGCATATCTCGGGGGATTTCCTCACCCAACGTCACGAAAGGACGAGAATATGAATTTATTTAACCCTTTCCCATAAACAAACAAATCAGCAAACGCTTTTGAAAACATCTAGTTAAAGATATGGTAAACTTTATAAATTGAGGTATAATTATTGAACTGGGTTGAAAACATTTTGCAAAGGGAGATATTGCTCTTGATAAGCAATTTCTCCTTTTGGTACGATGTTTTCAAAAGTCGTCTACTATAGAGGCTTCAGTAAGCGTCTGTTTATGGAATAAAGGTAAGCTGTCACATGTTTTAATCATTTCCCACATACAGGCGCATGTTGAAGTACCGGAAGAAGGCGACTTAAAACATTGTGACAAAAGTAAAATTAGTCTTGATGAGCCAATTCTTATTTGGACATAATGTTTCAACTCGTTTGGATGATATGCTTTCATTCATAGATATTTGCCACAGTTAACCCTCTCCCTCATACGACAATTCTGCAGCAAACGACTTTGAATATATTTTGTCAAAACATATTTCTATAATTGAATGGATAACCTATGACTAAAAGTGGAAAACATGGTGGCAAAAGGAGAAATTGCTCGTTTTGAGCAATTTCCTCTTTTGTCACTATGTTCTCAAAAGCCGTCTGCTGCAGAGGCGTCAGGCAGCGTCTATATGAGGGAAAGGGTTAAGTCGTCGACTGCAGAATAATTGAATGCGGACAGGGTTACGGGGGTCCAATTTCACCACTAATTTGACATCCGTTAAAACTTATATAGAAATTGAAACGGATCTGGCTACAGGTTATGTTTCGTAAGAAGTTTCTATGATTTCTATGAATGCAGACGGACAGTGAATACTCTGATGAGACTATGTATATGTACACAGGCTGGTCTGAGTGTTCACTGATTCCATGTGCAATATTCACGCCCATTCAAAATTGGTGTTGTTCTTATGCCGAGAGCTCAGTCAGTATCGACGCGGGCTGTCAATCCAGGGGCTCAGCTCGGCCAACATTCTTTCCGACGTTTGACGAAAGTCAACGCGACAAACGTCATTCGTCTTCCAACAATGGAGACACGTCTAGGTGGAGAATCGGCCAGTTGCTTGACAAGAGTGTTGTGTGGAGTTTTGGTTTGAGAAAGTCTGGAAACACATGGTGAACTGGCCGCCATGATATGAGTAAAACAAATTGAAAACGGCGTTAAACCCCAAACAATCGATCTATTGAAATACTTCTTTCTACACTGATTATAAGTTATGGTTTTATGTTAGAGCAATGTACTTAATTAATAAGTGTTTAACACATAATTTGTATTACAGAAAGCGTCTGTTATTGGGAAAGGGGTAATAATAATAGTACCTATGCCTTTAAAAGGGGTATATTAGTAATTTATCTCATTTGGATTTAGGAAATCATTATTAGCATGACGAAAGGTCCACCGATGTCAGGATTCACGTACTTGCAGTGTTGGTAATTCACTCGAAAAGTATGAAAAAGGCACCAACATCATCATACAAACAATTTACTTTTTTTGTAAACTTCTATTTACATGAGGCCGATTGTGTTTATTACGGATTCAGTTTTAGAAATTGAAATATGGGCCAGGTCAAAAACAAACCGACCTTCATGTCTCTGAGACCAGCGAAGATTCAGATCAGACTACGCGGAGACACAATCTGTTCAGGTCCTTCCCTGTTCTATTCGTAGAAGCAACCTGTAAGCTTCTGGAAACTTGTTATTAAACAACCAAACAAAGTCGTTTTCACAAGTATGCAACTTGATCGCAATTGGCCTCCGAATATGGGAAATCGCTGTGGCCGAGTGGTTAGCGTACGGGATTTGTTTGTTTCTTGTATTGGGATATCATCACTATTTCAGTAAAATCACGATGACAGTTCACTCTTTAACGATCCTTGGGTAAACAAACCAGTACTAGGCTAGGCAATGTGCCTTTTCAAAGGACACTCCAATTTTACCGCCGTGCCGCGACTTGGGATCGAACCTGGGACGCCCTGTTTCAAATCGCATTAGAGCGTTGTTGGGCAGGGAAGGTTTCCTAGCCTAGTACGCGTGTGTATACCCAGGAAATAAGTGGGTTACTGGCGTAAGTTAACTGTAATAATGCTGACAACGGCGTAAACCCCCAATTAAAACAATAATAACAGAAAGCATCCGAGGGTCAGTTTTCGTATGACGGGGTATATGAATGTTATTAATTCTACAATGGTGCTTAAAACAAGCATACACAAAGTTTCATATTGCTTTATATTAAATACTTTCATTACTGAATTTAATCAAGAATTTCACGTTTATTCCAGGTATGGTTTCAAAACCGAAGAGCCAAATGGAAGAAAAGGAAGAAGACCACAAACGTGTTCAGGTCACCAGGCGCCCTAATGCCATCAGCCGGACTAACCCCTTTCGGGTCCATGAATGACCCCTTATGTTCGTTTTACCCGACTGACACACGCTGGTCCTCAATGTCCCAGATGGGAGCCCCACTGAATGCCAATCACCTACCTTTTTCCACACTGCCAAGACAAGGTTTGTTTACGTTATTTTCACGTTATTCTCAAGTTATTTTCACATTTACCCCTGCTTTGTGCGACTAACAACAACATAGTTAATCGCATTGGTCTTGGATTCGCGCAGACTGATCTGAATCTGAATCGTTCGCTGATAAGTCGAAGAAGCCTGTGGCATACAGCTTACGAGGGGTGATCCATAAGTAATAGGACTTTTTGTTATAATTTCGACACAAATCAAACTTGTAGAAATGAACTCGGCTTTATCTAAAGTACACAAACATGACACATTTTTTCATAAATGGTTTAAAAATAAAATTCTGTGAGATTTTGAAAACAATTGTACGATCACATGAAATGACTGTGTATATTATTTGTTTACTATATTTGTCAAACATACTCTTTGATTGGGTTTCGTTTCACGGATCATACTATTTATCATGTTGTTTTTTAATTTAAAACAGCATCGGCTGACCTCGTTTTGGCATTAGTCTTCTACCTGGTCTTTCAGATAATTGATAAATACATGTAAACACTAGATGTTAGTTAACATAGGGAATAGTATGTTAAAGTAGCGATACATGTGTTAGTATTGTACTACGAGGGGCGTTGACTTTTGATATCTCGCGAGACCGAAGGTCAGATGCAATTAGACGCCATTTTATAATTATGGTTTTTCTATTTATATTCAGGTATAACACAGTCTTTCCCGGGCCAAATGGGCGGTTTCGATGCCATGAATGCGGTTGCATCACTAGCCAATAATATATCCATGAGTAACGGCAATCAATCGATTTACAACTCTAACTACGGTCTCCCGCCTCAGTCGCCATCTTCTCCGACACCGCCTACCTCATTGGGGAATCCCCAAATGACGTCATGTGGTATACAGGATATAGGGGATTCCTGGAGGGGAAACAGCATCGCATCGTTGAGACGGAAAGCGTTAGAGCATTCTGTAACGCTCACCGGATTTCGGTAAATTCTACGGACAGGTTGTCTAGGAACTGAAGTGCTGTTTTATTTATTTTCGTGTTTTCTGACTTCCCCCCTTTCACATTTACATATACATTTACATTGCCATTGCATTTACATGTAAACGTATTCTTATAAAAATCAGACGTGATTTTGTATGTATATTTAAAAAGTTCAAAACACTGATCTATAAAACAGAATAACTGTGGTATTATAGATTAATAATAACACCACGTTTGCATTCATACAGGTGCTTCAGTATTTTGCCTATATGTTTTTTAAAGTCGCATGCAGCAGATTTGTCCTACGTGGGAAATGGTTAATTTTGTGATAGTTTAATTTACACAGACATTTATTTAATAAAGCAAAAGTTGTTTCAATGCTAATTTGATTGAGAGATGAATTTGTTGACCCTTTCCCACGTGCAACACATCAGCAGCAGACAAATATGAAAACGTCTCGGCAAAACTATGGAACACTTTGAAATATGACAGCATAATTCTTAAATTAAGTTGAAAACAGTCTGGCAAAAGGAGAAATTGCTCATTATGAGCAATTCGTCCTTTTGCCGCACTGTTTTCTAAACGCGTCTGCTGCAGAGGCGTCAGAAAGCGTATGTATATATATATATGTGGGAAAGTGTTAAAACGTTAACTTGATCTACGCTGTACAACTGGTTACCTGGTCCACCAATCAAATTACATCCTTTTCACTTCTTGTGCGAAGCGTTACAAAGCGTCAGCTACCAAACGACTATACCGAACGCAAGGCAGTCACGTGAAAGGTTTTAACATGTATTAAATTCGAAGTAAAATTCTGATAAAGAAGTGAAGACATACCCGGAAAATGTCTTCAACTGAAGAAATTCTCCTTTTCCGACAATGATTTAAAAAGTATTCTGCTATACAGGCGTTAAGATGTTACTTGTGGAAAAGGGTTAACTTTTCGATCGTGTGTATACCCACTTCTAATGATGACGCATGTACTCTAGACCTATTTTTGAAAAAATATTGTGGGAAAAGTAGAAATTATTTGAAATGAAAAAATGTCAGTTTTCACTGTCTTTTTTTCATTGTTTCAAACATATTAATTCATAATTAGGGGATGTTTATAATATTTTCATAAAGATTTTTTTTTCTACTTTGGAAGTGAACGGTGTAAACGGTAGATATGACATTGGTCAACTCATCAGTTTCATTATGTACTATAACTCGACCATGTTGACCTGATCCTGACCTTTGTGTTAAAATAACAATTATGAGCGTACATGTTTGCATTTAACCCTTTCCCACATACAACCGCTTTTTGACGCATCTGTAGGCTAGCAGACAACTTTGGAAAACATTGCGGCAAAAGAAGAAATGGCTCATAATGAGCATTTGTTTTCCTTTTGCTACAATGTTTTCAAGCATTTTCATAAATAGCGATTTTGTTCATATTTTTGCCTTTTTTCAAAGTGGTTTGCTCTAGATGTGTTATATGTGGGAACGGGTTTAGCCTAAACGGGGGAATCATTCATGTTGCCATATACAGTGTTCTCGCATTAATGTTCGAGATATCGCGAGTTCGCTGTATATATAATTAAGCAAATCATCACTAATTGAATGACAACTTCATCGTCTTCATAACATAGCAATATATCTTCTCATAAAGGTCAGGATCGGGTTAAATTTGTCGTGTAATACTACGACCTGACGTAGTGCAAGTATGTTACTATTTACTCGTATTATTGTTTTTCGTTGTGCCATAGAGAAATACTTTTACATGTACTTCTGTTTGGAAGAAACTAAAAGTGCAGTATAAACTCGAGTTAGGAAATTTAATTTCATGTTCATAGTATAATGTGCATGTATAATAACTCAATTACTTTAAAGAGCTGTTATTTCATTATTATTTTCATTACCAACAACAGCAATTTGCCCCCTTTTTCAAATGTGTCAATGACTGTATTTCAGAATATGTTAGTCTAAACCACATTCAGTTCCTTAGACAAATTCCAAACCTCTTATTGGACACTCAAACACTATGTACATGTAATGGTACTCAAAACGTAGGGTTTGAGTGATTCATAAGATAATCCAGGGGTTGTGAGTTTGAACCCCAGCTCAGCCAACATTCTGTTTAACGTTTAACAAAAGTCACTTTGACCAGGGTCATTCGTCTTCCACCAAAGGGTTAACAGTTTAAGTGGAAAAGCAGTCAATTGCTTGGAAAGTATTTTGTGTGGAGTACTGGACACACATTAATAGGTGAACTGGCCGCCGTGATATGACTGAAAAACTGTTGAAAATGGCGTTAAACTCCAATCAATCAATGATTCATAAGAAAAATATAATTGGGAAAAGACCAGAATACAACTCCTTGTCTGGTCTTTTGAGTCATCTTTTGAGTAAAGACTGCGGTGAGACCGTGGTTAAACATAGACACTCCTGCATCGTTACAGCCATGTCCAACTTTCGGTACCTAATCAAAAATCAAGGGACATAATTCAATTAAGGGCCAATGTTTGTATCGTTAAAGTTACGCTCCTTATTTGTAATCCTGTGTTTATAATCTTTAAGTGCCGGTCAATAAAACGCAGCGACATGTATATTGCCAGTTGATTAATAAATCGATATTGATCGAGTTTTATTGCCCTGCCTCGGGGGTATTTTAAATTAGAGGAATTACTCTAGTTTAAGTTTTGCTGACTGAACTAATAGCATAATCAATTTAAAAGTAAGATGCTTGCTAATAGAGACACTGTTAAATTGTAAATATTGTTATATAAATTGAATTAAGTAAAATAAGTAAAATTAAACATGATACTCGATCGGCATATATTTTCATGTGTAAACAATATTGCAGTTTAATGACTTTTTTATTTTTGCAATATAAAAATGATAATTAAAAACATACACGCAACATTAGTTCAGTATTTCTTTATTTACATTTACGTTTAGACACATATGCATTTAATTTTGACGTCGACTATGATGCTATGTTTTATAGAATGCAGAAGCGGTAAATGTTGTACATTTGATTTTTTTTCAATAAATCGGCTTTGTTAATTAGTGTTAATTGCAATTTCTACATTAATTTGGTAGAAACAAAGATGCGATGGATTCATTTTAACGTACTTTATTGTACCCATTAGGGTATCAGTTAAATATAGAATTATTAAAATACTGACAATATAGTAACGTTTTTGCTACTTTAATAGTAAAAAGCAAGAATTAATAAATATATATATCACAGATTCTATATTGATACTATAATGTTATTAATTAGGTGATTTCATATTGGCCGAGTTATTTGTCCGAGGTATGCAGTATTGGCCTGAGCCCGAAGGGCGAAGGACAATACTGCTGACAGAGGACAAATAACTCGGCCAATATGAAATCACCTAATTAATAAGTATTTTATTAATCAACTTTTTTATAAATACATGAGTCTTTAGTTATTATCTTAAATAAACAATTAATGGTTAATATGGCGGAAAATATAAGTTAAAATCGGTTACTTTGTCAATTCAATGCGTTGATCTTTAAATAAGACGGCTACCTAATTCATTTTTGTGTTCAACCATTCTCGTATAAGGCGAGTTTCGACAGCCAATGAAAATGGTCCATTCCTCAGATTTCGTATTTGGCGAGTTTTGTAGCCAATGAAAACGGCAGAAATACATATTGGCCGACTTGGTCCATATTAGGCGAGTTTTAGCAAATATTGTCTTCTTTTGTTCTGTATTAGCTCTACGGTTGTTCTAGTATCGCGTCAAATACGCAATAGTTAATTAATAATATATAGTATTATTAATATTATATATGGATCTGGGATTTATATATTTAAAATTACCGCGCTCTAATATTGCCTACATTATATCAAATAGGTCTTTGATAATATGTACAACATATTAAATGAATCATAATATAGGAAGCAATTGGCTATTTATTAATTAAAGTAATCTATATCTAATAGGAATTTTACAAACAACACATAGTCTTTAGAAACAAATTCGAACCGTCAACTATATATTTAAATCTCGATTAGAAAACACGAAGACAATGGCTCAAAGTCGCTCAGAAGAAAATGGCATCGACGACAGTCCCATTTTTGCAATTTTCCCTGATCGCTAACCACAAATATCAAAAATCCTACATTCACAGCGTGTCGGTTTAAAAAGTCAATAGTGGCCATGTGTGTGTACACGATGTACAGATGGGTACCTTCAACTCGATGATTGTATGCAAACGGTTGTAACTACAGCTTGAACGATTTGTAGTTACAACCGTCTTTCATCAAGCCCTCAAACTGTTTGTCGTGTGTAAATTAAAGCCTGAGGAGATAACGTAATAACGCAATCGGTTAAAAGATATGTATTCAATGAAATTTCTCTCTAATTATTTAATCGCAAGTTGATTGTAGCAAGGTGGAATGCCTTTAACAATTACAATTAGTGTCGATTGGTTTCACGCGGTTTTTTACAAAAACAAATATTTGAGACATTTTCGCATTGATTTCGTGCTAACTTTTAACGGCCGATTTCTACCTTATTTTACAACCGTATGACAAACCAAACATACCAATCGATAACTTATTCAAAGACCTAATAACACATGTGTTATCAGGTCTTTGACTTATTCAATAATATATCCATTTAATTCGATATATGTCCATCAGTCTGACTGAATAATAGGAAAAACTAATTTTAAAAACGGCAGCCTTAAACCAGTTTAAATTTGGTCCGATGATGACCAAGTATTAAAGCCAATTCGGTAAGTCAGATGACAAGAATCCTATTAATAGAACTGAGGTATAAAAACATTGGAATTGTGCACGTTTATTTGTTTGTAGTCCAAATTAATAAAAACTGTTACAATAAATAAATACTTTTTATTATTTGAGATATCAATTATAAAGTAAATTGGCCCTTCTTTGTTCTATATACAAAATATATCGGCTTTTCTAGAGTGGCTGAAACTGAAAGTTGGGTATGGCTTTTTAATAATTGAATATGTTTTGCGTAATAATAACGATTCACCTTCACTTAATAATTTATAATCAATCCTGCATCGGTCTCTTAAAGAAGAAGCCATGATGTTTAATTCCAATTAACAAATGATCCAGATCCAGATATAGGCTACTGTCACGTGAGGAAGGTGTTAATTGGCATGTTGAACATACAGTGTCACAAACAGGTACTAAGTGTCAACAACATGTACCACACATTTGTTTATATAGCAATACGTTTATTCTGCATCGTTGTCTAAAACAACACCTGTAAAATGCTAATTAACAAATAAGACACTATAGTCACCCGACAAAGGTGGTAATTAAACACAGTTTCAAAAACAAGTACTAAGTGTCAAAAACAGGTTAGGTTTGTTTTCATAACGATAACAATACAATTACTTCGCTTTAATAAATACTTGAATTAACAACAACAAACACGTTTATTTGTTTGTAATCCAAATTAATAAAAACTGTTGCAAAACATAAATACCTTTTATGTTTTAATTTATCGAGTAATAATAAATAAAAGTTTCATACTATGATCTAATACATTTTTTTCAATTTCGTAGATGTTTATGTAATTTTAAAATTAAAATTATAGTGCAAAAATAAAACCATCAAAACTATGAAAACACAATGATTTCTAAATAATAACCTATTTGTATAAGCCTATTGGTTTATGACGCTAGAGTGTTATGACCCCAATAAACTAAACCGTAGGAATCGATAAGTTCTTATAACATCAATACATATCAATTTTCACGCAAAAAAATGCTTTAAAAATGTTATGGTACTGTTAAAAAAAGTTAAAAAGGACCAAAATATGTTAAATATATTTCATAAAAGAATATGTATTTAGAAAGATGAGACATTTTACTGTTTTAATCCACTTGTTAAGAAAGCAAATTTTGTTTAGAAATGTGTTTATTTAGGTAATTAAAAAAATATTTCATTGATTTTTTACCTTTTTTATATAGAACATATAAGGAATACAGGAGACTTACTTTAACTGCAAAAAGGACTAAAATGTTTTTATTTGTAAATTATGAAAAATACATCATAAAATCGGGGAGGGTTTAAGCTTCAATACTTTGTTTGTTAATAAAGGATGTTGCAATTATTATTTTAGATATTAATTATAAAGTGAATTGGCCCTTCTTTGTTCTATATAAAACATATATCGGCTTTTCTAGAGTGGCTGAAACTGAAAGTTGGGTATGGATAGTTCAGTTGGTAACAATGAGGGCAATATATCCAAGCGTCGTTGGTTCGAACCCCGTCTCGGTCATTTGTAGTTTCCGATGATTGATAAGATTAAATGTAAAAAGCGAAAAACAATATCTCCGCCAGTGGGCTTTATATGCTGCATGGAATGGTATTCAGTTGTCTGGGACGAATATTGTGTCGAGTACTGGTGCTAGGAATCCTGGAAAACACGGTAGGTGAACTGGCCACCGTTATATAAATTGAATATATTGGAAACGGCGCAAAACTCCAATCACTTAAAAAAAAAAATAGAAAATAAAAACTGTGTCTCCACCACCGTCCACATAACTTACAAGACCAATTGTGGTGTGTTTATAACCTTGGCCACGCCCTTCGAGGTTTTGCATTCAGAAATGTATCAGAACATCCTACGCCTCCTCGCAGACCGACCAGGATATATACTGTTTGCCATATAGTCTTACATGCATTATTGAAGCCTCCCGTGTCCGCTTATCACCAAACAGTTAACTAACTATACACGTATGTCATTTGATCGTAAATACTCTTTATGACAAAACATCCATAGGTCGCGAGACTTGGCCAAATTACTGGATGAGTTTAAGTTGAGTCGACTCTTTGCGTGACAATTAAGAGATTGGTCAAGCTGGGCATCTACAGTGCGACTCATGAGTGCAAGAATGGACGAACTGCAATTTTTGGTAATTTCTTTTTTTTTTTTTTTTTTTTCAAATCGTAAACTTCATGTTCATTGTGTGTGCAAAAGAAAAATGGGACTGTATTGTTATTGACTTCAAAGATATGTTACAAAAACATAAGGTGATAAGTTCATAACTCAGAAAATATGGGTGCAAAATGGTGACACATATCACCTTCTTGCATACAACCTTTACAGGAAATATGAAGTGGTTAAAAGGTGCTATTTACTATTTTGCCATTTAAAGATATGAAACATTGATCGAATTGCTTAACAATTGACAGAAAGATAGATATTAAATTAAAATTACAAACCTTGGCCAAGTATTTAAGCCTTTTTGTAAATTAAAAACAAAAAGATTTCCCGAAAGTTTTGGAAAATGCAGTTATCACATTCTTGCACTCATGTGGCGAGTTTTTGATCTGGATTTCCTCAAATGTTATGCTATTTTATCCAGTTATTTACGAAAACATAAAACGGTATGTGCCAATAACTTACCTACTGACCCGTGTATGTTAACGATTGAGCGGTGCTCTGCAAAACACAAACCGTCAAGCATTAACAACCAGTGTATATCTAGCTTATCCATCGCATCTGCGCAGTCTGATCTTGCTCTGAACTGTTCGAGCATCACTCGTAGAAAGTTTCAAAGAACCTACCTTTTAGTAGTATCTTTAAATTTAGCAGGTGTTTTTTCCAGCCATGTAATAAATAAGTTAATGTTGGTTTTTATTGAGCACCGATCAATTGATGCGCCAACATGTTTCAAAAGTCCTCTGTTGCAGAGATGACAGAAAGTATCTGTATGTTGGAAATGGTCAACTCTTTTACTGCCGAATTTCACGAAGTCAACTCTTCCTCGTAGAAAATGTGTCAAGTCTATTTTTCGTCCAACGGGACATTTGGAAAAAGATAATGTCTAAGTGGCAAACAATGCGGATTTCAGGAGAGACAGATCGTGACTGTCTCACCTGAATCTGCATTGTATGGAAAAGTCTTTAACTGCCTTTGGCATCGAAAGAGTTTCATTATTTATTGTAAGCTTTGATATGTTAATATTTTTTAACTTATTTGTCTTCTGTATGTTAATATATATATGTAAATATTAGTGTTTAAGTAAAATGAACTAAAATGTCTGGAAAAAAATGGTCTAGTTGTTCTTATATGCTTAAACAGTGCAGATCCAGATCACACTGCGCGCTGATTCGCTGGTTGTTCTGAATATACACAGGTAGAAAATGCCTAACAGTTAGTTCTCGCGGAGCGCCACTTAAATATTGATTATGATCTGCTAGTTGATCTGGATCTACACTTAAATATTGATTATGATCTGCTAGTTGATCTGGATCTACACTTAAATATTGATTATGATCTGCTAGTTGATCTGGATCTACACTGTGTTCGTAGAACACTTCACGGTTCAGAGTATCGATGCGCTCCAACGATGAAAAAACTACCAGTAATAAGTCACTGGCATGTTAACGAACCCTTTAACGATTGTAGAAACATTTGTGCTGCATTTGCAGCACACAACTTTTGAAAACATTGTGAAAAGAGGAAAAAATGGCTAACGACGAGAACCTTATCATTTTGCCACAATGTTCTTCATCTCTTTCAATTAATTATACATTCATGAAGGCAGATCTAGCATAACTTCGCAAAAAAAAATCAAACTTGTCTGCTGCAGTTTTATTGTATATGGGTAAAAAATCTGCAGCAGACAACTTGGATAACAATCATGGAAACAGACGGAAAATCCCTACTTATAAATGAAAGTATAATTATTAAATAAAAGTTGAAATAATTGAGCAATTTCTGCTTTTGTCACAATGTTTTCAAAAGACGTCTGCTGCAGATGCGTCAAAAAGCGTTGTCTAAATGTGGGAAATGGTTAAAGGTTTGAAATGTAAACAAGGTGAGACCGGATCAATGATGTCAAAGACTAAGGATAGTAAATGACTGCGTTAGGCAGAGATGTGAAGGTTCGCAAGCAACGAACGGCCTCATATGAGAAAAATACGTCCGCAGTGTTATAAGGTATATCTTTTAATTGATCTTACTAGATTCTCACAAAATAAAAACATGCAAGCACGTATAGAAAATACAGTAATCTGTATTACTGAACGATCTTTATATTTAAAAGCATACATAAAATAGACATGCATCGTATCTAATTTCAAGTATTCAGGCCACCGACCCATATTACAATATATACAACAATATAACATGACAGTAGACCTCATACAGTTATGACAACAGAAGATAACTTTTCGACGAGATATGTACGACTTTTGAGATAATTGCAGCAGTTAACCTGTGGAAATGTGATGTTCAATTTTTCCGCAATGTTTTTAAATCTTTGTTGAAATTTCCCTTTATTTAATATTATAAAACATGAAAACATTTTTATTTTTGGTTTTTCTTTTGTGGTTTTACACCATTTTCAACATTATTTCAGTTATATCACGGTGACAATTAACTTATTCGTGATCCCTGGGTTAACAACCCAGTACTAGGCTAAGATGTGACTTGGCCAAGGGAACTCCACCATCACCGCGACAACTAGGAAAATGAAAATAAATAAAGGAAGCTAATCAGGCAAGAACTGTCAACTTTATCATAGCAACCTTTGAACATCTCAATACTACAATTCTTTAAAAACACGTTTAGTACAATGATTTTTGTAAATAACCATTATCGATATCTTGTATAGATCATTATCATTTAGATAAACACAAAAACACTCGACGAATTTAATATTTCGGCCATTGACCTTCTTCAGGTTATCTTTAACAAAGATCACACAATATCATTTAGATAACACATGCGGTAATAACACATAATGCATATTGTGTGATTTTTCATTTCTAATAGATGTTATTTAAAGTTTTAAACAATTTACCCTTTGCCCATGGCTTTATTTGCGTCCGCAGATTACAAGCTTTGAGACCATTGCAAGAACAGAAACAATGTATAAAATACGAGCATTGCGTTCTGTTTCTCACACTTTTGTATAAATGAACAAAATAAAAGTTACACATTTCAATTTTTCTTCGGATATATTCAAAACAGACGACACAAAGAATTTATTTTGAAAACATAGTGACAAAAGAAGAAATTGCACAAAACGTGCAATTTCTCCTTTTGCCACAATGTTTTTCAAAATTAAATGTTAGTGTACGGTGTAATGCTAAATACTGTAGATGTGACAAAGGTAGACCCAGTGAAGGCAACGATTGATTGAGTGTTTTACGCCGCTTTCAATAATGTTTCAGTTATATCACGGCGTTTCCAGGGCAAGTTACCAGTACTACTGGCTTATTTATCCTGTCAGTCAGTCGTAATGGTAACCCAGCTACCCTGGAGCGCCATGGAGGACAGCAAATATCACCATTTATTAGGTCTTTGGCATGACCCGGTCGGGGATCGAACCCGCGATATACTGCACCAGAGGGGGACGCTCTACAACTCCACGATCGAGGCGGACCGATGAAGGCAAAGCTAACCATTGTATCCGACTAATTTAGGAAGAACTTTCCAATCCAAACGGAGAGTTCGTGTAGGCGGATCTATGACTACTTGTTTTTATTTGGGGTCCACAGCGAAGGGAATGTCTTTTCGCAAACAACCATGGGGGAAATGTCAACATTTGTCTGAAATCAACACACTTTGTAATGTTTGTTTCCATTGAATTTATTGACAGACACTGGCCTATGTTCCATGTTTATTTCTGAAATGTTTTATTTGTTGTTACATTTCCTTGTAATTGAAGTTAACACTTTCCTCCGATTCAACCACAACCTGTTCTCCCTTTTAAAACATTGCGTAAAAAGGTTATTTTTCTTATACTCAACAATAACCGATTCTTCAAATATGATTAAACAGATCAAAGTACAGACAAGATACTGCGATTCGTTTTTTTTATAGATATTATATAAGTTGTATAGTTATCTACAATAAGCATGTAATGAACCGTACAAATGGTCAATCAATGAAAAGTGTTAATTGAAGTTAATTTAGCGACGGCGGCTTACTTCAATGAGTACGAGAGCTGTATCATTTAGATATATTTGGAAGTTTTCCATAATTCCATTATATTGGAAAGTGGGTGCGAATCCGGTATGTTTAACCCTTTCGCACATGCAGCAGGCAACATTAGATGAAACACTCTCGAAAAATAAGAAAATGCTCGTTGTGGGTAATTACACCTTTTATCCCACCATTTGTTCCACACTAATCAAAAGTTATACTTATTTTTCATTATTATCTAGATGTTTGCAATGTCGTCTGCTGAAGATGTGTTGTATGTGGGAAAGGGTTAAACGGTATGCTTGCGACATTACTCGCTTAAATAGTTGTATCCATTGAAATAATTCATTCGTAAAACAGAACCATTTCTCTGACACGGGCAATATATGATTATTCATGTGTAGCAATATTTGGAAACAATTATGGCAAAATTAGATATTGCTTATAATGAGTTATTTCTCATTTTTCTCACAATGTTTTCAAATTTAATTTTTAAAAAAAGAGTCACTTTTCAACTGTTCGAATGTAACTGTTTATAGTTTTATACACAACGTTGTCCAATGCAGCAACCCAACGCGTCTGATCTGCACAGCACATCACCCTTAGATGTATTCCCAACGCCTCTCCTGAAAGCGCTTCTAAGGTATTATAATAACCGCCTCGGTGGTGTAGTGGTAGAGTGTCCACCTCAGGTTCGGGTTTGATCCCCGACCGGGTCATACCAAATACTTTAAAAATGGTAGTAATGGCTGTCCTCCTAGGCGCTGAGGGTTGCAGGGTTTAGCATTACGACTGGCTGGTGTCGGGGAAAATGTACCAGTAATACTGGTAACTTACACAGGAAACGCCGCAATATAATTGAAACATTGTTGAAAGCAGCGTAAAACACCAAACCACCAATCAATCAATCAATAAGGTATTTTTTTTTTATATCGGACCAAGTATCATAATTAATGTACATCATGCATTTCTCATCGAACAAAACGGGTTATTCGGTGTCGTTATGTTACAACTGTAATTATTTCCCCAACCTCCAAGGGTCGGTTTTTGTATGACGTGGCTCACATTATTCAAATTATAATGTTTATCGATTACAATTGTTACGTTCAGTAATATGTCACGTCGTTGTTGACTTTCAGTCTGAAATATTTTTGCTGTGTCATTTCCGTGAACCCTGGGGCCATTTTAACCCCAACTATGCACCGCGTACAATACACGTTACTAGTATTGTTACATCTTTCACGAAAGCCTAGTGGAATCCGCCGTGGCCGAGTGATTAGCGTCAGTGTTTTGGCATCCCGGGTTCGATCCCCAGTCGCGGCTGTCATGGTGGGATAACCTTGGGCAAGGCATACTTCCTAGTACTAGTTTATTTATCCTGTCGCCGTGATATCACTGAACTAATGTAGTACCCCAACATAGCTTAAAAACTACACGAAAACCCAGCATGTTTCAGTACATTCCACTCAAAGCTGACTACATATAAAGTGTTCGCTTGAGCGTCGCGGCTGTACGCAAATCAACGAAATATTTTACCAATGCAATACAATTATTGTATAGTTTTAATATTTATAATATTAATAACCGAATATATATGTATTTGAAAGTATGTTACCCGATCTCATTGACATGTTTTTTATTAAACAGATGAGATTTGAGATCATTGTCGGAAAAGGAGACATTACATATGAGCAATATTTCCCGAATGTATTGTTCTGTGCACCGATATATATATATATATAGTAAATAAATATTCGTCTCTAAATCATCTAAAGGGGCGTGATTGTTTTTGTTCTCGTATATTACCTCCTTTTGATACCGGATTTAAAGAAGATACAATTCTACTTTTCGCCAATATATTATATATTTTCTCCTTTGGATGCATATATACTATTTTAAGAAGAGAACATTCTATTTTTTGTTATTTGGAAAAACACTATCCTCTTTACCCCGGCCCCCTGTTTAACACAGGATTTTAATAAAAAGAAACTTTTTCCCCCAATAAAGCACCTCCTCTAGATACAGTATTTTAAAAAGAGAACATTATATTGTTTTGCCAATTTATTATTTTGTACCCCTTTTAGGTGCAGAATATTTCGTTTTTTGCCAATAGATGGAGTCGGAAACTATGGATCTTCGCATGTAAAACTGTGAAACTTTGACATGTGTGGTAAACATTGACTGGACTGACGTTGACACTTAGACCAACGGTACCAGACAGTTTACCAGTTTGTATACGCAACACATCTGCAACATATGAAAACATATTAGCCATTCTGTGGAATAAAACTCTTACCAAATAGAGTTTATAACATTGTGGCAATGTCACACTTTTTACATGCAACATATTCTTACAGCCTGGGGTCTTGGATTTTTAACAAATCAAAAAAGTTTGAACACACTTTGCAGAGGGTCTCTTTTTAGCGACTTATCTGCCAAATTATTTCAGGATAAGACAAGCACTTCAAAAGTTTGAGTCGTTTTACTCATTTTCTGATGCCGTATGATGGCCTTTTGTTCCACAAATCCAAATGGCTTGAATAATTTGTGTCGAGTCATCTAAGGAGCACTTCGCTCTTCGTTGTATGCATCAGTTGCCTCGTTTGTCAGAATTAACTCTATATATAGACTGATTTGATATTCATTGTGGGTTAAGACAAATGGTCGCCCCTTTTATTTAATTTATACACTATATAGCACTATATCTTAAGTCAATGTCGGAAATCAATTGGATGGGGAGAAAGTATGTATACTTCTGTATGCGGACGATGTAGTCTTATAAGCAGAAAATGAAAACGAGTTGATAACGATTTTACATGGATTGAATAATTGGCGTCTCTTAACACTGAAAAGAGTAACATTATTATTTTCCGTCCAAATTCACATTAAAGGTCTGAATTTAGTTTTAAATGTGGTCCTTTTCGATAGGTATAAATACCTTGGTATTTTCCTTCAAGAACATTTAGATTTTTAGCTTGTCCGCAAAACTGATTATACAAAGTGCTAGTCGGGCTCTAGGACTACTTATTGCAAGATGTAAGTCTATTGGAGGAATGCCACAGTGTTTTTACCAAATGATATGACTCCATAGCGTGGCCTGTTGTATTGTATGGAGCTTTGCTTTGATGCAGTTCACAATCGAGCAATGAGATTCGATTTAGGAGTAGGCAAATATACCCCTAACGAAGCAGTCTCTGGTGAAAAGGGGTTGGGTACCACCTGTGATACGCCAATGGAAACATATTGCTAACTTCTGGATTCGTCTCTTTCAAAAGTAATACAATGTTGAATAAACGCATTGCATTGTGGGCTCATGTTAAGTCCTCACGCTTCAAAGATTGGTTCTCTGTCATAAACATTTTACGCTACTCAAAATTGAGAATTTCAGTGATTTGAAGACCTTTACATAAACAATCCTTTATTTGCAGGGTTGAAATAGTGACCATGAATGTCTATTTAGCTGATTGGTTTGCTTCGCATAATGAGGTCACGTGCTCTCCTGGTCTTGGTCGAAATAAGCTTCGAATCTACCGCACGTATATGAAACAGAAGGATACTGCAACCTTATTCTACCTTCTAGCCACAGGTCAGCTTTGCGGTGTAGCCCCGATACGCATTGAAACCGGCAGATATGAAAATCTTCAATTAGAGGATTGTACGTGCCCCTTTTGTAATGTTCTCGAGGATGAAATGAATGAATGAATGTATATTGTTTTATGGCGCATCGACAGCTAAGGTCATTTAGCGCGCAATTAAATTTAATTATTCATTATCCCTGGGTAAACAAACCAGTACTAGGCTAGAAAATGTGCCTTGCCCAAGGGCACTCCACCATGACCGTAGTGCCGCGACTGGGGATCGAACCCGGGACACCCGGTTTCGAAATCCCCGACGCTAACCACTCGACCACAGCGGATTCCCGAGGATGAAATACACGTTCTCCTTGATTGTATTATTCACACTTATTTAACTCTTTCAGCGCCAAAGGCAATATTGAGGTTTTTGCAAACAATACTGATTCAGGTGAGTCAGCTCGTAACGAGCTGTCTCACCTGAAATCAGCATTGTTTGCCTTTTGGTTATCGAAATAGTCCAAACTTATATTACATGAGAAATGGAGACGCCCGATTTCGAACATGAAAGAGTCTACTTTACGCCCGATTTCGAACATGGAAGAGTCTACTTTAAACAATTCGGCGCCGAAAGAGTTAAGATCTTATCTTTTTATTTAGGCCGAAGAAACGAAGCCATATGTTGAGGAATCGGATAAAAGCGAACGAATGAGTCCGTCATTGGTTCGATAGTGTGCTAAATCCCGTTTTACTATTCTTAAACGACGTAGATCTGGGTCGAATTCCACCAACCTTACTTAGCGCTAAGAAATACTTAAATATTTAAGAACATATTTCATCATTTTTGTTTCGCTAATATTCTGTACAACATGAATAGTAGAATGTATTTAAGAAAATGACTAAGTTGACATACATAGTTAGTTCGCCGACTAACAATTCTTGTTAAGAAATGAAATATTTTGGCCTTTTGATTAGGGAATCAAAAATGATAAAATAGGCTCTAAAAAGTATTTAAGTATTACTTAGAGCTAAGTTTCGTTGGTGGAATTGGGGCCAGCTGATCTTTGTAAATAATGTTTTAAATTTTAACATGTATTCTCTTCCAGCAATTTTAGTCCAAGCAAGTCTCCTATAATTCTTGTTAGAATGGCCATGTATGATACTTGTCTTGATGTGCCGTGTACATTGTATGTGTTTGTATATGACATTGTTTGTACATGGATGAGACTTAAATAAATATCTAAATATGTATAACCATGACAATATGTGTGGTAAACATTCCCCCGGATTGACGTAGGCACTTAGACCAACGGATAACAGATGGTTTATCAGTACCCTTTACACACGACATTGAAAACATTAGCAAACTCTTTAAATGAAAGAACACTTACCAAATAGAGTTTATAACATTGTGGCAATGTCACAATGTTTTCCTAACAATGTTGTTAGCTGATGCAACGATCACAATCTGGAACGACCTGTAAAAGGCTATACGAGTGTTTAGGCTTCTACTGCGGTGAAGTTTAAGACTGATTTTAATGAGATCGACTTTGCTCATACAATTTTAAAGTACTTAGTACGTTTCTGTTTATTGACATATGGTGGTTTTTTTCTCACAAAAGCTAAATTTGTAAGCCAATCTAACAAACAGTGCTCCACCGCCATCCGGCAAAATAACCTAAATACACTGGGCATAAGTGATATAACAGCCAAACACCCCGATGTCGGTCAATGTTTGACTAATCAGCATTGCTGGAAGAAATAGGAAGAGGGCCAATCTAGAAACATTAGTTTAAACTTATTTATTTTAAATCGATTGCGAAACAAATATAAGCTTATATTAATCACGCACGATATCTGCTTCCTGGATACTTAACCAGTACTCGCGCCGATTGTGTGGAAAAATCCCAAAGTCAGGACCCGCTCATCACGGGACTCGAACCAGGGACCTTTGATACGAGAGGCCGTCACTCTACCTCTGCACCACATTGATGTGCATTTATTTCTTTATTTACTTCAGGGTTAAACAGCCGCATATCCGTAGCGGCCACGTTTTTTGACCAATCAAACTGACTTGAAGGAACCTTGTGGTTAGACATCATAGGTTTGGTAAATTGGGGTTTAATGCCGTTTTCACCAATATTCGGTCATCACGGCGGCCAGTCCACCGATGTGTTTCTTGGCTTACTCATAACAGTACTCCACTAAGTATTTCCAATCAACTGGATGCTTCTTCAACAATGGACAAATGAAGATTATCATCATAGGAACATTTCTATGAAACATCTTTTTAGAACATTTTAAAGTTTTCATTTCAGGCATAAACGGTCAAATTGCTCCGTCCCTTGGCGGCAATATTTTTTGACCAACTAGCATAGTCTGGAGGATCTTTTTATCGAATTGTCCGACATTCAGTATAAAACAGCTTCACACCATAGAGGACATTTATTTTAAGTAAATAACATGGCTCGATGGAATCTGGTAGAGGGTCACCCAAGGAACGACTCTACACAACGGGTCAAATAGTTCTGAGGAAAAGATTTGTAAAGTTTTCAAAATAGCCAGCCGTACAAGGCAAAATAGCATTGTCTCCTGGATCCAAATTTTAAAGGAATTCAGCAGAGGACATTGAGAGGTAAATACACTTCAATTGTACTCGGATCGCTCGCCTGAGAATGTACACTTTAACCCTTTCCCATATACAAAAAATTTGCGGCAGACGACTTTGAAAACATATCGGCAAAATCATGAGAAATCTCTATAAATAAAGGTACAATTAATAAAAAAAAATTGAAAACATTGGCAAAAGGAGAAATTGCTTGTTTTGAGAATTTTTTCCTTTTGTCTCAATGTTTTTAAAAACTCGTCTGCTGCAGAGGCGCAAGAAAGCGTCTATATGTGGGAAAGGGTGAAGACAGGATCGATATTTCCAGGACATCATATAATTTTGACTAATCCGACTTAATGCTTTCCTCATTTAAAGCAAATCCACATCATAAGTGCAAACATAAATGCAAACATATACTTATCCCTAGGGTCATGTTTTTTTGTCAGTTTGAACACACTTTGTAGAGGGTCTCCTAAGGGACTGTTCTGCCAAAGTATATCAGGATAAGACAATCAGCAGCGGATGGCAACGAAAATCTTGACAAATCAAATAATTATTTAAACTTAAAGTAAAAGAGTTTAATTAGTAAAATGTGATATTTAGTCGTATATCAAATGAGAAAAATCTCCTTTTGCACCAATGTTTCAAAAGTTTTCTGCATGTGAGAAAGGATGTGTTCTGTAGAAATCACAATTTAACCCATATTGCAGTGGCTTTCTGCCGCCTCTGCAGCAGACGACTTTTAAAATTATTATGACAAAAGGAAGAATTGCTCATAATGAGCAATGTATATTATTCCACAAGGCTTTAAACTATTTTTTAATATACTTTCATTTATTTTTCACATTTTTACCTAGATTTTTTCTAGTCGTCGGCTGCTTATTTAACATTTGTAGGAAAGGGTAAAGTGATACCCTGCTGAAGCAAGGGACATACAAAACATTGGACTACAAGTATCACTTAACTTTAACTTTGTACACCCAGTGTCAAGACATAACAAGAGCGTCGGCGAGGGAACGACAACGATCGTTTGTTTTTTCAAACCCGATAAAGGGGCATTATTGAATAATCATTAAGGCAAGGGTTATTTGACTTGGTATAGACATGCGTATTGTTCCTAGAAACATGTGTACCAAGTTTCATTTGAAAATGTTGAAAAGGTTTTTTGAGTTATGAGGAAAGGTTATAGTTTTTTGATGAGGCAGATGCCCACAATAGCCCGACTTTATTCTTCGAAAAACAGATGAGCTAAAAATTTATGTGTTATGTTTTAACCTTTTCCAACAATCTACTAATCGACTGCTACATATGTGTCTGCAACTGAAAAAGGGTAAAATCAGGATTTCTACAAAATCAACCAACGGAAACGCACCAGTTTTATAAAACGTTATAAAGATGACAACTCACAGAATGGATAGATTCTTTTTTGATTTCGGAGAACCTAATAAACATTACATCTGCGTACCAACACATCAATTTCCAGTTGAAAGGAGTACAAATAAAAATATTTATATTTTATCTGCTTATAAAATCAATCTTTTGATGCATATGCCAAAGACAACTTTTGACCCTTTCCCACATAGAACAAATCTTCAGCAGACAACTTTGAACACATCTGGGCAAACATATGAAAACTCTACAAATGAAAATAATATTATTGGATAATGTTAATAACTTAGTACCCAATTGTGAGCAATTTCTCCTTTTTCCACAATGTTTCCATAAGTTGTCTGCTGCAGGTGCTAGAAAGCGTCTATATTTGGGAAAAAATTAAATAATTGGCGATGTGGCCCAATTATGCTGATTGTACAAACATTTCATAAATAGCTCAATAAACAGAAGTCAAAATTCAGTTATATTCTTTAATGCTTAGATATAATTACAGTTTGTATTTTTTCGCATTAGCTGAATGATCTGACTGATCCTTTCTTTTGTCGTCCCTTTTGCTGTTAATATTTGCCTTCACCTCGTCTTGCAGCTGCGTAAAGAATGCTTTCGATGATGTCAGGTTAGTCTTGTCTTTGTCACCCTGTAATAAAAACATTTAGGTCACGTTTTAACCCTTTTCCACATACAAAGGCTTACTAACACCGCTGCAGAAAGCGACTTTTGAAGAAGAAAATGCTCACAATAAACAATTACTCCTTTAGCTAGTGTTTTCAACCCTTTTCAGTAATAAGACTTTCATTTTTGGAGGTTTATCATAGTTTTACCCAAATGCTTTCAAAGTCGACCGCTGCAGATTGTGTTGGAAAGAGTATTGTCATAAAACTGGTTGTGGGACACTTTCATTCAGAAGGTACATTTAGGTATATTGTATATGGGGACGTTGAAGGCTGAAGTGTTTGTAGATGGAGAGAGAGACTCTAGGGATGCACAGACTCTTCACTGTACGAAGATGCATTAACCCTTTCCCTCAAACGACAATTCTGCAGCAGACAACTTTGAACATATTTTGTCAAAAAATAGAATATCTCTATAATTAAATGGATAACCTATGACTAAAAGTGGAAAACATTGTGGCAAAAGGAGAAATTGCTCGTTTTGAGCAATTTCTTCTTTTGTCACTATGTTTTCAAAAAGTCGTCTGCTGAAGAGGCGTCAGAAAGCGTCTATATGAGGGAAAGGGTTAACGCCCCAAATGGCTAGCATGTCTTCATATTATATACTCGTCAAAAATAAGAGTTGTATTCAACATGCAAATTCCCATTTTACACTAAAGGTGCACCACAAGTTAAAACTTTTTCACATATAGTAAACTAATATAGACGCTTTCAGATGCCCATGAGGACGACTTTTGAAAACATTATGGCAAAAAGGAGAAATTGCTCATCATTCTTTTCTCATATACAACAAATCTGCAGCAGGTGACTTTGACATTATATATGGAAAAATGCGGACACTCTCTTAATGGAAGTATAGTTATAAACTATGACAATGTCAATATTTTATTGACATAAGGCCACATGCCCATAACAATTATGTTGATATCATATAACATTTTCACACAGCACATGTCTGACAGTTTACCATATATGATATTTAAAGCATACGTGAATGAAACATTTGGTATCTTAAATGCGGTTTATATAAAACCTTGAAAATATTGATGCAAAATGAGAAATAGGTTATTTTGAGCAATTTCTACTTTTCCTATCATGTTTTGAATTATTATCTATGATAGAAGCATACTTTATTATGAAAAAGGTAAAGGTTTACACATAGACATAGACAGAAACTATGTTATAACGTCCTATAACAGTTGATTTATGTACACATAACATATATGTTATTACATTCTATAATCACTTCTGCATTTACAAATAACATATGGGAACATCGATCTGACTTCATAATATGTAATAACTAGTGTTAAAAAAAAGAGTTGGCAAATGGAAAAATTGTTCATTATAATCAATATCTACTTTTGCCTCAATATTTTCAATAGTTGCAAATGGCAAAATGTTAAATAAAAAGGATCTTACCTTTATAATTTTGACGTTTTTCTTTCCAGCTTTGCTGTCCTTCTCCAGTTGTCTTAGGGCTCTCACCTTACTGTATTTATTGCCCAGTCCTGGGTTCAACCTCTCTACCTGTTTTATATGACTCTTTTTATCCTGTCTCTTCTTTCTCCTCTCAATCTTCTTCTTCCTTCTTGCACTCAATTTATCAGTCTTAGTTTTCTCTGTATCTCCCTTTAACTCTCCTTGTTGCTTTGCCTTAAACAGAATTAAACAATAAATGAGTCGTTCCGCGACAAAACCAACATTGTCGACTCTGCGTAAAGTATCGACCAGGATCAGCCTAAGCATGCCGAGCAGACTTACCCGGATACACTATTTGCCTTCTATGGATTATTGTTACAGGAATCTACCTCTATTCTCCCCCGAGACAGCTCAAATCATTATAATTGATAGTAACAAGCAACATACATTTTAAAATCTCAAAGGGCCAATCCTATGTCTGAAAACATTGAAACTGAACAAGCTTAAAACATGTGACAACACTTCCTTGTAAGTATTTACTTATTTATTTCATATTGATTTCAAAACAAGCTTTCATCTTATATTGATCATGCTTCATGTCTGCTTCCTGGAGACATAACCAGTACTCGCATCATTTTGTTTGTGGACAAATTTCCTCATTACTTAAGTGAACCTTTCCACAAGAACAGACTCGTTTAGAGATCACTTCTCTGAGGTCTGTCCATCTACGCGCCCGCCGTCTGTCAATATTGTAAACAAATAGTTCATGTATTTGACAACATTAAGGATACTGCAGCAGGAATGCCACAATCTCATTATATGGGCAAGTCAACAAGTCAACAATAAACAAGAGCACCGCGTACGGCACAGACGCTCGACTGATAGGGAGAAAAAAAAAAAAAAAATGAGCTAAACGAAAAACCTTAACCGGACGACCACGCCACCGACGCCAGGGTCATGACAATAGCTCTCTTTTTTGCAAAAGTCGAGCTAAAAAGGAGGTTCTGAAATTGAATGAAATAAGGATAAAAATACATAGCTTGATGAATACTTGTATAACTTGATGACCAAAATCAAAGATTTCAGAAGCACATTTCATCAGACTGTGTTGAGACATAAGCTGATTTGGATCTTTGCTGGTCGAAATGTTCAAAAGTGCGGTATTCATAGGCTGTTGCCAAAGAGATGATTGTTTGAATGATTGTGGTTTAACTTCATTTTCAACATTTTCTGTCATAGCACGACGGCTAGTTGACCTACCACTAAGTTTCCTGGTATAAAGCAAGTCACATTGACTTTTGTCAAACATCTGAAAAAATGTTGGTCAAGCTGGGGTTCTAAAGCCTTGATCTACAGCCTGCATTTCTACCAGGGCATGTCTCCAAGAATCAATATATAAAAAGTGAAATCAATACCTGGATCTCCTGCGGAGCCAACATCGTCTGGTTACTGACTGAGACAGGGGCTACCTCTTCCATGCTTATGGAGGGCTGATCAGCAATTATCTTCACTTCTGCCATCGCCTAATTATTACAGACAGAGAGAAAGATACCTTCTTTAGATTAACCCTTTCACACAAACAATAAATCTGTAGCAGAAGACTTTGGAAACATCTAGGCAAGAAAATAGAAAATCTCTCAAAATGACGATATTATCAAGAGCTGGCTGGAAACATGGTGTGTCAAAAGAAGAAATTGCTAATTATATCAAATTTCTTTTTTCGGAACAACATTTTCATAAGGGTTCAGCTGCAGACGCATAAAAAAGCAGTTTGCATCAAGGGAAGAATATCTGAGCAGTATTGTATATTTTCATTTATATACTTTTCATTTATAAACTTTTCATTTATAAACTCATTTTCAAAGAGAAGACAAGGCACTATAATATTAATACATGTAACTGTGTGACAAACAAATTACACAGACTGACTCGATTGTCTATGGGAAAGCAGTCACTGTATAGAAAGTATATTCTGGCCTTCTCTAAGACGGATCCAAAATAAAATTCCCAATCAAAATCAATTGATTAGCTGATTTGCTATTAGATGTTGATTCTGCAATGTTTTCTGTTTACAAAATACCCGACCTCGCTAAACGTAATCTTGTTTCAGTTCATTTCGGCGCAACACCAACTGAATGTTTATGAGAAAATATCGCGATCCAATCCCATGATTTTAATTCTTGGACCACTAATATTGCGTTATACAGGAACGCCAGTTTAACATGGCAGACAGTTTGCCTGGTGTCTAAAGTGTCTCCTGAATAACTGATACCTATATTCCACAAAACTGGCTACCTTTTTATAAAGACTATTTAGCCTACAAACTACCTTTGTCAATCATCTGAAAAAACGAATGACAAGAGCCTGGGTTCAAAGTCATGACCCAAGGATTGATAATCCTCTTTGTAACAAACTGAGCAATCATGACTCAACCTTGGCAATATTTCATGACTAAATTAAAACACTCAAAAGCTGTGAGAAACTGTTTCAGTGTAGAAGAATTTCAACGTTCACTTTTCCCCCTATTTTATGCGGCAGAATCCAGAGCTACAAATACTTTGTTCCATTTTTAACCCTTTCCCTCATATAGACGCTTTCTGACGCCTCTGCAGCAGACGGCTTTTTGAAAACATAGTGACAAAAGAAGAAATTGCACAAAACGTGCAATTTCTCCATTTGCCACAATGTTTTCCATTTAATTATGGAGATTTTCTATGTTTTGACAAATACGTTCAAAACCGTCTGCTGCAGAATTGTCGTATGAGGGAAAGGGTTAAGAAGAGAATCAAAAGTGTTTTAGAGGAAGGGGTTATTTCAAGGAATTGTTTCGTGATTTTGTTAAGAATGCTTTATTCCACTTTTAAAATAGAATCAAATTTGCATTCCTGTAAAGTTAAGTTGATACAGGCACAGCGTTTTAAATTTATTTATTTATTGGGGTTTTACGCCGCTTTCAACAATATTTCAGTTATATCACGGCGACAGTTCACTTATTCATGATCCCTGGGTAAACAAACCAGTACTAGGCTAGAAAATGTGCTTTGCCCAAGGGCACTCCACCATGACCGTAGTGCCGTGAATAGGGATCGAACATGGGACACCCGGTTTCGAAATCCCCGACGCTAACCACTCGACCACAGTGGATTCCTCACAGCGTTTTAAAAGGAGATGTTATTTCAAAGAATTGTTAAGACATTTTTCAACCTGCCTGATACCGCAGCATCCAGAGTTATAAATCCTTGTTCTGTTTTTAACCCTTTCCCATATGCATACGATTTCTGACACCTCTACAGAAAGGCTGATTATGAAAGAATTCTGGCATAAGGAGGAACAGCTGACAATGAGCAACTTTTACTCATAAATATACCTTAATTAATTATTTATTTTTTATTAAAGTCATCTCCTGCAGAGATATTATTTTTAGGAATTATTGATGACGCACAGTACAGGTTGCACGACACCTGCCGGTCACAAGGTGATCACAATAGCTCATCCTTAGCATTTTGTGCTCAGGTTTGATCAAAACAACAGTATTGGAGACCTTTTTCCCTGATACGCAAATTTGCAACACACAAAATAAAAAAACGTCTTTCAGAAACCGAGGGAAATAAAAACAGAGCAGGATAAATATGAGAAAAGGAGCAATTGTCAAATATATGTGGTCATTTTATAGTGTCATGCACTAACATGCACCAAAAGTGTTCTGAATCTGGGAACGAAAGCTGAAGGATTGAAATTGTGACAAGTTTTGCAAACAAACCTTTTTATAGTCTGAAGTGATCAAGTGATCAAGAATTTTGTGAACTTGTGATCAACAGCTTTTTTTAAAATGTTGTACCTACCCCCCAGGCCTTTTTTCCTGGAACAGCCCTTTATTACAAAATTTGAAATTTTGTTCTAATAAAGAACCCCCTAAAGCTTTTTTGGATTCATACTATTTACACATTGTCAATTTTACAAGACATTTAAATGCATACAAACATGATTACATTAGTGTCATTTATTTTTAAACATGTGCAAGTTGCTTGGTTTCACAAGAATGGGATAACAGTGGTAGGTATAAAACTATTGTTGGCATAAATTTTCATTAAATATGAAAAGACAATATCTATTACAACAATGTTGGTGATAATAACACTAGACATTTAACACTTTCCCTTCTGGAGATGTTGTTTATGCGTCTGCAGTAGACGACAAGAGAATATTGAGAAAAAAGAAGAAATTGCTCTTAATGAGCAATTTTCTACTTGTGCCAGAATTTTGTCAACTCTATTCTATAATTAAACTTTCATTTTTAGAGATTTTTCAAGAATTATTGCTTATATTATTTTAAGTCATCTGCTGTAGATTTGTTATATGCAGGAAAGGGTTAAAACTTGTGTTGCCTACGTGTTTCACAATTTTCTTTTCGAGATGATGTCGCCAACTACTCTACAAAAAGCATTTCAGAAAACACCAAACAATTTTGAAAATTTCTTACCAAAAATACAAAAAAATCATTTTGAGTAATTTCTTCTTTTGACACAATGTTTTCAGAAGTTGTTTGTTGCAGATGCGTCAAAAGACTTCTACATATGGGAAAGGGTTAAGATGTCTTGCAATGGTAAAAAAACTAATGTATGATGTATACTGTACCTGTTTAGGTGTATAATTGTAGTTTGACAAGGCATCTAACTTAATAAAGAGGGATTGCATCATCTTCTTGATCTCCTCATGGTCTTTGTGCACTGGTTCTTCTTCATCTTCTTTTTCTTTGGCCTAAAAATAGTTATAACATCTTATTCTTAAATTGGCTTTACACTTTCCCTTACATGATTGCTTTAAGATGCCTCTGCAGCAGGCGACTTTTTGAACACATGGCGCCAAAAGAAGAAATTGCATAAAACAAGCGATTTCTCCTTTTGCCACAATGTTTTCAACTTTTTCAGAAATAATATTTTCATTTATAGAGATTATCAAGGTTGTTATTAAGATCAAGGTCATGGTCATAGCAATCTAAATTCGCTCAATGATGCATATTTATAACAGTTATCACTAGCTATGATTTAGAGAATATTATGTCCTTAACATCCCATAAGAATTATATCTGACAAACTTTGAAAGTGTTGAAAAACTGATAAATATCGAGCATTGGTGACGTCGCATGTCAAGATCTCAATAATTCAATATATCTTGTATGCTAAATCATGTTTTATGGCACATTCATTTTAACTCTTTTTAAGAAATAACAAACAAAATTACTACAGCCTATCTATTTATAAATGACTCCGCTCTAAATAGAATGACATCACATGCGTGCATGACTTCGCGCCAAATTATGTAGATACGACATACGGAAGCTAAAGACTTTAATTCCATATTTCTCAATTTTTACAACATAATTTGTGTATGCTGGTGTGACAAGATACTTTTACACGGCAATATTATCTCTTAACACATACTTACTAGAAGTGTTATTATTGCGGTTTGGCTGTTGCTTCAGTACACACAATAGGTATATGTATGTCAACCGCCGTGTTTTGAAAAAGCATAGTTGTGTAGGATGTGAAAGTCTTTGTTTTAAGTTAGTTCAGGCTATAAAAATTCAAATAACACTCAAAGTTTTAGTGTGGAAATAATTATTTTTGGAAAAGGATTCGTCATTGTTGTGGGTTGACATGTCTAAGATTCGTTACGAAACTTTCAGCTTTAAGAATGATAATAAACACTTGCTGTATTTAATTGATGAAGCTAAGAAAAAAAAATCTGCTTATCTAGATACAACGAATATTGTGTCGGAACTGCTGTATGAAAGAGGAACCCATTTGTAGATCAGGCTGTTTGTGAACCCTTACTCATGGTAGAAAACAAACTGACGATTGAACTTCAACCTTTGTCGTTTATCGTGAATACATTTTAGTGTAAACATACTTGTGGAAACAGATATATGCTCCTCATTATAGACCTTGCTTTAAATTGTATCTAAACAAGGTTACATATGAACTGACAAAACAACATGATTGTTATGGAGGAAATGTAAAACCTTTATCATTGCTGTATACTATAGCCTGAAACGAAATCTTAATTTGTTTGTTGCATTTTTCCCACAATGTTTTCATACATGTCACCTTAAGTTCAGTTGCATAAAGTGTCAGAAGATATGTATATCAGAAACTAGAATGGAGTGCTCCGCGGAGCATGTGTGTCACCTGCACCTGCTCATTGAAAGTGTGACGAAAAAAGTGTGACGACAGACGGACAGATGCCAGACAAAAAAAAAGTAATCCCTAAGTGCCTACCATGCTACGCAGGGTGACACAAAAAGGGGGGAAATGTTCAAACCTGCTGTTTTAGGTACTCTTGTTCATAGATTTCTCCCAAACTTTGTTTGCTCTTCTCTTGGTCCAAAGTAACTCGCTTTTTATACTCAGTTGCATTCTCTTTGGGCTTAACTTTTCTTTCAACATCATTCCATGCCTAAACAAAATGTAAAATAAAAGTGTTGTGTACTGAACCAGAAGCAATATGAAACTAAGAACTTGAAATACAGCCTTTAAAACGTTGTATAAAACATCAATTGTTAACCCTTTCACATATAAAACAAATCTGCAGCAGAATACTGATAAAAATATTGAAAAACGCCTGTAAATATACGGCACAATTTCACCGTTTGCCACAATGTTTTCAATAGTCGTCTGCTGCAGTTGTCAGAAAATGTCTATATACAGGAAAGGATTAGCAAGTTCTTATAATTTATACAGATCACTCCCTATGTCTGCTCCCTGATTATTCAACCAATACTCATGCTGAGGGTGTGAGGAAGTCACAATTGTTGACCTCACTCACGACAGAATAAAATATGGGATACTTAGATCCCGAGACTGTGGGGCTATACCTCTAGGTCACTGTCTAGCTCTTACTTTAAACTGATAATTAACTTACCAAAGTTCTAGACCACTGACAAATTTTGAAGCGGACAGCCTTTGGAAATATTGTCGAATAGGAATGTGCTCATTTTGAGTAATTTCTCTTTTTCCCACATTGTTCACAATCAAAATTGTATGCTCAGTCTTCTACAAATACCTATTTTCCTTGAATGCTTTTCCAACATCGTCTGTTGCAGAGGCGTCAGAAAGAGTCGGTATGAGGGAAAGGGTTAATCCTTACCTTGTCCTTGATTCTCTGTTTAATAAGCTGTTCCAGCGTCAGTGTGGTTTCTTCAGTTATCTCCGGTGCTAAATTATAAAAAAAAAAAAAATACAAAAATCTACATAAAGTGTTTTGCATGTTCTAAAATCCATATTTAACCCTGTAACCCTATGTTGTGGGTACTCAAAAAGAATCGTTTGGACGAGGCGATTCTTTAGAGTACTCACAACAATGGTATTGGTTGAGTATTAAGAGAGATATTGTATGGAATACACCAGTTTTCTTCCCCTTATCTAGTCATCTGAAGATATCGTCTCAATAAATCAGAACAGTAAACAAATTTATCTATCATTAGCATGTTTATTCTTTGGTTGATTTCCTGGTGCATTCCAATTTTATGTTATTTTTTGGTGACAATTGCTATTGATGTATACATGAACATTATATTAGCTTGCATGCAATAACCTTTTTTATTTTAAGATATATGGGAAAAAGGTGGGTTGGGTAGTTTGCTTTGAAAACAAGAGTGAATTTGTTGCACTAATTTTTCAATTTTATGTTTCAACATGGTACAGAATTTGATTAAAGGTAGATGTATGTGTAAATGTACAATTTTTCGACTTGTCATAAATTCTATAGATAGCTGAAAAAATAGTCAACCAATTGATCTGTGCGACCGGTCAATTTTTTTTTTATTGACAAACTTCACACAAAGGATGTACACGCTTTATTTAAAAGCTTATGAATCAATCATTGTCATTGATTGACCTTTATTCGTCTACTTTAATTTTGAGCTGCATTTGCACTACCCTTATTCAAGGGTGGATAAGTAGATTGATTGTTTGGTGTTTTACGCCGCTTTCAACAAATGTTCAGTTATATCACGGCGTTTCCTGGGTAAGTGACCTGTACTACTGGCCCATTTATCCTGACACCAGCCAGTCGGATGTAATGCTAACCCCCCAACCCTTACAGCAATTACTACCATTTTTCATTGAAGTCTTTTGTATGACCAGACTGGGGATTGATTGATTAATTAGGGTTTAACGCCGTTTTCAACAATATTTTAGTCATATCACGGCGACCAGTTCACCTACTCATTTGTTTCCTGGTTAATCCACACCAGTACACCACACAACATACTTTCCAAGAAATCGGCTGCTTTTCCACATAGACTGTTAAACAGCCCACTGGTGAAAGAGGAACGAATGACGCATGTCTGGGGATTGAACCCGCGACCTCCAGCACCCGATGCAGAAATTTCATCTTTTTAATACTTTATAAAAGACAAGAGGCCCAAGAGGGCCAGTATCGCTCCACGGCCATAAGGCAAAAATAAAATCTCCAAACAGCCCTGCCCCGTGGTGGCTATTTTTTTTACCAACCACCATGGCTTAAAGGAATCTTGTAGAGTGTCACCAAAGGAATGTTTCTGCAAAATTATTTGAAAATATGCCTGACACTTTCGGAGGAGAAGATTTTTTAAGTTTTCACTATGGTCATATAAGTCAAAATAGCCCCGCCCTCTGGCGGCCATGTTTTTCGACCAATCAACATGGCTTGAAGGAATCTGATAGAGGGTCACCCAATGAACATTTCTACAAAATTATTTGAAAATCGGCTGAACACTTTCGGAGAAGAAGATGTTTTAAGTTTTCACTATAGCTATATAACGCAAAAAAGCCCCGCCCCCTGGCGGCCATGTTTTTCGCCCAATCAACATTTCTTGAAGGAATCTAATTAAGGTTCACACAAGGAACATTTCTACAAAATTATTTGAAAATCGGCCTGACACTTTTGGAGGAGAAGATTTTTTAAGTTTGCTCTTTAGCCATATAGGCAAAATAGCCCCGCCCTGTGACAGCCATGTTTTTTTACCAATCAACATGGCTTGAAGGAATCTGATAGAGGGTCACCCACGGAACATTTCTACATAATTATTTGAAAATCTGCTGAACACTTTTTGAGAAGAAGATTATTTAAGTTTTCACTATAGCTATATAAGGCAAAATAGCCCCGCCCCCTGACGGCCATGTTTTTCGCCCAATCAAAATTTCTTGAAGGAATCTAATAAAGGGTCACCCAAGGAACATTTCTACAAAATTATTTGAAAATCGGCCCGACACTTTCGGAGAAGAAGATTTTTTAAGTTTGCTCTTTAGCCATATAGGCAAAATAGCCCCGCCCTGTGACAGCCATGTTTTTTTACCAATCAACATGGCTTGAAGGAATCTGATAGAGGGTCACCCACGGAACATTTCTACATAATTATTTGAAAATCTGCTGAACACTTTTGGAGGAGAAGATTTTTTAAGTTTGCTCTTTAGCCATATAGGCAAAATAGCCCCGCCCCCTGACGGCCATGTTTTTCGCCCAATCAAAATTTCTTGAAGGAATCTAATAAAGGGTCACCCAAGGAACATTTCTACAAAATTATTTGAAAATCGGCCCGACACTTTCGGAGAAGAAGATTTTTTAAGTTCTCACTATTTTTTTCTTTCGGTTGCCATGGAAACCAGAATTTTGAATGGATCAAAAAAATTTGAAGGAATTTAGTAGAGGACATTGAGAGGATGCTTCCCATGAAGTTTCAACCAAATTGGCCAAGTGGTTAGGGAGAAGAAGTCGTTTAAAGGAAAAAGTTAACGCACGCACGCACGCACGCACGCACGACGGACAATTCGCCATGACATAAGCTCGACTGGCTTTCAGCCAGTGGAGCTAAAAAATAGAAATGCACTAGGAAAACACCAACAATTATTAGCTTCTTTGTTCTATGAATTTGAGGAAAAGATTTTCACATCTTGGCAGCGATGTTTTCAAACTAATCAAGATGGGCTGAAAATATTTTGTAGGGGGGGTCACCCATGTTACATTTCTTCCATGTTATTTTTGATGACACCCAGAGGTTTCAGAGGAGAAGGATTTTACAGGCTTTTTCTTTTCACTCCCTTTCAGAAGCCAAAGGTACCAGGTTCAAAAATATTACAGTTTTTCAAGAAGACAACCAAAGGAACCTTTAAGGTTGGTTAAAACTGTGCCTGTGGTTAAGGAGAATATAATATTTAAAGAAAGTGTTGATTATACACAACACACAATGGACACATCTTGAGCTCTTTGTGTAAACCCTTTCCCTCATATACACTTTCTGATGCCTCTGCAGCAGACGATTTTTGAAAACATTGTAACAAAAGGAGATATTGCTCAAAACACGCAATTTCTCCTTTTGCCACAATGCTTTCAACTCTGTTCAGCAATAACCTTATTATTTATGGAGATTTTTCAAAGTTTTGCCAAAATCTTTTTAAATCTGTCTCCTGCAGATTTGCGATATGTGGGAAAAGGTGAGCTAAAAATAATTTTTGTTATATATACCAAGCCTAGATGTTAGTTCAAACTGTAGATTTTCCTGGAGCAAACTGTTTGCTGGCCTATTTACACTTCCAATCTCTCCCATCAGCTGCCACGGTTTATTTTCAAGACTAGCTTCTTCCATTGCAGCAATCTTATTCTTTAGCTGTTTATTAGGAGAATCAATTATTTTTCCTCTTATTTCGTAAACACTTTCACAGACAAACATAAACGAGGCAACTTTTAAAATAAATACACAAACAAAGTTTGACACATTTGCAGCAGGTGACTTTTGAAAACATAAGTATACATTCAAACATAGATTTCAATATTTCTACTTTTAAGTTTGCAGTCATCTGTTACAATTCATTTTTTTCTGTCATACTTTCAACTTTTCCTTTTATTATAGTTCTTCTTTCGATAAGGTTATGGATTTAATATGAATACAAGAAACCTTCAATTGAAATCAAAACCATACAGCATACAGATCAATATCAACTTGAAACATCTGTGCAGTGTGATCTAGATCTGTTCAGTCTACACGTTGGTCCCTTTGAAACATTTCAATTCTGAATTCTTAAAATGGACTTAACATATATATATAGCTTTGCATTTCGAAGACTCAATAGTCAGTTCTAGAAATATAAAAATAAAAATGTTGTCAGAGTTGAGCTGTCAATTGTATAGAGACTGGTCAGACAGTAAGGATGCAGAAGCTGGCTCTATAGTGCTGGCACAGGCTTCACATAAGCAGTTCCAGCAGTCAAAGCGGTTAACCCTTTCCCACAAAAATCAAATCTGCAGAAGACAACTTTAGAAAAATCTAGACCAAAACACAGAAAATCACTTTAAATGAAGGTATAATTACTGAAATCAGTTGAAAACATTGTGGCAAAAGGAGAAATTGCTTGTTTTGAGCAATTTCTACTTTTGTCACAATGTTTTCAAAAGTTGTCTACTGCAGGTGTCAAAATGATTCTATAAGTGGGAAAGGGTTAACAAATACCCTATGGTGTGAATACATCAAGTGAATCTCAAAACATCACAGAAAAATTTATATAATCATATGCTTTCTGTGTCTTATCAATCATGGAAAAAAAAAATTTGGAATTTTAATGAGAACGAATATTTCTCCTTTTTAATCAACATTTAAAGAGTTATAGCAGGCAGCTAAATCATAGCTTACGCAATGTATAAACCTCAGACATTTAAGAAGTAAAGGTGATATCATTTGAACAAAAAGATCTGAATGCATTGCAGAAAACAACCAGATACAGTGTATCATGGAATCTATAAAATCTACAGTAACTCATTAATAATATTGTTCAAATAGCTATTTTTTCTTCCAGAACTGCATTAATACATGTAGTATGACTTCTGGACAGCAGCAATAACAATACATCATGCTCCTGCCTAATAATTTAACCCATTTTCAACATGCTGACACCTTTTAATGCTTGAAAACATTGTGCCGAAAGGAGAAATTTATCATGATGAGCAAAATTCTTCCTTTATTAGCAATGTTATCAACTCTCTAGAAAAAAATAGTATACAATTTGAAAAGAATTGAAAACAGTGTGACAAAAAAAGATATTGCTCATTATGAGCAATTTCTCCTTTTTGTCACAATGTTTTCAAAAGTCGTCAGAAAACTTCTGTGTAAGGGAAAGGGTTAATGTATCTGAGGATGGATTAACCCTTTCCCTCATACAACAATTCTGCAGCAGACTACTTTGAACATATTTTGTAAAAAAATAGAAAATCTCTGAAATTGAATGGATAACCTATGACCAAAAGTGGAAAACATTGTGGCAAAAGAAGAAATTGATCATTTTGAGCAATTTCTTCTTTTGTCACTATATTTTCAAAAAGCCATCTGCTGCAGAGGCGTCAGAAAGCGTCTATATGAGGGAAAGGGTTAAGCCTTTTTTACAGCTACCTACACCTTACTACACACCTTTTCTTGTCTGAGCTCATAAGATGATTTCTGGGACTGTTGGTTACGACCGAGGATGGTATCAGCATCCTCTCCCTCACTGTCAGAATTGGCAAACAAATCTTTCGGATTTCGGCTTGTTACGCCTTCAGCTCCATCCCTGTTCAACATCAATGGAATGCTATTTTAGGAAAGTGTTTTTTAACTTTCCCACCAGTGTGGGAAGGAGAAGAATGTTTTATATGGTTGCCATGGAAAACAGAATTATACATGGATCCAACAAATAATTAAGAAAAGGACATTTAAAGGATGCTTCCTGTCAAGTTTATTCAAATTGGCCCAATCATTTTCATGTACCGAAAGACTCTGCAAATCTGGGTTTTCATTATTGACTCTACTATAAGACGCAGTCAGATTACTGAAGTATTTTTCAGACCATAAACACAGTGACACATAAAATTTAGTCATCACATGTTGTATTCATAATTTCTAATTACCAAGAATGTAAATAATAACGCATTTAAATGCACAGATATATATCCTTTCATCGTCATTTTAATAGAGGAAAATTTAATCCCAAAATCAAGTACTTGACGTTTATCATACATATATATAGAAGTATCCAAAAACATCTAGAAACCCTAAATAAAGTACAAAGGGTAGAATTCCTTTTCCACATACGGACCCTTATGATGCCTCTGCAGCAGACGTCTTTTGAAAACTTTGTGGCAACAATAGAAATTGCACATGATGAGCAATTTCTTCTGTTGCCACAATGTTTTCAACTTCATTCTATAAAAGTGTTGAAAACATTGTGACAAAAGGCGAAATCATAACAAATTTCTCCTTTTTTCACAATGCATCTGCAAGTGGAAAAGGGTTAACCAGTCACATACCCATTAAAGTCCTCCTCCCCTTCCTCATAGTTATTATCATTATCAACACCTACGGCATTCTGGTCCAGTTTGTTATTCCCTGTGTCCCTATCACCAGTATTACCATCATCCTCCACACCATCAAAGAAGTCAGCGTAATGGTAAGTCTAAAATAGATTCAATACAAAACCCAGGGGTCCAGATAAGAAGGGGTTTACAGCTCTTTTCCCCAAAATATCTTTCTTATTATCCAACTAAACCCTATGTTGTGTGTACTCAAAAGAATCGTCTCATTGAATATCCACAACATACGGTTAGAAGGTCAAATAAGGATTTTAGAACTTGCAAAACTCCCCTTTAGATCAAAAACTCTGCAAAACCACAATAGTTAATGCCATTTTGATAGGCATATTTTTTATTGTTGAATACAGAAAGATCAAAAAAAAAAAAAAAAAAAGTTAAATCAAGAAGACGACCTGTAATTCAAATATCAGAAATTTCCAACATGGCTCCCTGTTCTCCCTGCTTTTATCAGTTTCTTATAAAAATCGCATTGTTCCATCCACAACAAACATGTTTTCAACATATATTCAACCATTATTCCTTATTTCCCTTTACTTTAGAAGATTCAAGAATCAACTTGATTACAATTTTTTTTTTTAAACAGTCCGAGAATTTGGAAATACTTTGTATTTGTTTGTTAAGATGTTATTACTTAATCAAAATGATTTGGCTAATAGGACTGTATTTTAAAATATCAGCTCCTTATTGGCGGCTAGACATTTCAGTGCTGGGTTGGTGAGTAGGGACTTTTTTTGGCCACAATGTTTTCAACTCTAGTTGTACATTCATTTATAGATACTTTCCATATTTTTGTCTAGATGTTTTCAATGTCTGCTGCTGCAGAGATATGTTGTTGTGAGAAAGGGGTTATGATATCCTGGGACAAAGTCCCTTAAAGCAGAAAAGGCCATCTTTAACCCTTTCCCACATGCATATAACAATTCTGCAGCAGACGACTATGAAAACAAAGTGACAAAAATCTGAAAAAACTCCATGAACAAGAGGCCCATGAGGGCCTATGCTCTACTGGTATGGTTCTTTGGTCATTTTCAATCCAGATCATGTATGTATGGTGAAGATCGGATAGTAAATGGGGGCTCTTTTGTTTTCACAAGCTGTATTATAGTAATTTTTACAATTTCATGGGCCATAATCCAGTCTTGCATTGGCGGATCTGGATGGTTTTCAAAAGGAACCAAGCTCTAATCAGTATTTAACTACTATCTAAGTTTGGTGAAGATCAGATAGTAAATGGAGCCTCTATTGTGTTCACATGCTCAATTATAGCAATTTGGACAATTTCAAGGGCCATAATCCAGTCTTGCATGGGCGGATCTGGCTGGTTTTCGAAAGGAACCAAGCTCTCATGGATATCTAACTACTGTATAAGTTTGGTTGAGATACAATCAAAAGTGAAGACTGTATCATGTTAACAAGCTCTTTTATAGCAATTTTGACCATTTCAAGGGCCATAATCCAGTCATACATGGGCGGATCTGGCTGGTTTTCGAAAGGAACCGAGCTCTCATGGATATCTAACTACTGTATAAGTTTGGTTGAGATACAATCAAAAGTGAAGACTGTATCATGTTAACAAGCTCTTTTATAGCAATTTTGACCATTTCAAGGGCCATAATCCAGTCATACATGGGCGGATCTGGCTGGTTTTCGAAAGGAACCGAGCTCTCATGGATATCTAACTACTGTATAAGTTTGGTTGAGATACAATCAAAAGTGAAGACTGTATCGTGTTAACAAGCTCTTTTATAGCAATTTTGACCATTTCAAGGGCCATAATCCAGGCATACATGGGCGGATCTGGCTGGTTTGCGAAAGGAACCGAGCTCTCATGGATATCTAACTACTGTATAAGTTTGGCTGAGATACAATCAAAACTGTATCGTGTTAACAAGAAATTGTTTACGGACGCACGGACGACGGACAAATCGCCACGACATAAGCCCTTCTGGACCAGCCAGGAGAACCATGATGAGCAATTTTTCCTTAGGCCACAATGTTTTCAACTTTATTTAACAATCAAGCTAAAAATTGCTTGATTGTTAAATAAAGTTGAAAACATTGTGGCCTAAGGAAAAATTGCTCATCATGAGCAATTTCTCCTTTGGCCACAATGTTTTCAAAAGTCATCTGCAGGTGGGAAAGGGTTAAAAATGAATTTTTGGATATATGGTTTACCTCATCATCTGATGGAAGATCGCCAAACATGTCAATCTCCTCTTCATCATCATCTTCATCACTTGAATCATCATCATTGTCATCATTGTCATCAAATTCCTTATCACTTTTCCTATTCCTCCTTTCTTCGTTCTTGTCTTCCTGGTTTAAAAAGGCCTCCATTTCATAAAGTTTGAAGAACTTATCGTCCACTATACTGCCTTTCTTCCTCATATTATTCAAGAGACCTTCTACAGTTTTACTTTTACCTTTATTTGCCTGTGATGTGGATGGCATACCAAACTCATCATCTTGATCTCCAAACATCCCTTCTTCCATTTCATCTTTAAACGTAACAGATTTTTTACCTTTCTTACTAAGCGGTCCAAAGTCAAAGTTTAAATCGTCATCTGAATCACCAGTGAAATCAAAAAATTTATCATCTTTGTCAAAATCATCACCATTTTCTTCTCCAGAATCCCCAAGTCTTGATTGAATTTTTCCCAATTCTTCATCTGATTCATTGGGACTAAATTCATCTTCAAGATCTTCTGTATGATTAACAAAATCTTCTGTATGATTAACAAAATCTTCTGTTAAATCCGATTCTTGAAATATCTCTTCTTTCTTTGTCTTCTTCTTGCTTAACTTTTTCGACTTTGTATCATTTTCCTTGCTGATTACTGAAGAATCCTCAGACGGCTTAGATGAAAATGAACACAGACTTTTGTCTGCACATATCTTTGCCACCCTTGAAACCATTTCTGTAAAAATACTCTCATTTTCAAGTTCCAGCTGTTGCCACACTTGTTCGTCATCGAAATCATCAACAATTAATTCAGATAGAGCACTACCTGATTTGCTAGAATCGACTGCTTTCTTTGTATCATATATACACTTCAATGTTTTAATCAGACTTTTACCATGTCCTGTGTGTACTCTGAAAAAGATGAAAAGAATTAGACTTAACTTTCCTATATTTACCTGTATCATAAAAAAAATTGAACTTCATTCTCTGTAGAACTTGTGTTAAGAGGTTTTGGTAAAAAGGACTTTATATTGTGTTAAATAATATATTATAGTACATGTATACCTACCCCCATTCAACACCTGTTGTGCAAACAATCAACCAATTAATTGTTTAATTGGTTTGACATCGTAGTTTGCACAACTAGGCTTGGTATCAATCATTCTTGTGAAGTTATATTGAATTCTGACTAAGGGTTGCTGAGAAATAGTGTTCACAAGACATGTCTACAGACCAACTATGTATGAGAAATTCAAGGGGCCATAACTCATTTAAAAATAATTGCAGTGCAACATGCCGACAATATGCACAACTAGGCTTGGTATCAATCATTCTTGTGAAGTTATATTGAATTCTGACTAAGGGTTGCTGTAAAATAGTGTTCACAAGACATGTCTATAGACCAACCATGTATGAGAAATTCAAGGGGCCATAACTCATTTAAAAATAATTGCAGTGCAACACGCCAACAATATACACAACTAGGCTTGGTATCAATCATTCTTGTGAAGTTATATTGAATTCTGACCAAGGGTTGCTGTGAAATAGTGTTCACAAGACATGTCTATAGACCAACTATGTATGAGAAATTCAAGGGGCCATAACTCATTTAAAAATAATTCCAGTGCAACACACCGACAATATGCACAACTAGGCTTGGTATTAATCATTCTTGTGAAGTTATATTGAACTCTGTTCACAAGAAATGTCAAGACCAACGGACCGTCAAGCATGACTCCTATATAGCCCCCATATACTACGTATCTGGGGGTATTATAACCAAAAGGAAAACAACATAAATGATAGGAAAGGATAGTTTGACTCGTCAAAAATGTAGTTTCGTAAATTATGGAATCGTTTCATTTGAAGGCTTCAAGCACTTCATGAAGTGCAAGTTGATTATTTGTTGTACCTTTCATCATAATTTCATGGATTTAAAATCTTGGCTATATTTTAAAGTTAAATATATGCTTAACCTGATGATTGTTTTTATTTTCATTGCTTAGGTCATAAGGACTCGTAAATAACTGATAGTGCTGCAAGCAAGGGGCTAACAGCAGTTCACAGGGAATTATTTACCGATCACAAAAGTTAATAAATATTAACCCGAAATAGATAGAACCTATAATACTCATATTATATTTGGCTGTGCAATATATAACAGCGATATATTGAGACTTCTCCAGCACCCAACATGTTTCATGTATTTTGAATAACAGAGGCATTATCAAATTCTTTATACGGGTTAACAAATTGAGGGAATAGCCAAATATTTTTTCCTGTCCAAAGGTAATGTGTTTGAACTTTGCTATACCATGTATCAAAAAATTGGGTGCAGAGAGGATTTTCTCATACAGGTAAACAAATCGATGGCGAAGCTGGCGATGTTTCCTGTCAATAGGTAATGTGTATGACTTTTGCAAAACTTTGCTATACCGTCTGTCCAAAAATTGTGTCCAGAGTGGATTTTTCGATGCAGTCACGATTCTGCTACGTTTTGATTGGATGAAAAGAAAATATCGAAACAAAATAAACGTCTAGAGGAAATAATTAAATATGATAATACGTACTCGATAAAGGAATGAGCACAATTAATTTTACATGTGATAATTTCCGTTTAATAACACTCATCGTCTATTTCTAAAACTAGTTCAAATAATAACTCATAAGGGTTTTTTGACTTTCCGGAAGTTATAAATCCAAATTACTGTAATATGACGTCATTCTATTAGCGTAACGCAAATCATGAATTAATAACCAAAAGGAAAACGACAGAAAGTATAGGAAACATTAGTTTGACTTGTCACAAATGAAGTTCCGTAAATTATGGAATTGTTTTATTTGAAGTACTTCATGAAGGGTAAGTTGATAATTTGTTGTACCCGTCATCATATTTTTCATGGATTTAAAATCTTGGCTATATTTTAAAGTTATAATATAAATATAAGCTTAACCTAATGATGATTTTTATTTTCTTTGCTTAGGCCGGTAGGACTCGTAATTGACTTAAATAACTGATCGTGCTGCAAGCAAGGGGCTAACTGCAGTTCGCAGGGAATTATTTACCGATCACAAAAGTTTACCCGAAATAGGTAGCACCTATACTTATATTACAGTCACTGTATTCCTACGTTTTGATCAAAACAAAAAATAGTTATAGAAGAAATAATCAAATATTATAAAATCATACTCAATAAAGGAATGAATTGATTGATTGGGGTTTAACGCCGTTTTTAACAATTTTTCAGTTATATCACGGCGGCCAGTTCACCTACTCATGCATTTCCTGGTTTCCCACACCAGTACTCCACACAACAATCTTCCCAAGCAACTGGCTGCTTTTCCACATAGACTTAGCCCATTGTTGGAAGACAAATGAGGCATGTCGCATTGACTTAAATTGTCAATCGTCGGAAAGAAAGTTGGTCGAGCCGGGATTCAAACTCACAACCCCTGGATTGACAGCCCGCGTCGCTACCGGGGCTCGGCAATAAAGGAATGAAAACATGTAATCTGATGTGATAATTTGTGTGACTTGCTGCCGGATATTACAAATCCAAATTTCAATAAAGGGATTATGGCTACGTGATACGTGTGAAAGCTTGAGCCGAAGGCTCGAGCGAAGCACGCCTATAGGTTACACGTACGAACACATCATACGAGATCAAAACAACGAGAATTCAGTACAATCTTACTGTTTTTCACATATCAAATCTCAACCCCATAGCACTTTTTTTCGGCCATTTTGCTTCCGGTCTTACTGGTGAATGACGAGCGCCTATGTAATAGAGAGTGAGAGCGCCTATGTAATAGAGATTGCCAAATGTGACGTCATTGCAACGAAAAGTAACGTCATTGTAAGGCAAGTAATAAATAAATAACAAAAGGAAAACGACAGGAATGGTAGGAAAAGATAGTTTGACTCGTCACAAATGGATTTCATTCACTGGAAGGACTTTATGAAGGCTAAGTCGACTATTCTTTTGTACCTGTCATCATTATTTCATGGATTTTATATCTTTGCAATATAGAGAAGCAATAAACACTTGAAAATGATTGTAAATAATTTCAACGGAAGTTATCGTTCGTTACACTGGCCTCGGATATTATTTTAACTGAAAAGGACGAACAATTCTGTTTCTGTATCGGCATAGCTTCATTTCAAGGTAAGCTATTTATTATATCAATAATTTGCTTAAAAATATAACTTCATTTCTAAATTATTTGTTATATCTGTTGGGAACGATCCACGATGCTTTCGTCACATCGCGTGACGTCACATGGTGTGTATCGTTTATGACTGTATCTGTCATTTGAAGCCGAAGCCGTCTTGTCAAATGTTGACTCCACTCAAGAAAATAGCTATTAAAACTATCATATCTTCGACTGTCTAGTTGTATTGACTTTAAGACGTTTATCTATTTATTGCAGTAAATGTAGCAAACAAACAAAACTACAGTCAATTTCAAATTATTTGCCTTCAATTTACATTATTTTTTTACATTGTACAGTTTAACAGTTTATGTCTATGACCTAGTCTTTGTCAAATCATGAAAGTATGACCAGAATCAGTTCACCCTGATTTTGGGGTATACATAGTAAATGTCTTAATGTCTATATCCTCCAACCTGAAAGAGAGGAAAACACTTTCATGCCTTCAAATGAGTCTATTGTTTTAAAGAAATGATGTTATATGTGGACTATCAGTAAAACACATAACTTTTCTTTCAATAGGCTGAATTTCTAGTAGTTTCATATTTTTTTTTATCCAAAATTTGTTTATTGATCAAACTCAAATGAGTCCATTGTTTTAAAGGAATGATGTCATATGTGGGCTATCAATAAAACACATTACTTTTCTTTCATCAGGCTGAATTTCTAGTAGATTTATCTTTTTTTTTATCCAAAATGTGTTTATTGATCAAACTCAAATGAGTCCATTGTTTTAAAGAAATGATGTCATATATATGTGGACTATCAGTAAAACACATTACTTGTCTTTCAACAGGCTGCATTTCTAGTAGATTCATCTTTTTTTTAACCAAAATGTGTTTATTGATCAAACTCAAATGAGTCATGATTGTTTAAAAGAAATGATGTCATATGGGGGCTATCAGTAAAACACTTTACTTTTCTTTCAACAGGCTGAATTTCTAGTAGTTTCCTTTTTTTTTTATCCAAAATGTGTTTATTGATCAGATTGGACAAACTTGGTACTAAGAATTTAAACATTATTTTCACTAGGTTATTTAAAATACTCTGCATGTATGTATTCAAACAATATTTGAAAAAGATTCAACATCTATTGACAGCACTATTTTCATACTTGGGAGCACAACAACCAATGATGTCATAGAACTCTTCAAATTGAAGAGCAAATGCAAAATAAAAGCCGTTTACGGTCACCGATTTAGGTCCGTCTATGAAACAGGGCAATGTACACTAACTATATCAAACTCAAATAAGGTAAAAACAAACTGAGCATTGAAATCTGTAGATAAAGAGGATCAATCTCTTTTTAAATTCAACAAACACTCAAAATACTTTTTATTCAAATAAATTTGTATAAACATTTTGGTTGAACATTAAAGAAAACGTAATCTGTTTTTCAACAGAAAAAGGCTATAAGGCAGTTCATAATTAATGTCAGTTATGTTAGTCACCCAGTGACCTCACATAAGTGTTCTGTCCTCTGATATAACTGAAATACCACAGAAATGTATCTGTTTTCTATGTAATTTATTGTGAAATCCATTTTTCTGTGTGAAATTGTATAATCTATACAATAGAAATGGTAAAATTTAAATTGGTATACATTCATTGTAACAAAAAAATTCTTATACTTTACTGGTAATAAAAGTACACATATTTTCATGAACTGCTGCTCAAAATAAAAACCTATACTGTAGTTTAATGGTAAAACACCTGGTCTAACAAGAGTTCTAAGATCAAATCTCAGCAGGTACATGTTTTGAAAGAGGCAACTAAACTTAACAAGAGCTGTCGGAGGACAGCGCGCTCGACTATTCCACCACTTATTTAAGTTACTGAGATAATGGACTCTAATGTAGTTGCATGCAAAACATTAACCACAATTTCTTAGTGGGTGATAATTTGCATTATATGCTGGATAGTGTTATTTAACATGATTATTTTCATAGGTGTGATGGTTAGAAAGGGTTGTATAACCTTTCAATGGAATGCATCAAGTAGTTACTAAGATATTGACTCTTAATGTAGTTTAACGCAAACCTTTAACCATAATTTCTAAGTAAAAAAACGGCAACAATTTGCACCATATACAGGATAGAGTTATCTTAATTGGTTGTGTTTATAGTTGTGCAATTGGGAGGGAAAGGTTGTATAAAGTTTCAATGCAATTTTTCAAGTTGTAACTGAGATTACACTCTAAATGTAGTTGCAAAACTTTAACCAGAATTTCTAAGTCCAAAAAGGTCCATAACTTGCATAAAATGCTGGATAGAGTAATCATACTTGATTGTTTACATAGATGTGATGGTTGGTAAGGGCTGTATAAAGTTTCAATGCAATGCATCAAGTAGTTTACTAAGAGATGGTCTCTTTATGTAGTTGCATGCAAAACTTTAACCAGAATTTCTAAGTCCAAAAAGGCCATAACTTGCATAAAATGCAGGATAGAGTTATCATACTTGATAATCTACACAAGTGTGATAGTTGGGTAGGGTTGTAGAAAGTTTCAATGCAATGCATCAAGTATTTACTGAGACATGGACTCTTAATTTAGTTGCACGCAAAACTTTAACCAGAATTTCTAAGAAAAAAAAGGACCATAACTTGCATAAAATGCAGAATAGAGTTATCATACTTGATAATATACACAGGTGTAATAGTTGGGTAGGGTTGTAGAAAGTTTCAATGCAATGCATCAAGTAAATACTGAGATATGGACTCTTAATTTAGTTGCACGCAAAACTTTAACCAGAATTTCTAAGTAAAAAAAGGGCTATAACTTGCATAAAATGCAGGATAGAGTTATCTAACTTGATAATCTACATAGGTGTGATAGTTGGGTAGGGTTGTATAAAGGTTCAATGCAATGCATCAAGTATATACTGAGATATGGACTCTTAATTTAGTTGCACACAAAACTTTAACCAGAATTTCTAAGTAAATAAAGGGCCATAACTTGCATAAAGTGCAGGATAGAGTTATCTTACTTGATAATCTACATAGGTGTGATAGTTGGGTAGAGTTGTAAAAAGTTTCAATGCAATGCATCAAGTAAATACTGAGATATGGACTCTTAATTTAGTTGCACGCAAAACTTTAACCAGAATTTCTAAGTAAAAAAGGGCCATAACTTGCATAAAGTGCAGGATAGAGTTATCTTACTTGATAATCTACATAGGTGGGATAGTTGGGTAGGGTTGTAGACAGTTTCAATGCAATGCATCAAGTAAATACTGAGATATGGACTCTTACTTTAGTTGCACGCAAAACTTTAACCAGAATTTCTAAGTAAAAAAGGGCCATAACTTGCATAAAATGCAGGACAGAGTTATCTAACTTGATAATCTACATTGGTGTGATAGTTTGGTAGGGTTGTAGAAAGTTTCAATGCAATACATGTAGTATTTTAGAACTTGCATGCAAAACCTTAACCAAAGTGTGACGTGGACGCCGACGCCGACGACGACGCCGACGCCAGGGTGAGTAGTATAGCTCTCATATTCTTCGAATAGTCGAGCTAAAAATGTATACATGAAACAATTATGTTGTGGGGAGTTGTCTTACTTAAACACTTATTACATTTTTATCCAGGCTTCTAGTGAAAATAGTTTACTCCCTGTACCCTTTTCAAAAGCTTTTATAATTGAGCAATAACAATTAAAAAAAGGAATGGTTATCAACATTGATAACTCTGAGAATCTGTACATGTTCAAGGATTGATCCAGCTTTGATAACCGCTCTAATATCAAAGTTTTAACGAAATTTATACATCATATTTTTATAATAGAGCAATTTTAACATGATCACTAACAATGTTAAATTATTGCAAATTCTTCTGGAAAATCCATTTCTCTGTTTGTACTTTTTATAATTTCTTTATTTGCTATAAACATACTGTTTATTGTTTTATGCAATAAAATGTATATTGAATATATTGATCAGATCTTATATTATCCATTTTTTTTTTTTCAAACAACATATTTCAGATACATGTATATATATTCAGTAACTGTTGTTGACACTAAGTCTGGTACTTATTAACAAATAATCTGATGCTGTTTTCATGTTTTACAAATTAAAAACCAGAAAAGGAGATAGGTGTTCAAAGTGAAAATGTTGTTGAATAGGAACATATTGTTCATTTTGGATATGTTCATTTTGGATCAATTACACCATTCCGACAATGTATTCGGATTAGTCACAGAAATCAAGTAATTTACATCAGACAAGGCCGGCTAAACTTTAACCTTTCCAACATACATCATTATAAATGGGACTTTTGAAAATATTTGTCAAAAATTACATTTTTCTCAGTCATCTTAAATTGTCTCAAGATTATACATTCAGCCAGATCAGGCAAAGTTAGCCATCTGCCTTGTAAGATTGTTGTGTGGAGTAATGTTAAGCGCAAGTCATTCAATCAACCATGGTAAGAGTCAGTTTTCAATTATATGTATTACTAGTTTACAAATAACTGGCATTTGTAAAAATAAATCAGAACATTCTTCAATGCCTTCTAGTGTTGTTTTCCATCAACATCCTTGGAAATCTTACAGTCTATTACAGTCCTGACCTAATAAAAAATAAAACAGATATATATGTACAAATTAAACTTAAATGCATGCTAAGTTTCGTTTTTTTTCAATATGTTTTTCAAATTCTGTTTTTGTAACTTAAATTTCTACAATTTGCCTATTAATTTGTTTCTTGTTGGGGGACAGACAGTGCTTAATTAATTGTTCTTGCTTTCACACGACCTAGGCTTTGCCTATTAACATATTAGTATTATCTTAACGCAACTGATGAATAAATACACAAAAGAGAAACAACAGAAATGATAGCAGATAGGAAAGAATTAGTTTGACTTGTCACAAATGTCACTGGGTTGAAATATGTCCGACAAATGCCCATTTGCAGTAGTTTTTGATTTGACACGAAGAATTAAAAATAGTCAGGGGTCTTAAGGTCTGCATATACAAATAGAGATACCAATAGAAGTACATGGACGAAATATGCCACGACAAGTAGACACGAAATACCATTTCAAACTGAATCTGACCACACAAAAACATTGGTTTTCATTGAATATATTAAGAGACATTGACACTTTGAATAGCTGAAATAGTTTTTGATAATATTTACGTGACAAAATCTTCAGGGTTTTGTGTTATCGAAGAAAACTTGTCAAGGTTCGTCGTGAGTGTATCTTCCATGGACGCCGCCATATTTATTGACGGGTTTCATGTATATAAATTTAGACATGAAAAATGGTATGTTAAACAACTGGAACCCGTCTAAATATTTTGTCGGGTTTCCGTACTACAATTATTTAAGTATTTTTAAATAGGTTATATACTAAAATTTGTGAACCCAACCAATTCGAGACAAAATTCTGACAGTAAACACGTGTGTTTGTTTTGGTAAGAAGGAAAAGTGCAGACATGACAAAAAGAAAGCTCAGCAATTCGACACAGGTATATACCCGCTGCATTTTCTTGCATTTTGGTGTCCTGAAGATCTAATGCTATTCCACATTGCTATTGATGTCATTGATCATTAAACCCAACCTTGGATGCGTCGGTTAGCTGGATTTCCTTCTCAGTTCGTGCATCTATTAAAAGATTTTCTTACTTTAGTTCAGTGAAAGTGTAGAGCTATTTCTTATCATGAAATCAGTTTGATAAATTGTGATATATGAAAAATAATTAAACACAAGCCACAAAAAGATATATAAAATAAATATAATCCCTCACTTAAAGTTAAACTATAAAAGCGGGTCATCTATTCAGGCACTAACCGCTATGTTGGTAGCTTAGCTTTGTAAAAAAGAAATTTCTCTATTAACATCACTTTAAAGGCTGGATTCTAAAGCAGGGCTGTAGAAGTGGTTTTTGTACCATTTCGCCCTCTATACTCTTGGACCTCGAAATCACACAACTGAACACTACAGTGAACTCGACAGTTCCGAGTCAGTAACCAAATTAACGAATCTTGTCTCTTTGAAAAGAAAGTTGAGAGAAACAAAACTACATAAAATGTTAAACAAATACTTCCTCCCCACGATGATATAATTCAATAATTATACAAATTTGTTAAAATGTTTCTTTAGCCAAAATTAGTGTCTGCAATTGCAAGCTGTAAATTTGACAGTTTCGGGTCAAACTTGCCATTTCCGGGTCACATGACAAATGTTTAGTTCTGTTATTCAGGGGTAACCTCAAACAGTGGTTTTTAATAACAAGATATTCATTTAACATTTTTATTGAAATAATATGAAAAAAAAGAACTAAAATATATCACTTGCAATTACCTATTGCCGCGAAAAACAGAACAGTGATCGGGCTAAATTTACAGTACACACTTTCATGCACGAAAACTGATGAATTTTTCAATCAACTAATAAGTCATTTTTGACAAAAAAAATTAATTTTAATATATATCACATTTTTAACAATGATTTATCACCATAAGCTTTAAATTATTCTTAAAAAGTTCCCAAAATAGTTTTACTAATAAATTGATAATTTTGAGAAATTCCTTTTGGCTGACCCAAAAGTGTTGTATGTGAACTAGGTCAAATTTATCCGCTAGTTTGGCATAAACAACTTCGACAGGTCAATAAAAGATATATATCTTGTTCAGTAGTAAATAACCTATACATGTATGTGCAATACATAACTGCATTACTGAAATTATGGCTACAATCAGTAATTTACGCTGTGACAGGTAAATAAAAACATTGAGATTTTGCTTTCGCGGGAATTTATGCAGTCATGTGTTTTGAGATTACGACATCCGTTCTTGAAATGACAACATCCTAAATCGAAGTGAAACTAGCCAAGCTAATGGGAAATATGACTTGATAATCAAATTGTCAAAATGCTGTATCATTCTCGAATACTAAACATTTTTTTCCAAATTTGACCCGGAATTGTCGATGACCCGGAACTGTCGAGTTCACTGTAGCAGTACACAAGGGCAACATCACTTGAAACCACCAGGGATTATGGTATTGTCACCAAAAATACCACCGCTAACACAATATGCTACATGTAACGGATCCTTCACAGAGTTAAGCCACTGTGAGTCACCCATACAGGCACTAACTGCCTGCATGTTGCTTAACTTTGTAAAAAAGTCAACAACTCTAGTAGGCTACGAAAGTCGCTATAAAAGCCGGCTTTCACAGCAAGGCTGAAAAAGTGGTATTTGTACCTATACCCCATTCCTGTTACATCAATTATGAAATGGGTTATACCAAACACTCAGTGTTGTTGGGTTAGCATTACAACTGACTTGCTGGTGGCAGGATAAATGGATTAGTAGAACTGGTAACTTACCCAGAAAATTCCGTGATATAATTGTGAATTGTTGAAAACGGCAATATAACACCAAACAATCAATCAAATTATGTAATTCTGATATATGTATAAATATGTGCCTTCTAAAAAAATAAAATTAACCCTTTCCCTCATATGGCAATTCTGCAGCAGACGCCTTATACCTATGACAAAAAGTGGAAAACATTGTGGCAAAAAGAGAAATTGCATGTTTTGTTCAATTTCTTCTTTTGTCACTATGTTTTCAAAAAGCCGTCTCCTGCAGAGGCGTCAGAAACCGTCTATATGGGGGAAAGGGTTTAAAAAAGTTGATTTCAAGAAGGCCCTCTAACAAAAAGTTCAGCCATAATGAGCAATTTCTCCTGAAGTTTTGAGTTACCAGCCCTGATCTATCAATATACTATCAGGTTAGGATGATACACCAATAACGGGGCTCCAGAAATTTCGAAATCTCAATCTGTTCGGTGAAAATTTGGCACATGTACAAAGCAAATATATTCTTAAAGCTTAAACCTTTACAGTAAAGCAACAGATAAATTCAAAAACAGAAATGCCCTGTCTATGTAATTTGTAAAAGGAATGGTTTAAAACACCCTGGTATTGTGATTCTGGAATTTTAACATTTTGTTTGCCCTTTAATTAATAGACATTAATATTATATTATCATTCAAATGGATCAAAGATAATCCAAAAGTGTACATAATGATTTCAAATATTTTTATCTATTACAATAGATGAATGTTTAAATTTCCAGTAAATATCATTGCTATTTTCACATGTTCAATACTTTTTGAGTTTACAAATGAGATGAGTCATTAAATGTTGTGTGATATTTTAGGATACTTGTTATTTAGTAACTTATCCCTCTTATCAAAGTCCATGAATCTGCCGCGGCCAAGTGGTTTAAGCTTCTGTAATTTGGAACTAGGTGTCCAGGGTTTGGTTCGTGGTGCGGTGGTCATGGTGGAGTACCAATTTAACAGCAAGGTTTATTTCCTAGTCTAATACTGGTTTGTTTACCCAAGGATTGTTATACTCTGTTTTGAAAGGGTTCTTCATCATTAGAACATCTTTTAAATTATTTAAGTTAATGTTCTTTAATTCTTCATTAACATTTTAGGTTCAAAAAAGAAAGAAACTGATTTTAAGTCCTAAAGATGAGCAAACTGAGCAAGTTGAATCTGGAAGTGAGATTGAGGATGATAATGAATCTGAAACTTCTGCTGACAGTGGTGCTGTTATAAAGGTTTCTGATGATATGGAAAATGATGATGATGATGATAGCGACAATGGTAGTTATAATGATGACAACAACAAGGTTGATGATGATGATGACTATGACAGTGATGTTGGTCATGATGATTCAGAGGACGATGCTGGTGTTGATCTACAGCATAAAAGAAACAAATATGCAGCTGTTGAAAATCAAGCTGTGGCATCAAAATATGGCAAACCAACCACCGGCAGTGATGCAGATAGTAAAGGGATTTATAAGCCTCCTACTTCAGAAGAATTAAACCAACTGAGAGAGACACAAAATCTCTTTCACTCCACATTATTTAGACTACAGGTAGAGTTTTACTATCAAATTATAAACAACATTTTTTTTATCATTTTGATATTGAAAACAATTTGGGACATACAGTCTTTAACCCTTTCCCTCATATAGGCGCTTTCCGACGCCTCTGCAGCAAACGGCTTTTTGAGAACATAGCGACAAAAGAAGAAATTGCTCAAAACGAGCAATTTCTCCTTTTGACACAATGTTTTCCACTTTTAGTCATAGGTTATCCATTCAATTATATATATATAAATAGAGATTTTCTATTTTTTGACAAAATATGTTCAAAGTCGTCTGCTGCAGAATTGTCGTATGAGGGAAAGGATTAACAGATAATAAGCATTTTATCTTTTTGCTACAGTTCAATGTTAATCTAAAAAACTACTTACATTGATAGAGATTTACAATGATACATTTTTGCCTTGGGTGTTTTCATATTCATCTGTTGAAGATGTGTTGCATGTGGGGATGGTTTAAAGTGAAATAGTCTGAACTGTTGGTATCAATTTTTTTTTATACATGACTTCTACTCGGATATAAAAAATGGAAAAAGTGCTTGAATTTGTAGATTCCTTCCCGTACTTTGAACCCTTTGCAACCTATGACAAATCTGCATAATTATTGAATTGAGTTTAAATCATTGTGTCAAAAGTGGAAACTGCTCATTATAAGCAATTTCTTCTTTTGCAACAATAATTTCAAAATTTTGCTCAATACACCAAACGGTGTCAAAAGGGTCTGTTAATTTAAAACAACTTTGTTTTTCTGTAGATTTCAGAAATCCTGAATGAGGTCAAGGTCAAGGCCAAAAGGTACCTGTTCATTGAGAATGCTGTTGACCTGGTGAAGAGCATAGTTTTATCTATTGAACCAATGGAGAAATATAATGTAAGTGTTCTAATAAGGGTTTTATAATTAAAAACATTTGAAAACATTGTGACATATAAAGGAGAAATTGCTTGTTTTCAGCAATTTCTACATTTGTCACAATGTGTTCAAAAGTCGTCTGCTGCACAAGCTTCAGAATGTGTCTATATGTGGGAAAGGGTTAAACCTGATAGAGATGACTTGCATTTCGAGATCACTGAATGTGACTGAAACCTTTTTTTGATATGGAAAACGTATCGTCAATAAACTCAATACTATTAATATGTTTCTGTCTTGACCAGTTCTCACTTGCAGAGGCTTTTGATGCAGCAAAAGCAAAATTGCTCAGCTTGCCTTGATATGTTGGACTATCAAATAAATATACTTTCATTTATGAATTTTTTGGGTGACCGGCCCTCTACGAGATACTTTAATTCATGTTGATTGGTTAAAAAAAAATTGTTATTGTTGTTGGAATGACAAACATTCCATTACTCAGGTGAGCGATCCAGGGCAATCATGGCCCTCTTGTTTTCAATTCTTTTTATTTCATGAGACGTATTGCATAATGAAGAAACTTTAAAAAAGTCCATTATTACATATTACAGCTACAAGATCACAGTTGGTTAAAGGAGTGTAAAGTAAAACTGCCAATAGATAACGAACCAGAAACTTTGAAAGGGAAATTCAAGTTCGACCCCCCCGAAGATGTGTTTTTGACTGGTAGCTTTCCTGTAAGAACTTGTATCAGACAGAATTTGAATTTGGATATTGCACTGAAAATGCCAAAGGTAAATAGTTGATTGAATGATTGGCGTTTAATAGAAGGTTGAGCAATGAGCATTATTTCCTTTTGCAACACTTTTTACAACCATGTTCAATAATTATATAAGTAAATAGATATTTTTGATAGTTTTGCCTATATGTGTTAGTTATAAAGTCTGCAGCTGCTGCAGTTTTGTTGTATGAGGATAAGGTAAAACGTCTGCTGCATAGACATGATAAGTTAGGATCATCAGGTCCAGTGATTTTTTTTATCTCAATTGTGACTGGTTTGTGAAAAATGGCGTTGTTTTTTATTAAATTGTGAAATTAAATATTACAGTTATGCTACTAAATAATAGGTTGATGTCTGTTTAAATAATATTTTCAATACAAGTAAGATGATTTTATCGAGAAGAGTTTATTTACAAACGTCAACATGATCAACATCATCCAGACACTTTATTTATGCATATGTCTTCAATAAGTAATTATCCATTCACATTTATCGTCTGCCATTTTGTTTCTTTCCAACACTCGGTTAAATTGACGTAACAAAATAGGAAAAACTAGGTTAAACGAAAAATCACCCAACTAACTTCCTATACTTTTTGTATGTATAAGATGTATAATTATTTCGTTAAATGTTTGATTCGATTAAAAGGCGACACTTGAATAAATGTGCGGCATTTAAAAATGTAAGACCTTCTTTCCGATTGTAAAGAAATTTTATCCAAAAAGACCTTTTAATTATAGAAATTTTTCAACCCAAAAGACCATCTTAATCACCGCTATACCAGAAAGCGAGCTCTGTATCTGTGTAAAGTGGCCAGCGTCCTCAACAACCATTCCCAGATAGATGACGTCAAATTCACTTATCACCATGGAAACCGTTTGAGACCAATTGTACTTTGTACAGTGAAAGGTATTTATGTCCTTTCTCCCTTTGCTATCACATTGCGTACAGAGGGTTTTCCATATCTCAAACTTGAATGGGACCTATAAATTTATTTGAGTTATTGACAAGTTTGAGTGATCCTTCAAATTGTGCTTAATTCAATACTGTATTGTCAGATTTGTAATTCATTATACTTAAAACAGTTTTTAACCCTTTCCCACATACAGACGGTTTCTGATGCTATGCAGTAGACGACTTTTGAAAACACTGTGACAAAAGGAGAAATTGCTCAAAACAAGCAATTTCACCTTTTGCCATAGTGTTTTCAAGTTACTGTTTTCAATTATTATACCATTATTGATAGAGATTTTTCACATTTTTGCAAAGATGTTTTTAAAGTCGTCTGCTGCACATTTGTTGTTTGTGGTAGAGGGTTAATTCTTGTTGATTGCTTGTATGCTGTTTTAAGCAAATTATTTCAGTTAAGCGATATACATGTATTTCAATTTTCCCATGTACCAGTTATTGTTAGTCCACTGTAGATAATATGTGATGCCCTGAAATATATTGTCCTATCTATCATTGTGTAGCATTGTGTAACAATTTACTTAATGTAGATGCACCTGCAGCATGATGTCTTTTTAAGCATTTAATAATAGAAAAAAGAGGAGCTATTTCTCCTTCTCCCACAATGTTTTGGCTCTAAAAACAAATCTCAAATGTTGCATGTGTGTCTAAAGGTAAACAAGTACAGTCAAACAACTTCCATCGTTTCCTACATGCCAACGATATTTCAAGAAATTGTTAAAGAAGAAAAAAAAAAATTCCTTTTCCTCCAATGTGTTCTACTCTACTTAAAAAACAAATCCAGTAATTTACCATGATTTTATTAGTGTTTTTGAAGCTGCAGATTTATTAAAAATAGTTTCTGCTAAATAGAAATCAAGTGTATGCTGAATTCTAGTGGAAGAATCTAAAATAGAGGCACTGATATTTGTCCCACAAGGTTGATCACCAACAGGTTAATGAGCTTTGCCCCTTAACCCTTTCCCTCATACGACAATTCTGCAGCAGACGACTTTGAACATATTTTGTAAAAAAAATAGAAAATCTCTATAATTGAATAGATAACCTATGATTATAAGTGAAAAACATTGTGGCAAAAGGAGAAATTGAACGTTTTGTGCAATTTCTTCTTTTGTCACTATGTTTTCAAATAGCCGTTTGCTGCAGAGGCGTCAGAAAGCGTCCATATGAGGGAAAGGATTAACTTAAAAACATTCTTTATAGGGGAAGTAGGAAGACCCGTAAAGGTGCATCTAATTGCAGTCCCCGAGAGCGGTGTGTTTACTCTGAATAAGTTCCACGTGTCCAAAAATAATGTGAGGTCAGGCTGGTTCCAGGGAGATGGGACAGTAGATATTCCACCAGAAAACGGTAACAATATGAATCTTCACTTTTTAACCCTTTCCCATATACAATTTTGCAGCAGACGACTTCGAAAATATCCAGAAAAAAAATTGCTAAAATCTCTTTAAATGAAAGGATATATTTTAAATAAAGTTGAAAATCGTGTGTCAAAAGGAGAAATTGCTTGTTTTGTAAATTGAGCAATTTATCCTTTTGACACATTGTTTTCAAAGAGCTGTCTGCTGCAAAGGCATCAGAAAGTGTCTATATGAGGCAAAGGGTTAAGAATTGCTGGCACAATTTTTGTAAGTCAATGATATGTCGAAAGGTAATTTTGCAAATGGAAACACATATAAAATGCGAAATTTGGAAGTTAAAATACGGTCAGTCATTTTGTTCATGCATAGTAGCAATTGGTTTGCTGTTAATTGACTTGTGATTGCAATCAAATTTAGATGTTTTGAAATAGACCAAATACCATCTTCAGACAGGAAGGTGTTGCCCTGTTTGTCTAATAGGCATAAACTAATTTTTAATCTACTTCTTTGGTAAGGAGATAAATTTTTTCTCAAACGCAAAAATGATTCATTAGTCTGTTTTAACCATTTCCCACTTGCAGACGCATTCTGCAGCACATGACATTTGAAAAATAAGGGATAAAAAGAAAAATTGCTTTATTGAGCAATTTTTAGCTCCACTGGCTGAAAGCCAGTCGAGCTTATGTCATGGCGAATTGTCCGTCGTGCGTGCGTCTGTGCGTGCGTTAACTTTTTCCTTTAAACAACTTCTTCTCCCTAACCACTTGGCCAATTTGGTTGAAACTTCATAGGAAGCATCCTCTCAATGTCCTCTCTTAAATTCCTTCAAATCTTTTTGATCCATCCATAATTCTGGTTTCCATGGCAACCAAAAGAAAAAAATAGTGAAAACTTAAAAAATCTTCTTCTCCAAAAGTGTCAGGCCGATTTCCAAATAATTTTGTAGAAATGTTCCTTGGGTGACCCTTTATTAGATTCCTTCAAGAAATGTTGATTGGGTGAAAAACATGACCGCCAGGGGGCGGGGCTATTTTGCCTTATATAGCTATAGTGAAAACTTAAAAAATCTTCTTCTCCGAAAGTGTTCAGCCGATTTACAAATAATTTTGTAGAAATGTTCATTGGGTGACCCTCTATCAGATTCCTTCAAGCCATGTTGATTGGTAAAAAAAACATGGCCGCCAGAGGGCAGGGCTATTTTGTCTATATGGCTAAAGAGAAAACTTTAAAAAATCTTCTTCTCCGAAAGTGTTCAGCCGATTTTCAAATAATTTTGTAGAAATGTTCATTGGGTGACCCTCTATCAGATTCCTTCAAGCCAAGTTGATTGGTAAAAAAACATGGCCGCCAGGGGGGGGGGGGCTATTTTGTCTTATATGGCTATAGTGAAAAATTAAAAAATCTTCTTTTCCGAAAGTGTCAGGCCGATTTTCAAATAATTTTGTAGAAATGTTCCTTGGATGACCCACTTTCAGATTCCTTCAAGCCATGTTGATTGGTCAAAAAACATGGCCGCCAGTGGGCAGGGCTATTTTGCATTATATGGCTATAGTGAAAAGTGTCAGGCCGATTTTCAAATAATTTTGTAGAAATGTTCCTAGGGTGAACCTCTATCAGATTCCTTTAAGCCAAGTTGATTGGTCGGAAACTATGGCTTCCAGGGGGCGGGGCTTATATAGCTAAAGTGAAAAAAAAAATCAGGTGAGCGGTTCCAGGGCCATCATGGCCCTCTTGTTTTAATGTTTTGCTAATTTTGGACTCTTGTCAGTTTTAACATTTGCGTTTAGCTCAACATTAAAGTTACATCATTTAAATCACTTCATACTTCACACAGTTGTTAAGGACCATCATACAATTAGGTTAGATAACTCAATTGTATCCTAAATATGGAGTAATGGCCCTTGATTGACTTAGGAAATTTGAGAGTATATAATATGATTTAATAGTACTTAAGTGCAATATAATTAAATAGTGCTTTATGTGACTACACGGCATATAGTCGAGCGCGCTGTCCTCCAACAGCTCTTGTTATATATAGAGATTTAGATTTGTCATGCTTTCCTTAAAAGGTTTTTACAACTTTCTGCTGCATGTTTGTTGTTTGTTGGTTAAAGGATGAAAAACAAAAAAAGTCGTCATGTACTAGTATGCCTATTTTGAGGACTAAGATTTCCATTGAAGAATTTCGTTTCTTGGTGCCCAACCCAAGAATAGACAGATTATAATCATACATCAACATCCGTCAGCCTACCGCACGCTTGTCACAAATATTCAGATATATATACCAACAAACATAACACTGATATTGGCGTTTGAAATCATTACATTCACATAAATCCAATAAACAATATATCTAACCACTTTCAATTTGTTTAAAATAAAACTCTTTCTTCGTTTGAAAGCATAGAATAAATAAGAAGATGTGCATTTAATTAGTTTTTAGCTCACCTGAGCTTTGCTCAAGGTGAGTTATTGTGATCGCCTTTTGTCCGGCGTGCGTCGTGCGTCAACTTCTTCTCCTCAGTAACCAGTGGGTCAATTGGGATGAAACTTCACAGAAAGTATCCTCTCAATGACCTCACGAGATTTCCTTCAAATTTTTGGGATCCATGCAGAATTCTGGTTTCCATGGCAACGAAATGAAAAAAACTTCAAAATTCTTCTTCTCCCAAACTGGTTGGCAGATTTTCAAATAATTTTGTAGAAATGTTCCTTGGATGACCCTCTATGAGATTCCTTCAAGCTGTGTTGATTGGTCGAAAAACATGGCTGCCAGGGGGGGGCGGGGCTATTTTGCCTTATATGGCTATAGTGAAAACTTAAAAAATCTTCTTCTCCGAAAGTATAAGGCCGATTTTCAAATAATTTTGTAGAAATGTTCCTTGGGTGATCCTCTATCAGATTCCTTCAAGCCATGTTGATTGGTCAAAAACATGGCCGCCAGGGGGCGGGGTTATTTTGCCTTTTATGGCTATAGTGAAAACTTAAAAAATCTTCTCCTCCATAAGTGTCAGGCCGATTTTCAAATAATTTTGTAGAAATGTTCCTTGGGTGACCCTCTATCAGACTCCTTCAAGCAATGTTGATTGGTCGAAAAACATGGCCGCCAGGGGGCGGGGGCTATTTTGCCTTATATGGCCAAAGTGAAAACTTAAAAAATCTTCAACATCTTCTCCTCAGTAACCAGTGGGTCAATTGGGATGAAACTTCACAGAAAGCATCCTCTCAATGACCTCACCAGAATTCCTTCAAATTTTTGGGATCCATGCAGAATTCTGGTTTCCATGGCAACGAAACGAAAAAAACTTCAAAATTCTTCATCTCCCAAACTGCTTGGCAGATTTTCAAATAATTTTGTAGAAATGTTCCTTGGATGACCCTCTACCAGATTCCTTTAAGCCATGTTGATTGGTCGAAAAACACGGCTGCCAGGGGGCGGGGCTATTTTGCCTTATATGGCTATAGTGCAAACTTAAAAAATCTTCTCCTCCAAAAGTGTCAGCCCGATTTTCAAATAATTTTGTAGAAATGTTCCTTGGATGACCCACTTTCAGATTCCTTCAAAACATGTTGATTGGTCTAAAAACATGGCCGCCAGTGGGCAGGGCTATTTTGCATTATATGGCTATAGTGAAAACTTAAAAAATCTTCTCCTCCAAAAGTATTTTCAAATAATTTTGTAGAAATGTTCCTAGGGTGACCCTCTATCAGATTCCTTCAAGCCAAGTTGATTGGTCGGAAACTATGGCTGCCAGGGGGCGGGGCTTAAATAGCTAAAGTGAACAAAAAAAAAAATCAGGTGAGCGATTCAAGGGCCATCATGGCCCTCTTGTTATTTGTTTGGAACAAACAAATTTAGTAGCTGCAATTCTGAAGCCATACGTCTTATGGAAAAGTTCCTAAATTTCATACGCGTGAAAGTAGTACTCAATACTTGCTCTTACTTTTCAAATGTATCACGATTTTTGAAATAATGATATATTTATATCGTCTTTGTTTTCTTATGTGGTTCTTATATTCAAAGAGAATTACGAAATAAAATGAAACATTGTATTTTAAAACATGAACGCGGAGAGATTTATAAATCTCAATGAGTGAACTGCTACAGGGAGAACTATTTCCGATTTAAGCTCCAGATACGGTATTTGAATTTTCAATCACGCATTGCAAATGTAGATAAAAACAGAATTGAAAATATTTTCTTTGTGCCTTGTCGGCCATATAAATATAGTATAAAGAATTAAAAAAACAAATATGTGCGTCATAAAATGCATTTATAAATGAGAGTAACACATTTGCAGAGAAATCGTGATCGTCGAATTCTATTTATAAATACAACGGTATGGGGGGAGGGTCTAAAGTGCAGACGCGATCCGCGGACAAATACATTATAGAGGGAAAATGCGGACAAATGCAATATAGAGGGAAAATGCGGACGCATTAGAATATAGAGCAAATCTGCGGACGCTATGATTTGTTGTAAAAAATGTTTAATTAAAGATGGGCAAATGTGTATAATTTGTTACATATGATCATATCCGGGGTTTTCTTTGTAAATATATAATGTGTTTGATTGCTTTTATCAGTGATATAGATTAAACCAAAAATCGAGATCATGCTGAAATGGAATCTCTTTGTAAAGTGTTTTAACGACTTTCCTCTTTATATCATATCTATAGATATCAATCAGGGTTCTCCCCAGACAATTTTGAAGCTGTAGTGGGTTTTGCCGGGGGTTGAGGGGGGCCGCTCGGCGCCCTTACGGGTCAAGGGCAGGGCCCTTGTGGGGGACCAGGGGGCAAAGCCCCCGGAAGCTCCTGGGTTTACTTGAAATAGAAAGCCATAAATTCAATTTCCTGAGCAAATAAAAGAATGAAATTAACTTGGAATCCAATGCAGTCTTGAGCAAATCAGTGTATGAATATAAAATATAAGAGTATTCATTTTTTTGAATGATGGAATGGTGAAAGGAAATTTTAATCTTCAAGAGTGGATAAGGTGGAAACTGACAATACACACACATTTCTATCTGAATTTCACAAGAAAGAACGACCCCTCAAGATCAATTGGACTATTGCTTATTTCAAAACATTGTGAGAAATTGATGAAATAGAGTTTCAAAAAAAATATTGGAAAAGAAGCAAATTGTCACAAAAAGCTCCTTTCTCAATAATGTTCATAATTGTTTCATTTTCTACCATTACACTTTGATACCAGTAGGTATTTTATAAGATATATTATGCTATCTTCTTTAGTCATGTGTCATAATCTATCCAGCATAAACAAATTTATCAAAAAGATTGACTTGGTCATGATTCATTACATTCCCATATATCATGTTCTCAAACCACATGCATTGTGGGTGCAGGAATAATTTCTGATATTGTCTGTCAGTGCTTTCATTTTAAACACCAGTAAATAAAATATTATGTAGTATATTGTATTGTATTATCAAGACACATTTAGTGCACTAAACTTTCACAATGACAATTTTCAAACAAATTAGAATGAGTGTAGGTAATACTTTCTTGAATGACATTTCCGATTTTCAGAAAGAAGAAAATGCACGAAAACCCATTACAATATGTATTTTCTCCTTCAGTCTTCATTATTTTTTTATCTTCGGTAAAATAAATGAACTAAAATGGACAAAAAAAGTATTTAGTTTTATAGGTAAGTCTTTTTTGACAGCTGACTGTGAATTTGATAGATCTTTATGGCAAAAAATCGGCAATCAAAAAATAATTTCCTATGGATTCGTGTAAACAAAAACACAATCTTTGAACATTTAAATTAATATAGGGACATTCTTTAATCATATCATAGTTTGTTGTCAAGTTGTTTGTTGAAATTATTTTTCCCTAAGCTGCAAGAAATGAAAAATAGTATTTATTTGCATGAAGGCATGATCGACTGTCAATTCTGGGAGTGGGTGGGGTATACTACGCATTCTCGATAGTGATTGGCCTAAATATCGAAGTGGGTCAATCTGATGGCACGTGACCTACTCTTATCTAAAGATGGAGGGGAATTGCCTGCAGCGATGGTGGTTTGATAATACTTGTGTACTGGACTGGGACGGATTCAACAACCCTTTATCTCTGCCAACAGTCAGCGGTGTGAAATTAAACCCTTATCCCTTAAATTCATTTTTTGATTTGACCCAATATCACAGTATTTTTAAGGTGTATCGCTTTGGGAATTAAGCTGTAGCGGCAATTTCAAGGCGTAGCGCTAAATGGTTATTTTTTTTAAGCTGTAGCGGGCCCGATACGCCATAAGGGCCTGGGGAGAACACTGTCAATAAAGAGAATTGATGGATTGATTTTCCGACAAGTAAATGTCTTTTGACGCATCTGCAGCGGACGAAATTTGAAAACATTGCAAGAATAGAATAGGTTGCTAGTAACTAGCCATAGGTTTTGCTTCAATTATATCCTCTCCTTTACAATCGATTGAAGGGTCATGAGTTCTAGTTATTGTTGGGCCTCTTCATTTTCTACTTTGTAACTTTCAACAGTTTTCCATGTGCCATACTACGAGGCAAATGATCCATGCAACATTCTATTCTGTAGGGTACTTGGAAGGTGCAGAACAATTTAAATAACAAATAAACAATAAGTATATATATATATACAACACTTTTAATCTTAATTTGTTTCTAGTAATTATATATATATATATATACAACTATAGTACTAATCTATAACAAATAAGTTAAATGTTTTTTTCTTGCTGTGTAAACAGTAAAAAGCAACATATATTGAAAACATTGTGGGAAAAGGAAAATTTGCTTATTTAAACAATTTCTTAATTCCCATAACCTTTCTTTACCGTCGTATAAACCAAATTTGTATTTGAAGGCTGTTATAAGTAAAAAACTTAAATGTTGCCAGTTTAATCACATATCTTATCATTATAATAGCCAAATAATTAACAAAAGTTACAATTAAAGTCCGCATCTGTTGTCGAAATATCCACAGGTGCATTAACACAAGATTTGTGAAACAAATTTGTGCATATATCACATTGTACCATGACGGTATCGACACATCCCGGCAAGTTACAAATACATACATGTATATGATAGGTTTATTGGGAAAAGGGGTTACATTTATAATTTGTTTGGAATGACACTCGTACACAATGGTAATAAACAGTGTATGGTCACGCATCCTTAATTGATTTGGCAAGCTTAAACACCCTTTAAAGGAAACAGCGGCCAGCTTAGGTGTATACTGTAGAGTAAAATTCGGACGGCACAGGTATTGGTTTTCTCTGGAGCATTTAATCCTTTTATAATGCAAATGAATTCAAAAGCCTCTGAAGTCTGAAGCATGTTTCTTTTAAAGTGCTCATATAAATATTAGTACTGCCTTTTTCCACAATATTTTCTACATGATTTCAATTACTCTTTCATTTGGATAGATGTTTCTTTTTTAGCTCACCTGAGCATGAAGTGCTAAAAGTTAGTTATTGTGATCTCCTTTTGTCCGGCGTCTGTCGTCCGTCAACATCTTCTCCTCAGTAACGAGTGGGTCAATTGGGATGAAACTTCACAGAAAGCATCCTTTCATTGACCTCACCAGAATTCCTTCAAATGTTTGTGATTTATGCAGAATTATGGTTTCCATGGCAACGAAAATAAAAAAAACTTTAAAAATTCTTCTTCTACCAAACTGGTTGGCAGATTTTCAAATTATTTTAAAGAAATGTTCCTTTGCCGCCAGGGAGTGGGGCTTTTTTGCCTTATATGGCTATAGTGTAAACTCAAAAAAATCTTCTCCTCCAAAAGTGTCAGGCCGATTTTCAAAAAATTTTGTAGAAATGTTTCTAGGGTGACCCTCTATCAGATTCCTTCCAGCCAAGTTGATTGGTCGAAAAACATGGCCGCCAGCGGTCGGGGCTTTTTTGCCTAATATGGCTATAGTAAAAACTTGAAAAATCTTCTCCTCCGAAAGTTTTTGGCCAATTTTCAATTCTTTTTGTAGAAATGTTCATTGGGAGACCATCTATCAGATTCTATGTTGATTGGTCGAAAAACATGGCCGCCAGGGGGCAGGGCTATTTGGCCTTATATGGCTATAGTGAAAACTTGAAAAATCTCTTGTTAAGCAGGAAGCTTTTGAGTAAGATTTTAGAAAACCCTTGGTCAATTGTGATTTTTTTTGTAACAAAAATTGGTAAATACTTAGATGAGTGAGTCGGGCCATAATGGTTATCCATTTGTTTTACATGTCTTTTGAAACTTGGAAATTAAATATAATATTCACATGTATGTCTCATGATTTATTTTTATAGACAACTAAAATGGCATTTAAATTTAACGGATGCGTCATTTATTCTTTTACCCGAAGTTGTAATATTTATAAACAATGCATAGTTTATAAATCACACATCTATGCAAAGGCAAATGTTTGAACAGTTTTATGTACCCAAACAAATGTAGTGCCTTCAGCGCTTTGATTCATTTTGCGATGACATTACAATATTAAACTGTTGTATACTAGGTATGGTGTAATATTTACTAGGAATGTATGACTTTCTAATGTCGTCATAAAAGTCGCAACAAAGCAAGAAATGGTACTCATTTTCAATGACATTCGTGTTACATAATTTACAAATCCTATTTCTTCTAGGAATATTTTGATAACGACCTCTTTCAATTTCAAGTTCATTTGCTCCAACTCTAAAATTTACATAAATATATTGTAATATATGTAATACATGTTGTTATGGGTCGATGGCCTTGAATCAATAAACTATTTGTCATTGTCATTGTCATAAGCATACAAGGTATACTTGCACTTGATGAATGTTGAGGACAATACAGTCAAGTAATAGGATGTCATGTCATGGTTGGATCATAACCCTTTCCCACATGTAGGATCATTTTGACAAATCTGCAACAGACGACTTTGAAAGCATTGTGACAAAGGAAGAAATCGCCCAAAATAATCAATTTTCCTTTTGCCACAATGTTTAAAACTATACCTTCATTTATGGAGATTTTTAATAGTTTTGTCTGGAAGAGCAGATTTGCTGTATGTTTTAAGAGTTTAAAAAGCTGGACCATTTTCTGTTTTAGATGTTCCCACACCATTTTATAATAGCTGTTTGTTGGAAGATGTCCTTGCTGCAGACGACACATTAGCTGAGAGGCTAGAAGTATACCCCGATGGAGTGAAAGAGGGAATTATACTTTTAAAGATTTGGCTGCGTCAAAGAGAACTAGATATGGTATAAAACTAAAATGATTTTTCTGATTTCTTGCTCAGCTGAGCTATTGAAACCGATCTTTGTCTGTCATCAGACAATATTTTGCTTCAAACAACATCTCCTCGTAAACCGCTTGGCCTATTTTGATAACAATTTACAGAGATTTACCTTTGGTGGTCCCCCTTTCAAAGTTGTTCAAAGAATAAGCAGCCAGTTGCTTGGGATGATTGTTGTGTGGAGTACTTGTGAGAGAAAACCAGGAAATGCATGAGTAGGTGAGATGACCGCCGTGATATAACAGAAATTGTTAAAAACGACGTTAAACTCCAATCAATCAATCAATTGTTCAAAGAATTGAATTCAAAATATCAAACTGGTTTCCTTTCAAAAAACCTGTCTTGGGACTTGACATATTCTATCCAAATTTCATAGGAGTGCCCTTTCAGTAGCAAAATTATCGCTTCTGATAAGGTCAATCTTGCAAACCTTGTTTGTGTTTGTGCTTCTTTTCTTTTTAGTGACCCTCCATCAAGGTTGTTAAAATTTATCCGATCTGTTGAAAAACATGGCAGCCATGGGGGCGGGTTTGTTTTCTTTATATGGTATATGTAGTAAAAACATTTAAATTCTTCTGGACCAAGAGTACTGGCCTGATTTAGAAATAATTTGGCACAAATGTTCTTTGGGTGACCGACCCTCTACCAAGATTGTTCAAATAATTATGATTGTTTCATAAACATGGCCACAAGGGAGTGTTGACGGTTTTCTGTGTATGCATAGAGTAACACATTGATAACTATTTAATTTCTATTTAATCAGATGAGCGATATAGTACCATCATGGTCCTCTTGCCCGAGTATTTTCTCCCTTTTTTTCCTGCAATGATGTAGAAAAATTCAGTAAATTTATTATAATATAATAAAATGAATTTCGAAATGTGCAGAGGTGAAGAAAAGAAACATTAGCATTATATGTTCAATGGTGCGATGGGGGGTCCTTGCTTAAATATTTCTTATTTTGAGATATTACAAACCTTCGTTCTCATTCTGTTACAAATAGCTATCATTAGACAGATCTGGTTTCTAATATGTTTAACAATATGATCTTATATCTTACTACTACCTAGGGTTTTGGTGGATTTAGTGGACACATTATGACTCTGTATGTTGTGTACCTGTTATCAAAACGAAAACTTAATCAACAGATGAGTAGCTATCAAATCATGAGGAATACACTTGTGAAGCTTAGTAAGTATTTAGTCTAACTTTCAACTTGTATTAATCACACTCAATAACTGCTTTCTAGAGACTTAATCAGTACTTGCCCCTTTTGTGTGCAAGAATCTCAAAGACAGAACCCACTCATCTCGGGAAGCAAACCCAGGACCTTTGGTTTTGGTACAAGAGGTTGATACTCTACAACTGTCTTCAAATAGTTAGTATTTGAGCCAAGCCACACGAGAACTTGAGATTTGGATATTAACCCTTTCCCACATACAACATTCAAGATAAAATCTGTAAAATCCCTATAAAGTAGAGTATTACTATTCAGTTGATTTGAAAACAATGTGGCAAAAGGAGAAGTTGTAACAGTAGTAGTTTAATGAAAAACTATTAATATTAGCTCAATTAGCTGAAAGCCAGTCAAGCTTATGTTATGGCGAATTGTCCGCTGTGCATGCATGCGTCTGTCTGTCTGTCATCTTTTCCTGCCTAACCACTAGGCCAATCGGGATGAAACTTCATAGGAAGCATCCTCTCAATGTCCTCTCCTAAATTCCTTCAATTTTTTTTTTTGATGCTAACTGTTCCTTAGATGAGCCTCTATCAGATTCCTTCAAGCCATGATTGCTCGAAAACTATTGCCGCCAGGGTGCGGGGGTATTTTGCCTTACATGGCTATAGTGAAAAAATCTTCTCGGACAAAAGTATATGGTCGTTTTTGAAAATAATTTTTTCGAAATGTTCCTTGGATGACTCTCTATCAGATTCCACCAAGCCATCTTGATTGGTATTAAAATATGGTTGCCAGTTGGGCGGGGCTGTTAGCATTATATTGGCTTATGTGAAAACTTTAAAAATCTTCTCCTCCCGAACTACTTTTGCAGAAATGTTGCTTGGGTGACACTCTACAAGATTCCTCCAAGCCATGTTGATTGGTCAAAAAACAAGGCAACCAGGGGGCAGGGCTGTTTTGAGATTTCATTGTTGCCTAATGGCAGTGGAGCGATACTGGCCCTCTTGGGCCTCATGTTTCTCTGTTTAGAGCTATATCTTAAATCTGACTTTCCTTTGTTAAAATTTTCCATGACTTTAGCTCGCCTGATCACAACACGTGTGCTATTCTGATCGCTAATGGTCTGTCGTCCATTTTCCTTAAAAAAAATGGACCAATTTCACATCAATGTTCCTTAAGTGGGTGACCCTCTACCAAAATTGTTCAAGCCACTACAGGATAGCAGCCAGAGAACTTATATAAAAGAAAAAGAAAACGTAAATGACATCTCCATGTTAATCACTGGCCCAATTACAAAATACTTTATCAAGAATGATCTTTAGAAAACCCTCATGCAAAATTAATTCAATCATTTCACTCAGCTGCCAGAGATGATTGCCTGAGCTAGAAAAAGAAAACTTTTAAATGAAATCTCAAACCTTAACCAATGACCCAATTTCTAAACTTGTCTTCAACCTATGGACTAAGACTATATGTGGAAAAGAATCCTGTTGCTTGGAAAGCATGCTGTGTGGAATACTGTTATAGAAAACAAATTGGTAGGTGAACTGGCCACTCTGATATGACTAACAAATGTTGAAAACGACATTCAACCCCAATCAATCAATCATTATGTATTCGAACAAAAATTCCTTTATTGACCTGCTTCCAAAATTGTTTAAATCTTCAAACCATGTAGCTTCACTGCCCAAAGATGGCTGCTAGAACATAATATAAAAAACTCTTTAAATAACATATTTTCTTAGTTACAACAGACTGCCTTGGTTGTGTAGAGGTAGAGCGTCTGCCTCGGGTGCAGAAGGTCGCAGGTTTGATCCTCGGTGTGATCATACGAAAGACTGGCCGGTGTCAGGATAAATGGACCAGTAGTACTGGTATCTTACCCAGGAAATGCAGTGATATATCTGAATTTCTTTTTAAACCTGTGAAAGCACCAAACAATCAATACTTACAACAATGTGTATCTGTAAGTTTATTATTACATGTATTATTATACAACAAATCTGCAGCAGACAAACTTTAAAACATCTGGGCAAAAATATGGAAAACTTCTTAAATGGGAAGTATACTTACTGAAAAGATTTGTAAACACTGCAGTCAAGGTAGAAATTGCTCATTATGAGCAATTTCTTCTTTTGCAGCAATGTTTTAAAACTTCGTCTACAGCGGAGGCGTTAGAAAGCATCTGTATGTAAGAAAGGGATAACAATGTCATATTTGTTGAAAGATTCAAGGGATGTTTTTTGTTCTGTTTCCGTAGAGGATGCAGATTGGACCACAGATGGAATAACACTGTGTCATAAAACAGATGATTGTAAGATGCCTCTCCTGTCAGAATTCCACAAACATTTTGATGTGGTATTTGTGGATCATTCAGGCTATCTCAACCTTTGTTACGCCATGAATACTTCCACGTTTAGCAGGGTATTTACTATTTAACTGATTTAAACCTTTCCCATTACGACATTTCTGCAGACGACGACTTTGAACATAAAATAGAATATCTCTTTAATTGAATGGATAACCTATGACTAAAAGTGGAAAACATTGTGTCAAAAGGAGAAATTGCTCATTTTGAGCGATTTCTTCTTTTGTCTCTATATTTTCAAAAAGCCGTCTGCTGCAGAGGCGTCAGAAAGCGTCTATATGAGGGAAAGGGTTAAGTGATTGATAGATTTTATTTTGTTATTGTCTTTACTCAAATTATCTGACATTAAACTGAACAGTCCAATTACTGGGATTATGTTTTTGATGCAGAGTTGAAACCATCATGAGGAAAAGAGAAATTTGTTTGCTGCAATGACATTGGCAGAAGAAGTTGATTTTCTTAACCCTTTCCCACATACAAAAAACGTGCAGCAGACGACTTTGAAAACACGGTGACGAAAACCTGAAAAATCTCCATGAAAAAATAGGTTAATTGCTAAATAAAAATGAAAACATTGTGGCCAAATATGAAATTGCTCATCATGAGGAATTTCACCTCTGTCCACAATGTTTTCAAAAGTCATCTGCTGCTATTGTGTCCAAATGCGTCTGCAGGTGGGAAAGGGTCAACCTATCAGTCCTCCGTCTGTCGAACATGTAATTGGTGTGTAGTATTGTGTTTATCAGGGAAAGGTTTAGGAATGATTGTGACAGTAAGTTATTAGTTTTAAGTCTGGTCAAGGCGCCATTAAGTTCATGTACGATGATTCTTGTTTAATATGCTAGACTTGAGATGTATTCAAATTTACCACCTCAGTGGTTTAGTGGTAGAGCGTCCGTCGACCTTAGGTGTAGGAGTTCTGGTCATACCAAAGATTTTAAAAATGGTAATAATGGCTGCTCAGGTTTGTGGGGTTAGCATTACGACTGACTGGTGTCAGTATAAATTATCCATTAGTACTTACTGGTGCTTACCCAGGAAACACTGTGATATAACTGAAAAGTTGTTGAAAGCGGCGTTGAACACCAGACAATAAATCAAATTTACCTTACAGTGTATCTGTAAGGTGGTTGTCAGTAAAAAAGCTGTAATTTTATTTGATCATGAGCATTTTCTCCCTTTGCTTCTATGTTTTCATCACTATTCAATTACTTTAATTTCTCAAAGTTGTCTGCTGCAGATATGTAATATGTTGGAAACGGTTAAGAAACTAAAATATTTCCCTTATCTATTCTATACCTATGATGATTACGGGTATGTATATTTTAAGGTGAGACTGGAGGCTTCCCTTGCTGTGAATATGCTAGATGACAAGTCTATAGACAGTTTTGACAGATTATTCATGAAGAGTGTTCCATTTTATAACAAATTTGACCATATATTTCAGTAAGTACCAAGTTCCATTTCCTACGTTTGCTAAACTTTTGACACCTCTTCTTTAGCCCATTCCCACATATAACAAATCTGCAGCAGACAACTGTGAAAACATGCAGCTAAAATTAAAGACAATCTCTATAATGAAAGTTTAACTGTTGAATATACTTGGAAAACATTGTTGCAAATGAAAAATTCTTCAATATGATTTAAAAATCATCTGCTGCAGATGCGACAAAATCCAACTGCATGTGGGGAAGGATTATAACCTTATATACTTGTATCTTTTAACTCATTCCCAAATGCATCAAATTAACAGCAGACAACTGAAAACATATAAATTAAAAGAATGGAAAACTATCTAAATTTAAGGTCAATTATTGAACAGAGTTGAAAACATCATTTCTTCTTTTTTCCACATTGTTTTTGAAAGTCATCTGCAGCAGTTGTGTCAATATAGTTGGTAAGTAAGAACTGGTGTTAAGTTTTCTACATCATAGCCCTTTCCAACATACAACACATATGCGGCAGATAGCTTTGGGAACGTTTTTGCAAAAAGGTGAAAAATCTCCATAAATGAGAGGCATTAAATGATTAGATAAATGTCAATTACATTGTTGCAAAGAGTGAAATTTCTCATTATGTTTACAAAAGTTGTCTGCTGCAGATGTGTTTAATACCAATTTCAGTGTAACTGTAAATTAACTGAAAATTCTTTCTACACTTTTTCAGTGTTCATGACGAGAGTTCCTTTGAGTGCTGTGTTGATAAGTTTGGCTTACGGCCAGCGCGATACTTGGATTACGGAAGAAATGCTATGTATACCTGTTTGCCTAGTATGCTACAAGTGTTAAGTAAAGGTCTCGGACAGAGGGTTAAATTGATACAGAGTCAACAGGAAGATACACCTGAGGTAAGGCTATAAAAATGTCTCGAACCTTTCCCACATACATCAGATCTGCAGCAGACGACTATGAAAACATATTGGCTTAAACTTGAAAAATCTCCATAAAAAAAGGTTTTAAATATTATACAGAGCTGAAAACATTGTGACAAAAGGAGAAATTGCTCATTATCAGCAAGTTTTTTTTGCCAAAATGTTTTCAAAAGCCATCTGCTGCAGGGGCATCAGAAAATGTTTGTATGTGGGAAAAGGTTAATTCTTTTCCCGGTCCATGGATTTAGAAAATATTTGTATGTGGAAAAGGGTTAAACCTTATTCCGGTCCATGGATTCAGAAAATGTTTGTATGTGGGAAAGGGTTAAACCTTTTTCTGGTCCATGGATTTAGAAAATGTTTGATACAAAGGTTTAAGACCGTAAAATGCAGGTCAAGTGTGACTTTGTTCACCAAACACCAACTTTTAGCTCGTCTGTTTTTCGAAGAAAAAAGGTTGGTTATTGTGATACCCTTGTCGTCAGCGGTGTCAAGAAATGTTTACATTACCTCATTACTCAAAAACTGTTCAACATCAAATGAAACCTAGGAACAATACACATGTCTATACTAAGTCACATAACACTGGCTTTAATAATTATTCAGTAATGCCCCTGAAAAAAACAGACAAGCATTGGCTTTCACTTGCTGCGCTCTTGTTTAATTTAGTAGGGACCCTTTACTCCTTAGAATTTGCCCCCAATCGTTGTTCTTAAATAACTATAATTATGTTTAAACTGGATCACTGTATGTTATAAGGGTTGCAATGTTCAAGTGACAAGGCAGTAATGTACCAGTTTTGTCCTTGGATGTTTTTTTAACAAGCAGTATGAATACAGCTGAAATAAATACATTATTGATATAACCGTTTGCTTTATATATACATTTTTGAAACAACGTATGAGGTAAACAAAAATACATACTCTGGCATTTAGTTCTGACAGAGTTGAAACCAAATTTGGTAATAGAGAAATCGCTCAAAGAGGCTTCAAATATCACAGAAGACATAAATATCAGATGTAATCATTTTCCAATAAGGTTTTCAAAAAATCTTGAAATGCTGTGCTGTGAAGTGTCTGCATTCTCTTTTTACAGTAAGGGTAAATGGAAATGTGCATTTCATTTAAATGGAATTGTCTCCCCTTGTTTTGGGGTATCAACCTTAAAACAAAGAAAACTAGTTCAATTATCACTTAACCCTTACCACATGCAGATGCATATTGATGCCTCTGCAGCAGATGACTTTTGAAAACATTTTGTAAAAGGAGAAATTACTTATGATGAGCAATTTCTCCTCTTGCCACAATGTTTTCAACTATATCCGATAAAGTTGTCTGCTGCAGATTTGGTGTATGATTATGTTAAGTCTACAGTCTTCATTTCAAACTGTTAACAAATAACACTGATCTGTATTGTGAGGTCGTAAAGAAGGATTTGACCGTATTAATTTCTCAGATGTTACATTTTTGGCTGATGTTTTTAATGTGGTCGCGTCTTTCCTCTTCCACCAATGGGCTAAAAGCAGCTAGTTGCTTGGAAAGTCTGTTGTGTGGAGAACTGGTGTGAGAAAGCCAGGAAACACATGAGTAGGTGAACTGGCCGCCGTGATATTACTGAAAAAATGAAAAAACCAAATCAATCAATCAAGCCTGGTGACTCTGTAAATATCATACTAGAAGAATGGTTTACTTGTCTTTGGCACTTAGAATTGTGCGGTTAGTATTACGTCTGACTAAATGGTGTCAGCATAACCTGTAATACTAATAACTTACACAGGAAACGCAGAGTATAACTGAACAAATTGTTGAAAGCAGTGTAATTAATACACCTTACTAACACAATACTTATCCTTATATTTCAGTGGAGTATAACAAAGAAGCCTCAGGAACAAGATAAAAAGTTAACTTTTGGTTTGCTGTTAGATAGCGAGTTTGCTTTTAATGTGTTGGATAGAGGGCCGTCTGCCGACCAACCTGAGGTGGGATATCATCTTGTGTTTTTTTTTGTACATTAACCCTTTCCTATATCCAACAAATCTGCAGCAGACAACTTTGAAAATATCTAGGCAAAAACACGGAAATTTTCTATAAATGTAGGTTAAATTACTGAAAAAAGTTGAATACATTGTAGCAAAAGGAGAAATTGCTCATTATGAGGCATCATAAAGCATCTATATGTGGTAAAGTGTTAAACACTTTAATACTTGCAGTCACAATGTTACCCATCTGCAGTAAAAGACTTAAAGAAAGCATTTTAGCAAAAGGAGAAATTTCTCGTGATGAGCAATTTCTCCTTTTGCTACAATAGTTAATACTATTCATTACTTATAAATGTACAGTCCAGCCTGTGTTTAAAGACCACATATGGGAAGAGACAATTCTGGTCCTTGACCACTGGTGGTCTTTAATTGCAGGGTCATTTGTGCAGAAAATGACAAATTGGGAAATTAAATATGTTGTTGCTACAGACAGGTAATTGCTACACAAAGGTGGTCTGAGTTTTAAGTTTGACTGTACTTTCATTTACAGGAGTTTTCCAGAGTTTTACCTGGATGTTTTCAAAATCGCCTATTGTTAAAACTATTCAAGACCTGAAAATACCTTGTCTTTCTTACATACAAAAACTACAGGGGAAACTTTGAAATAATCTAGACAAATAAATAGAATATTTTTATAAGCCTAAGTGTTATTAGCAAGTTAAAAACATTATGGTCAATGGTGAAATTGCTCTTCACATTGGACATATTCCGGGGACACCTGCTGCAGCCTAAATAAATTGTCTGCTCTCTAAAACTCCTTCATTGGTCAAATTACCTTTGTCCACTCTAACTTCTGCAGTCATATTCAAATCTGAACCAATCGTGGTCACAAGGTTAACCCTTTCCCTCATGTAGATGCTTTCTGAAGCCTCTGAAACAGACGACTTTTGAAATCAAAGTGGCAAATGATTTGTCACAATGATTTCAACTCTATTCAATAATCATACTATCATTTATAAAGATTTTACTATATTTTGGACTTGATTAATTCAAAGTCGTCTGCTGCAGATTTATTGTATGTGGGAAAGGGTTAATGGCCATAATATCTCGGTAGAGATTGATTTTGTATTGTGACTGTTTGGCACTCTTGTTTGGCACAGATGTTTTCAAAGTCATCTGCAGCATAGCTACAATAACCCAGGTACTAGTGAAAACTGATTAAACCAGTTAATTTTGATCCTTTCAATGGGAAAAGGTACATGTTGGCTTTTATGAATAGTGTAGATCCAGATCAGCATGTGTAGACATGTTGGTCTGAATCTACACTGTTTAGAAATGCCAACTTGTACCTTTCGATTGGCTGCGCATTTTATGGTTCCATTATAAAAATATTTGCCAAGAAAATTGTAAAGAGTTGCCGTTTATCAATTGGAAATTGGAAAACAATACTGATACAGACAACATTGGAAAACATTGTGGGGGAAAGAAAAATTTCTCATTGGATACAGACAACTTTGGTAATAATTTTTGTAAAAGGAGAATGTTCATTGAGAGCAATACCTTATTTTCCTACATTGTTTTCAAGGTTTTTTTCCAGAACTGTTCTGACAATTTTCAAGACATAACCAATTGAACTTACAATTTCCTAGACATAACCAAGTGTACTTACAATTTGAAAGACATTACACATTTTATTCATATTCAATATTATTTTATGTATGTCATTAAAGATGACAGCAATACAAATTTCAAATATATATTGGTCATGAACAACATTTAACATAATCATCCTCTAAATTTATGGCCATAGTAAACTGTATGATTTTCTTTTACCTACATTTAACGGGTTGTTTTTAGCACCTATAGATGAATTCAATATATATACACCCATTGCAAGTTATATTGGTAATTAATCAGATGATCATTGAAAATTTGCAGGCACAAGACTTCCGAAAGTTTTGGGGTGAAAAGTCTGACTTGCGAAGGTTTCAAGATGGAGGTATATGTGAAGCAGTATTATGGGCAAACAATAAGAAGAGCAATACTAAAGAGATGGTCTGTAAAAAAATAGTGAAACACATTCTTGATCGGTATGTTGAACTTGGAAGTATTAATTCCAAGTACTTGTTTATATTTATGCCCATTCTCCAAGAATAGAGGGTGTATTGCTTTGCACAGGTCTTGTCTGTCCTTCAGAAGACCAAAGCTTGTCTGATTGATAACTGGATAATGCTTGGACCTACTTTATTTAAAATTGGCAGGGAGAATGGGCATGACTCCTATTATTTGAGGTTATCTGTTCAAAGGTCAAGGTCATTGACGTTGAACACAAAAAGCTTGTCTGATTGATAACTTTAGAATGTTTGGTTTCTTATGTCCTCTAATTCGACAGGGATGTTTTTGAGGACATCCATTCAAAGGTCAAGGTTAAAATTGACTGACTTAAATGCTTATAGTTTTTTTGCCACAATTTCATCAACTCTATTCATTAATTATGCCCCCCCATCTGAAGATTTGTTTTTTTTTAGAGTTTTACGCCGTTTTGAGCATTATTTCAGTTATATCACAGCAAAAGTTCACTTATTTATGATCCCTGGGTAAACAAACCAGTACTAAGCTAGAAATTGTGCCTTGCCCAAGGGGACTCCACCATTGCAGTGCCATGACTGGGGATCGAACCCGGGACGACCGGTTTCAAGTTCAGTTGATCTGTCTTTCGGTAGACCAAAGCTTGTTGGATTGATAGCTGAAACATGCTTGAACCAACAGTACTCAAACTTGGCAGGGCGGTTGGGCATGACCTGTAGATGACTTTTACTGATTTCATACTTTGAAAGGACAAGGTCACAGTGACCTTAATCACAACAAAGGGGGAGCATTATGTTTAGTAAACATCTCTTGTTATACTTTAATATATGTGGAGATTTTCAGTATTTTTGTCTAGATGTTTTCTAAGTTGCTTGCTATAGATTTTTTGGATTTGGGAAATGTTTCAACCCTTTCCATCATACAGCAAATCTGTAGCAAAATGTCCTCTTAAAAATATGGAAAATCTCTATTAATGTATGTATAATTACTGAAAAAAGTTAAAAACCATTGTGGCAAAAGGAGAAATTGCTTTGTTTGACCAATTGCTCCTTTAGTCAAGATGTTTTTAAAAAGTTGTCTGCTGCAGAGGCATCAGAACGCGTCTATATGTTGTAAAGGGTTAAATATGTATATCTCAGGCACTGTGGTATAAAGTCAAGTCTGGAGGCGCCAACTGTGCAGTACTTCGGTGACCAGCTGAACAGTGTCCTCCTGTCAATGACAACGAGCGACGAGAATTCATCACATCTGATGAACGTATATGATGACTTATGCAAGATATTAAGAAAACTGGATGATCTCCCTTTGACGATTGCTTCAATACAAGGTGTCTCTGCATGCTTTAGGTTTACAGAGGTATGTAATGTATTATGTTTATGTTTCAACTTTTATTATTAACCTTCAATGGCATTTATATCATAAGCATGAATATAATTGCAGTAAACAACTTTTGAAAAATATGCAGTTATTTCAATCTGCTAAGTTTAACCCTTTCGGCTTGCAGGCTCGTTATGATGCATCTGCAGTAGATGTCTTTGGTCAAAGCCCTTCATCATCTTTCAGTAATTATACCTACATTTATTGAGATTTTCCATATTTTTGAATAGACATTTTCAAAGTCGTCTGCTGCAAATTTGCTGTTCTTGGGAAAAGGTTAAGCGATTTATCCCTTCCCTCAATGTTTTCAAACATCTTCTGGTACAGAAGCGTTTAAAGGTGCATAATATATCCAGTACTGCAAATGACTTTGAGAGCTTCTAACTAATGTAGGAAATTGAATAAAAAAATTCATTTTGAATCGAGTTAAAAAAAATTGTGGTAATAGGGAAATTGCTGCAGATGCGTCAAAGATTCATCAGTTAATGTGAAAGTGTCCACAGTTCCTGCATGCCACAAGATCTCTTGTGTTACCTTGACTTTGTTCTCATACTATTCATTCTTTTTAAGGTATTTTCACCACCACCCTGTACATTTAAACACAAGGCAAAGAAAGTGACCACAGATCAAGTACTGAGATATGTACCAACAGAATCGAGTAACTGTCCTGTGTATATTCCCTCTTTAAAAGGTAACTTGGTCTCTCATGAGCTACTTCTTGATATTACCATATGTATAAATCCTTTCCTACATACAACAAATATGCAGCAAAAGGCCTTGAGAAAATATCTTTGAATAAATTTGTATTTATTGAAAAGAGTTTAATACATTGTGGTAAAAGGAGAAATTATATGCAATTCCTCCTTCTTCCACTATGTTTTTAAAAGGTGTCTGATGCAGATGTGTCAAAATATGTGTGCTAGCAGAAAGGGGTTTAACCACGAACCCCAGTATGAAATACAGGACCTTTAAACATGACTGAGAAATTGCTATTAAAAAATGAAACGGGATATTTTTTACTCAATTTCAGAAAAGAGAATCTGATTTGCTTAATTTCCAATTTGAGATCATTTTACAACGTTTTCTACTTCATTTTCAATAGTACATAACTGCTAAGTTGTATATTTAATAATAGAAGCCAATGTTTGCTTAACTATAAGGTTGGTATATTGACAATTTGAACCTTTTCTCACATGCAGATGAATATTGAAAACATTGCTAAAAAAGGAGAATTTGCTCATAATGAGCAATTTGTTCATTTACCACATTTTTTTCAACTCTATTTGGTTTTTAAAGTTTCATTTATGAAGATGTTCAATATTGTTGCCTAGAGGCTTTCAAAGTTGTCTGCTGAATATTTTTTGTATGTTGGTAATGATGAAAATACTTGTATAATTTGTATATTGTAGAAAAGCTGTTTTTTTCTTTTTCAAACAATGCTTTCACTTATCTTCTGGGCCAAGCCCCGGTAGCGACGCAGGCTGTCAATCCAGGGGTTGTGAGTTCGAATCCCGGCTCAGCCTACTTTCTTTCCGAGGATTGACAAAAGTCAATGTGACATGCGTCATTCGTCTTCCACCAATGGGCTAAGTCTATGTGGAAAAGCAGCCAGTTGCTTGGGAAGATTGTTGTGTGGAGTACTGGTGAGAGAAAACCAGGAAATGCACAAGTTGTTGAACTGGCCGCCGTGATATAACTGAGAAATTATTAAAAACGGCGTTAAACCCCAATCAATCAACTTATCTTCTGCATCAAGTGCACAAAGAAATATCTCTTCAAAGGTGAAAATAATAAGGCCCGATGATGAGTGTTATTTTATAGGAATTCACCATCACACAAGTTGTTAGGGTATGGGATTTGAGACCGACGTTAAGACTTTGATGCCCGGTCAAGGCTGTCTTGATGGAATTCCCTTGGGCAAGAGACATTTCCTAGTCTCGTACTTGTTTTTTCTCCAAGGGTGATATACTCATGTATAAGTGATGAGTCGTCATGACATGACTGAAATACTGTTAAAACGCCAATAAATCAAAAACAAACTGTGTTGTTTTGTAGTTGTTTGCATGATGGAGACGAGTGGGAAGTGGCCAGATAATATTGAAGCCATGAAGAGGTTAAAGGGTGCCTTCCTGATACAGATGGCGGAGATGATCAAGTCTCGATATAACTTGCCTGTCCGTATGTCTGCATCTCATCTGGATGTTTTGAAGGTAACGTCTTCTCCCTGTCTGTCCAAGATGCAGATGCATTTTAACCCTTTTAAAGATGGAACAAACTTTAAAACATTTCGACAAAAACATGAAAAAAAAGAGTATGATTATTAAAGAGAATTGCAAAAACTGTGGCAAAAGGAGAAATTGCTTGTTTTGAGCAGGTAATCCTCATGTCACGATGTTTTCAAATGTCGTCTGCTGCAGAGGCGTCACAAAGCGTCTATATGTGGGAAAGTGGGAAAAGTGATAATTGAACTAGTTTTCTCAGTTTAGAAATTTAGGCCCAAAAAAGACTTTTGAAAACTTTGGTTGATGGAGAAAATGCTCAAAACAAGCAATTTCTTTATTTAGCCACAATGATTTCCATTCAATTATTGAATATTTATTTATAACGATTGGTCTTGTTTATGTCTAGATGTTTTCAAAGTCGACTGCTAGGTTTGTTGTATTAAGGAAAGGCATAGCAATGTTTATAGATAGAATTTTTTGTAAACTGTTCACCTGATAAACTATTTCATTCCTTCCCCACATTTCTCAAATTTGCAGCAGACCTCTTTTAGATCATCTCGACAAAAAAAGGGAATATTTTAATTATTGAAAAGAGTTGGAAAACATTGTGGCAGTAAGGAGAAATTGCTCCCTTTGAGCAATTTCTCCTTTTGCCACAATGTTTTCGAAAGTCATCTGCTGATAGGGCGTCAGAAAGCGTCTATATGTGGGAAAGGGTTAAGCCGACTTCTTTGAAAACAGCTATAGAAATAAATTTCTTGAAAATTGAAATTACAACTCTCAGATGTTGAGTTGAAACTATAAATTGCTCATCCAGAAAAGCAGACTCTTCTTTTCCATCAATGTTTTCCAAATCTGTCTGGCTCACAGGTGTCAAAAGCTGTCTGAATCTTAACGAACAGAGCTGCAATACTGAGATAGTATACATGTGTAAAAATATTTTTGTATCATTACTATATTTGTTTTGTCAATTGTGCATGTGAAAACCGATCAGTGAAGATCAAGGTAAGCCTGCATCTCCTAGCAGTTTGGTCAGGATCTTCCCTGTTCGCCATCAACTTGTAAAAAGAAGATCTGAAGATCTCTGGAAAATGTATATGTCAAAAAATCCGCTTGTTTTGTCATTTGAGCCACACCACATGAAAGCTGATCAATTAACCCTTTCCCCCATACAACAAATCCGCAGCAGACGACTTTGAAAATTTAGTGACAGAAACCAGAAAAATCTCCATAAAAGATGGCTTAATTTTTTAATAAAGTTGAAAACATTGTGGCCAAAGTAGAAATTGCTCATCATGAGCAATTTCACCTTTGGCCACAATGTTTTCAAAAGTCGTCTGCTGCTATAGCATCAAAATACGCCTGTAGTTGGGAAAGGATTAAGATAAAGGTCAGCCTGCATCTCCTAATGTATATAACAAAAAGCCAACTATTGACCAATATATCCAGAGGAACATCTCATGGAGGCAAAGGAAAACAGCGCGTTTAGAAGTTTAAATTTGTCTTCTGATAGAAACACATTTTGACATCTGATTGCAGGCAACAATGGAAATCATTTTGGGAAATGGAGAAATTGCTCGCAACACGATAGTATATAATAGTTTGCAATAATGCTATTTTTATGGGGGAAATATCTATGAAGGAATTAACAATGTAAGTAAATTCACTGTAGATTGCAGCTTTAAAGGCCAATCAAACTTTCTTTTCCAGGATAATTATGTCTTCAGACTTATTCTGGCATACACTAAAGAGATCAACCTTCTAAGGACAATTAGAACTGATGATGGGATGATCCGGAAGAGAGACACTGTTGACGCTTTGTCTCTAGAAAAAGAGATTGTTAACTTACCTAAATTGACCAGTACACTTTATGGGTATGTAGAATATTTTTACTCCCCTAGTATTGGCAAATAAGTATGTGACATTTACAGTTATGGTTTTGTATTACCAACACCCGCTAACAAAGTTCAGGGAGGTGTGTTATGTAAATGGTTCCCGGACTCTTGTCATTCATCTTTCAACCTAGGATGATGATGATTCACACATGGTTTGATCAGGAGAAGGAACGAAGGGTTTTTAGACCTGATCAGATTGAACCAAAGTAATTGTAGCAGTTGCTCCCCTTCTTGGGGGCTAACATATCCAGTGATAGCATTACAACTGATAAACCAGTGCTAGATTAACTATAAGCTTACTAGTCTTTTTGCAGCAGAAGACTTGTGAAAAAAAACATTGTGACAAAAGAAGAAACTGCTCAGAATTAACAAATTTTAGCTACACTGGTCAAGCTTATGTCATGGCGAATTTTCCTCCGCGCGTGCGTTTTTGCTTCAAACGACTTCTCCTCCCTAACCACTTGGCCAATTAGGATGAAACTTCATAGGAAGCATCCTTTCAATATCATCTCCTGAATTCCTTGAAATTTGTTGGATACATGCGAAATTCTGTTTCTATGGCAACGGAAAGAAAAAAATAGTGTAAACTTAAAAAATCTTCTCCTCCAAAAGTGTCTGGCCGATTTCCAAATAATTTTGTAGAAATGTGCCTTGGGTGACACTATCAGATTCCTTCAAGCCAAGTTGATTGGCCGAATGGACGAAAAACATGGCCATCAGGGGGCAGGGCTGTTTGGAGCGATACTGGCCCTCTTGTCATCTGCTGCTGATTTGTCTTATGTGGAAAAGGGTTAACATCCATATCCTTGAAGGGGTCAAGGAATTTAAATGTTTACTTCAACATAGAGTAGTAAGATTCATTGACATTGTCATTGTGTGACCTTTGACCAACATTTTAACTAGAGTTTGACTTGAGAAATTATCAGATTATGTTATTCATACACAATTTAATATTGAAGGATTAAGTGCCTAGGAGATAACTTGTTTCTTTTACCTGCACTTACATTCTTTAATTGACCTAATTAGAGCAAGGCTAAAGCAGTAGATAACTGTAGTCTGTTTTGGGGGTGTATCAAAGAGTCACACTTTGACTTAGTTACAGAAACTTAGTATTGGCTAATGACATATGTTTTTATCTCACCTGAGCACAAAGTTCTCAGATTGAGATATTGTGATCACTCAGCGTCCGGCATCCATTCAAATCTTCTGTGAAACTACCGAAGCAATGTCAACATAATTTTACAGGACTGTTCCTCACGTGTTCCTCTTTCTAATATGTTCAAAGAATTTAATTTTATGTAAACTGTTGGTTGCTGTGGCATCAGAAAGAGGGAAAATGTCAAAACCTTTAAAATATTCTTGTCCAAAAAAGTACAAGCCTGATTTGAAATGTCCCTTGGTTGACCCTCGACCATGATTGTTTAAAGTATTCTGATCCTATGAAAGACGTAACAACTTTGAGGTGGAGCTTGTTTTCTTTATATTGTTGGGTTAAAACCTAAAAAATTAGCTGAGCGATTTAGGACCATAGTGTTCCTTATCTTTTGAACACAGTAATGTTTGTGTCAGCTGCCTTAGCAGATAGTATTGTCTTTCCATCACACTTTCTCTTACTGACATATTGTTAGGTGATAAATGTGTTTCTTGGAACAACTTTGTATTTCTAATCTATGTATTTTCAGTATACAGAATACGCATAACTCGTTCAGTTCATCTGTGCGACTTGCTAAACGATGGGTCTGTTCCCACATGCTAGGGGACTACATACAACCAGAGGCCATTGAACTGATAGTCGTCTACCTGTATCTTTCACCGGCACCTTATACACCACCCAAGTAAGGATGTTTGTGATATTAACCCTGCCTCACTTGATGACTTTTGAAAACATTGTGTGTGAGATGATCTAGTCTGGATATAACTTACCTTTCTGTCTCTTACCGATACATTGTGATGTTTTGAAGATGTTGTAAAGTCTTTTCCCCTTCCCAGCTGCAGGCTCATTTTAATGCATCTGCAACAGACTTGTTTCAACATTATTCTCGTAATGAGCAATTTCACCTTCTGCCACAATATGTTGTTCACTATTCCATACTTTCATTCCTAGAGATATTCCATCTTTTTGCCTAAATCTTTCCAACGTTGTCTGCTGCACATTTGTCATATGAGGGAAGGACTGTGTCGCAGGATAGCTTACTATGTAAGCTCCTCATTGGTGGTATCATGGTCTGTGTTGGCTGCATTTAGAAAACTGTATGTAAGTTTTGATTAACATTTAAGCATCCAAATCGCTAGACGCATGCCAAATATATATGGGAAAAAACCGAATCAAAATAATATTCATGAATAATGACTGGTTGTAATTAAATTTCATTTGTTTATACAGGACAGGATTTGTTGGGTTTCAGAGATTCCTAGAATTGCTGAGTACATACGACTGGAAAATGACTCCTATGATTGTAGATCTTAACAACGACTTTACAGGTATGTACCTGCAAGGACATGGTCAATGATGTTTTAGTTCAATAATGAAACTTTGCTTTATAAAAAATTTCCATATTTTTGTGCTGACATTTTCAAAGTTGTCTGGTGCAAATTTGTTCTACATTGGAATCGGTTAACTCAAGAGGTTATCATCAAAGTTTTCTTTTTCCATTTAGCCACATTCATAGATATTTTGATTATGTAAACACATATCTGAACCTTTTTTGAACAGGGTTAAAACAAGGTATTTAAAATTGTAATTGCATTCATGCAGGTGCCAAACATTTGTTTCCATTCAGTATTTTATTCAGAAATTAGTGATTCTAACCAAGTTTCATAGGAATCTTGCATTGAAGGCAAGTATGGGATTGTTTGTAATAACAGTATATATCCATCTTAAGTACAAAGCACGAGAAGTGTTGTATTGTTCTCATCACAAGTTCTTTCACACATACATTGTACAGCAAATCAACAGCAAACAACTTTGAAAAGATCTAGGCAAAATTATGAAAAATATATTAATGCAGGCAAGTTTAATTATTTGAAAGAGTTAAAAGCAACAATGTTTTCACAAATCATCTAGGCAAAATTATGAAAAATATATTGATACAGGCAAGTTTTATTATTTGGAAGAGTTAAAAACATTGTGGCTAAAGGAGAAATTGCTCATTATGAGCAATTTATTCTTTTGCTACAATGTTTTCGTTTATCGTCTGCTGTAGAGATGTAAAAATGTGTTTGTATGATGAAAAGGGCTATCAGGTAATAAGGTCACATTGATATTTCAGAGGAGGACTTACAAGAGGTCTCTACCCAGTTTACGGATAACAGAAGCTCTCTGCCACTCATGTTTATCTCCACTCCACAAAACAAGCTGAGTTCCCATTGGACAGCAACATCCCCCTCGGCACCCATCTTACACAGGCTTGTGCTACTGGCACAGACATCGATGAACGCCATGCATCAACAGATAAACAGTGAGAGGACAGTTGATATGAAGGTATGGATCCGTATTCTGCGGATTTCACCTACCGTTCTTAAGACAACTCTTATTCTACTTCTAAATTTACTAAGAGACACTTTTTCCAATTGTTCAAATAGTATTTATGTTTAAGCCAATCAGAATTTGTGTCTTATTTTAACTTAAAGAGTGTTCTTCAAATTGAGAATTGAATTTAGAATGAACTTAAAATGGTACGAGAGCTCCTGTTAACCCTTTCCCATGTCAGCAAATCTGAAGCTGCTTTGAAAACATTGAGGGCAAAAGGAGAAATTGCATTTTATAAAATTGTCTGCCATTGTTGCATCAAAATGCATCTTCAGGTACTAAAGTGTTAAGAAACCAGCGTTCCTTTTACATATATATAGTTTTCAAAAGACGATGCAGTTACATTTACTGAGGGAAAGGTAGTAACATCTGGGTTGTGTCACAGGAAAAATGACCTTCGGAGGTTTTCAAGTTAACCCTTACCCATATATAGGCACTTTCTATCACCTTTTGAAGACATTTTTGCAAAAGAAGAAATTTCTCCTTTTGTGACAATGTTTTCAACTCAATCCAATGATTAAGCTTTCATTTATAAAGATGTTCCATACTTTTGCCAAGATGTTGTCTGCTGTAGAGCTGTTTTAAGGAAAGGGTTAATATTATCAAAGCTTAAATTGTAAACGTGTATATGTAGATTTTAATTACTGCTCCCGATTAATATTTACGCCCGTGTAACAAACTATGGTGTGTGCATGAGTTTGTAATTTAAGGGTAAATACAAGGGGGATAAGAATTCTCGTTTTAACCCTTTCCCTCATATAGACGCTTTCTGACGCCTCTGCAGCAGACGGCTTATTGAAAACAAAGTGACAAAAGAAGAAATTGCTCAAAACGAGATTTTCTATTTTTTGACAATATGTTCAAAGTCATCTGCTGCAGAATTGTCATATGAGGGGAAAGGGTTAAACCTTCAATGGTAAATAAATTTTATATAACATTAAAGATCATGAAATATTTGGTCATATCTTGTAACTAACATTACATTATGCCCCTTCTATGACACAAATGTGTATTCTAACGTAGGTGGTGACGTTAGATACGAAAATAATGATTTTTCTTATCCACAGATATTTCTCTAGATCTTCGCAATTATGTAATAAATATGATCTTTAGCTTGTCTGCTTTTCAAAGAAGAAAAAATCCGGCTTTTGTGATACCCTGGGCTGTGGTGTCACAAGACTTTAACCTTACCTCATAATTTGAAAACCGTTCAACATGTCTAAATGAAACTTGGTACACATGTTCCTAGGAAAAATAGGCATGTCTATACTAAGTCAGATAACACTTGCCTTGATAATTATTCAGTTTTTCAACTATTTTTAGAATAAAACAGAGCGTTGGCCTTCAGTCCGCAGAGGGCTCTTGTTGACCATAACTCGTCTATAAAGTTTTCCAGGATGCTTGTATGTTACAGATACCAAACAAGGGAGGTCCTGATCTGGATCTTCGTTGTTTCAAACGTTACAAATTTAGGTTTTCTAGTGATATGTCCCATATCTTAATTCTGTCTATCTTTTATTTAGCAATTATTCCGACCTCCATTGGACCTGTATGATGTCTTGTTTGATCTAAACATGGACCTTGTGGCACAGCCATATCACCAAGTAGATGTTTCTAGTCAAGTCAGACGGTCATTAGGACCAGTACAGAATACCAGCTCTGGGAAAATACAGGAATATTTCCCGGTTACAGATTTTAATCCAGTGAAGATGTTAATGAAAGAAATTAGGGTAATTATTTGTTTTTGTTAGGTTGACCTATGATTATTGTGCTTGACAAATATATTTTTTATCCTGGTTGACCAGATTGCTCTAGCAATTCCAGTCTATAGATTGGCGATGTCCGTCCGTCAACATTTTGGTTAAAGATTCAGGTTGAGGCAAAATCTCAGCACTGGAAAGAGTTACAAACTTGAACCTTTGCCTGAAGGTAACCAGTAACAAGTTCTATTGATTTCTATGGTTACTTTGACCTTGACCTTGGTTTGTCAATTTTCAAGATCAAATTTCCGACAATCCGGCCTTACCGTCTTCAGCGGTTTCTTGTTTTTAACTTATTTTGATGTCTCTGCGGTATATAACTTTTGAAAACATTGTGGCAAAAGGAGAAATTGCTCATAACGAGCAGTTTATCCATTTGCATCAATATTTTCAGCTCTTGAAATAATAAAACTTGCGTTATTATATTCAGCTATTTTTCCTATTTTTTGCCTTGGTGACCTCAAAGTCTTCTGCTGCAGAATTGTTGTATGTTTTGAAATGTATTAAACTTATGTTAGTGCCTATTAAATCGGTAATTGCTGCCTTTTTTGTCAAAAACCTTTATTAATACCATATGCAAACGCAGAAATTTTGTGGAAAAAGATTCAATCAGTAATTTCTCCTTCATGTTTTTCTGGAAAAATGTTGTTTTACAAGCATTTATCTATTTTTCTTCTTCTTTTTAGCTCACCTGTGCACGAAGTGCTCAAGGTGAGTTATTGTGATGGCCTTTTGTCCATCGTCCGTCGTCCGGCAACTTTTTCTCCTCAGTAACAAGTGGGTCAATTGGGATGAAACTTCACAGGAAGCATCCTCACACTGACCTCACCGGAATTCCTTAAAATTTTTGGGATCCATGCAGAATTCTGGTTTCCATGGCAACAAAATGTAAAAAACTTTAAAAAATCTTCTTCTCCAAAACTGGTTGGCAGATTTTCAAATAATTTTGTAGAAATGTTCCTTGGATGACCCTCTATCAGATTTCTTCAAGCCATATTGATTGGTCGAAAAACATGGCCGCCAGGGGGCGGGACTATTTTGCCTTATATGGCTATAGTGAAAACTTAAAAAATCTTCTCCTGAAAGTGTAAGGCCGATTTTCAAATAATTTTGTAGAAATGTTCCTTAGGTGACCCTCTATCAGATTCCTTAAAACCATGTTGATTGGTCGAAAAACATGGCTGCCAGGGGGGGTAGGGCTTTTTTGCCTTGTATGGCTATATTGAAAACTTAAAAAATCTTCTCCTTTGAAAGTGTCAGGCCGATTTTCAAATAATTTTGTAGAAATATTCCTTAGGTGACCCTCTATCAGATTCCTTAAAACCATGTTGATTAGTCGAAAAACATGGCCGCCACAGGATGGGGCTATTTTGCCTTATATGGCTTTAGTGAAAACTTAAAAAAACTTCTCCTCCGAAAGTGTTTGGCCGATTTTCAAATATTTTTGTAGAAATATTGCTAGGGTGACCCTCTATCAGATTTCTTCAAGCCATATTGATTGGTCAAAAACTATGGCCGCCAGGCTAAAGTGAAAAAAAAAAAATCAGGTGAGCGATCCAGGGCCATCATGGCCCTCTTGTTTTCAATATTTAAAAGACATGCTTTCATTATTGTATTTAATTTCATCATGACAAAATGTATTTCAGGAAAGTTTTGATGATGTATGTATGGTGTTTCATGATGAGTTTGGAGGTTCAGTTATCGGACTTGTCTGGAAACCAGACGTCTTCCAGACAAAAGAATTCAAAGTAAGACAGTAGAATATGTTTGTAGCTCTCTTCTGTTGCTCTGTCCCATCTAAGAAGCTTATTGTTTGAATGGTGTTGTTTAACCCTTTCCCTCATACAACAATTCTGCAGCAGACGACTTTGAACATATTTTGTCAAAAAATAGAATATCTCTATAATTAAATGGATAACCTATGACTAAAAGTGGAAAACATTGTGTCAAAAGGAGAAATTGCTCGTTTTGAGCAATTTCTTCTTTTGTCACTATGTTTTCAAAAAGCCGTCTGCTGCAGAGGCATCCGAAAGCGTTTATATGAGGGAAAGGGTTAAAGCTGCATTCAACATTATTTCAGTCATAACACGAAATGTCCTCTATTACCAGTAATACAAGGATTATTTATCCTGACATCAGCGCATCTATTATTAACCCCGAGTGCCAAGGAGGGAACTTATCACATTCATTTCAAAGAAAAAAAGTTGCAGTATTGTTGTATCCTTGGCATCGTCACAAAACTTTAACATCACCTCATAACTCAAAAAACGTTCAATATATTCAAGTGATACTTGGTACAGATGTTCCTAGGAACAATACTCATGTCTGTACCAAGTCACATTACTATGGCTTTAACAATTATTCTGTTATGCCCCTTTTCTTTTACTTAGAAAAATGCAGATGATCTTAGGCGTTTGCTTGCTGCACTCTTGTTACTGTCTTTAGTTTGACCCGTCCATTGTCTCACCCAATCTCAAGGCGACGCTCTAACAGTCTAACTTCTACACTAAGGAGACAGACATAGAAGCTTATGCTCGCTCTATTATGTCCCACATGCAACAAATCTGAAACAGATGATTTTAAAACCCTAAAACTAAAATATTAATTATTGAATAGAGTTGAATTCAATATGGCAAAAGGAGATATTGCTCATTATGAAGTATGAGCAATTTCTTCTTTTGCCACAATATTGTCAAAAGTTGTCCGTGGCATCAGCAAGCATCCATATGTGGGAAGGGGTCATCTGTCATAATCATCGATATCAACGAGGTTAGCAAAATATGTGAGCCCGGTCTACTGATTTGGTACAGGTGTGATTTAACTGTATGCAGATGCATTTATACCAAAAAACGCTAGACACTGCTCATTTACATTTTGATTTACAATTAAATTGTTGCCCTGTTGTTTTGGTAGATCTTCCTTTTATGATTTTCATAGTCCATACAGATACTGGAACGCGACTTATTATTTTTCAAGGTTCGGAGGGCATCATGTAGTAGCATTTTCAACCGTTTGTGGTTGTTGTTAAACATTGTCCACAACATTTAACTGGTCGGTGTTGATGCTTTACATATTAGGGATTTGTATTTCATGTGAGAAAACCTTTCCGATAATGCCAAAATTTGATATCGTATGACCTTTAATCTTCTTGTAGTAAACGTTGTCTTCACCCACAGGAATTGTGTTTCACAAACGCATCTCTTTTTTTGGTCAAATTCATGTGTACAGGCAGATAAAATATAATAGCAAATGGTTAACAAATATTGTTTCATTTTTACTTCATTTTTAGATATCGGCCGTAAACCACACACAGCTACAGTTACAGGATGGTCATAAGCCTTCACTAGCACAGAATACCGACTCCATCGTCGAGGATATCAGACTGATGAGTGGAGATCTTATACAAAATGTTAGATATAAAGACCAATAGGCATTACATGCATGTATATAAGGGCAATATTCACCTGATGAGAAAGTTTAAGATTCGTCTGCTTTGAAAACCAACACCTTAGGATTTATGACTTGAATGTTGGAAATATAATATTGAAAGAAATCTGGGAGTTACAGAAATTGCTTGTTTTGGAATTTTGATACTGCTTTAGAAATAAGTGTCGTAACAGGAAAGGGTTCTTATCATTCTTTATCACTTAACAATGTATATGCAAACATGTATGAGTAGCACCTGGCAATCGGGTGGCTGATTGCTCTCCAGTATAGAATCATACATGTTACATGTGCTTACATTGACCTAAAACTAGTGGAACTACATATAGGCTGACAGTGAAGCCTTAAATAAGACTTTGCATATGTACAGGCATACCTGTGTCTTCACTGTTTGAAATTTCACTAGTTTGGCTGGTATATGTTTGATATACATGGCAGACAGGGTTAAGATTCGAAGGTCTACCTATTCAATCTGATTATGACCTGCAATGTGTGTTACATTCGCCATACAGCACCTACATAATACAGGCTAAATAATACAATAAAAAGTAATACATGTACATGTGTTGTCTCCTAATTTTCTTGTCATTCAATTGGTGCTTATTGGAAAAGGGACTTAACCCTTTCCCTCATATAGACGCTGGATTTTTGAAAACATAGTGACAAAAGAAGAAATTGCTCCTTTTGCCGCTATGTTTTCCACTTTTAGTCATAGGTTATCCATTCAATTATAGAGATTTTCTATTTTTTGACAAAACATGTTCAAAGTCGTCTGCTGCTGAATTGTTGTATGAGGGAAATGGTTAAAGATGACAACTGTTGTTTTCCTTTGAACACTTCTAAACCCTAGTTATAGCCCTCACAACAAAGTTGTTGGTATTCGTGAATCACTTTGTCAATCTGCTTGATGACATTTTTTGGTCCAGAGCATTACTCGACTGCCTTGGTGTTGTAGTTGTAGAGCGTCGCTCTCCGTTGTTGGAGTTTGCAGGTTTTATCCCTGGCCGGGTCATACCACAGACTAGGAAAAATGGTAGTAACGTCTTTCTCTCCTTGGCACTCGGGATTTTGGGTCTAGCATTACCACTGACCCTCTGGTGTCGGTATAAATGGACCAGTAGTACTTAACCAGGATATGTTGTGAAAAAACTGAAACATTGTTGAAAATGGCATAAAACACCATGCAAAGAAAACCAGAGCTTTAATCAGTCGATTAGTCAAAGAGTATGTTTTTTTTTTCACTTCTCTGATATCATCAAACATCATTTGAATGATTTTTTCATTTGTGGTAACCGGATCAATAATGGAGTTTACATCCAAGATTAGTTGTTTAAGCAAGGTTGAAGGGATATAACTTCAATATTTGCATGTGTTGTCTTTCTTGGATAATATTTTTTAAACCTTATACAGGCGTTTTTTGCTTGGTCGCAGACAAATATTGAAAACATTGTGATAAAAGGATGATTTGCTCATATTAAGCTATTTCTCGTTTTGCCACAATATTAAACACTTTTTAATTATTTACCAAGAATTTTCTTAATCACAATTGCAAAGTCGTCTGCTACATTTTTGTTGTTTGTGGGAAAGGCATACAGTACAGATGTTGACAAAAAATGTAGAAACTTTACAGTTATAACAATTTTTCAAAACCAGTTCTCCAATTTACAGTGTTTTATTATACAACCCAACCCAACCTGTGTATTCTGGTCTTTTCTAAGCACACCTGTCAATCTTATCACCTGAAACAAAAATGGTTTCTGTACTAGACATCCATCATCTGTCATGGTAGGATACTGATAGTTCACTCATGTAATGATCATGACTCATTGAAGATCCTTAATCCATGTTTGGGTCAACGCTTAATATTTTTCCCTTATCGACAGACTTTTGAAAACATTGTGACAAATGAAGAAATTACGTTGAGCAATTTATCCTTTTGCCACAACGTTTTCGACTAATTAACCAAGTACTTATAGGGATATTCCTTATTTTTGCTGAGATGATTTCAAAGTCGTCTGCTGCAGATTTGTTGTGTGTTAGAAAGTGTTAAGGTCTCAACGAAACAATCATTGAAACTCATTCCCAGAATGCAAACTGATCACCATTGAAGGTATTCGGATGAGTCATAATTACCCTTCGAACAGGCAACTAATCTGCAGCAGACGTACATGATAACATATTGGCTAAAACGTGAAAAATCTCCATAAATGATAATTTAATTACTAAACAGAGTTGAAAACATTGTGGCAAAAGTTGAAATTACTCATGATGAGCAGTTTCCTCCTTTAGCCACACTGTTTATAAAAGTCATCTGCTGCAGAGGCGTCAAATGTTAGAATGGGTTGAAAGGATAACAAAATAAGTTGACAAGATCCTGAGAGAGGAACTAGCTGATTGTTTGGTTTTTAATGCCATTTTCAACAATGTTTCTGTCATATCACATTGGTCAGTTCACCTACGAGTTTGCTGGCTTGTTAACGACAGTTATTCACACAATAGTCTGACAACCTCTGGATTGACAGTAGGGCCTCGGCAGCTGGTTCCAGAGAAGACAGAACTACCACTACACTGAGAGATTTTGCGGAACATCAGTTTAATTGATTTCCTTTCCAAAGTTCACACCGACACACGCTTTGGAAAGTCTATGGAATATCAACTAACCTGGTCTGAATTATAGCTTTGATGAGCAATTTCTCCTTTTACCACAATATTTCCAAATGTCGTCTGCAAGTGAGAAGGGATTAAAAGTACAGTAGGTCGTTTGAATACACATTCATTCATGACGCCAATATAGTTCGCAAACTAACACCGGGCCTGAGATCGAGCGTTTCCGAATGTATATTGTTTTATGGCGCATCGACAGCTAAGGTCATTTAGCGCGCAATTAAATTTAATTATTCATGATCCCTGGGTAAACAAACCAGTACTAGGCTAGAAAATGTGCCTTGCCCAAGGGCACTCCACCATGACCGTAGTGCCGCGACTGGGGATCGAACCCGGGACACCCGGTTTCGAAATCCCCGACGCTTACCACTCGACCACAGCGGATTCCGAGCGTTTCCGAGAAGATCATTTAAACAAAGCATATGTACATAAACCATACATATATGTACAGTAATGTAACCTTTTCCTACAGACACCGATTTTGGAAACTTATCAGCAAAAATATGGAAATCTATAAATGCAAGTAATAATTGTTAAATAGAGTTAAAATCATTGCGGTAAAAGGAGAAACTGCAAAATTGCGATCGATTTAAAACGCGTTGGTCAATACAACTAAATCTATAATCTCCAGGAATCCAACATTCAGTTCAACAATTTTGACCTATAGTATTTGTGTAAAATATAATTTATAGCAGCTTAGAATACAGTGTTCTGTAGAGGGGATGGATGGCAATAATCATTGCATAATACCCATACAAGTTCAAAAACAATTCGTTACCATTACCGTCAGTGCTTTGATTTATTTCATTTGTGGTTTTACGCCGTTTCCAACATTATTTCAGTTATATCACGGCGACAGCTTTCTTTATCATCCTCACTGGGCAAACAGACCAGTAATAGGATAGAAAATGTTCTTTGTCCAAGGGCGATACACCATGACTAACATTAACTTGACAACATATAATTTCCCACATGACTCAATATAGGTTTCCTTCAATTAATTACAGATAATTCTTACTCCCGCCATGTAAAATGAACTTTTTAACTGGCAATGAGATGGCGTGAACGAATCGACCCTGACTGAATTTATACATCGGTTTTCACGACGAGAGGAGTTTTGCGCTGCTTTCAATATATTATTTCAATCATATCAGGGCGTTTCATTTGGAATGACAAGTCCTGCTAGTCAGCTTTACCTGACACCAGCGCATCATACGTTATGTAATGCTATCCCCCGCAACCCTGAGCGCAAAGGAGGAAATACACATCTACCGTTATTAATGTCGTTGGTTTGACCCGATTCGGAGCAAGCCCTGGTCTCCCATTTGCAAGGCGTACGCTTTAACCACTACACCACGTATGACCCGACCGGGGATCGAGTACTGGTCGCCCGCTCTCGAGGCGGAGACGTCCTAACAACTACACCACCGAGACGGTACAATGACCGTTGGTCATTTATCACGTTAGTCATTGTCGCATGTAAACGCTGTCATGAACGTGAAGAGAAACACCAGCGGCAGGTCTTTCTTGACCTTTGTTTTGTTTACACCCATTAATTAACACTTTACAAGATATGGGCGACATTTGGCAAATCTGCTTTGGTCAACTTAAATGAAAACATTGTGGGAAAATGATTAATTGCGATACACGGTGAGTTCGATCTCAAAAGTTTCACTTGTCAATTCTTTCCATTTTTCTTTCTTTTCAGAAAAACACATCAATTTGATAATATTTTAAAATAGTGTATCTTAATGTGTGTCACCCTAGAATCTGTTGTATTAATTTTATAAGTATTTAACATTTGACGACCTAATTTATTGGTGGTTTTTTTAAATTTTCTTCGAATAGTGCTGTGACTTAGTACACTCTTGGCAATACACATGTACTTTCTGCATAGCTAATGAGAGGACAATATGTGTATGCATGTTAAGGGTTTAGAAACAGACTCATTAGTTATCTTTGTTTATATAAGGATACTTTATGTAAGTTCTATCTTTTTTCGTATTAACTCTCATTTTTGTTGTTATTTAATACCGTTCAGTCATAGCATACCATGCCACTGAAAATGGATAATTGTCAAGAATTTCTCATCCGAATATATTTAAGGTAGGTTTTGTTGTTTAATGTTAAACATTTTTGTTTTATTTATTGTCATCTGTTCGCTCGTGTTAATTGGAAAAACGGGTTTTCACTCGGAAATAAACCAAAAACGATTTAAGTATATATTTTATAAAAACTCAACGATTTCAATGACCCACTCACTATGAAGTTCAATATTTAAATGCATGTTTTAAAATGTGTAGATAAAATCCGACCATTTTGTTAGTCTGTTAATAAAAATTAAATATATACTCAGATATCTTAAGTTCGTGATCTTGAGCATCTAAAAAAGCTACTATGCCAATGACTAAATGAATACTAATATTGAGGCGTTGGAAAATAGTTAAACACTCCTCAGTTGACTGCTGATACAAAGAAACTCGAAAAAGGGGATGAGAATAATGACGTCAGGAACTTAGCAAAACCATTATTAATTCGGCATTTTACCAACGATTAGCGCCGAGTTATTCGTTTAGCAGACATGAACATGTATCTATACAAATGCAGTATTAAAAGAGGACATTATTTGTAAATCAAACGGATTTTTATTCTGGATTTCTACAATAATTAAATGTATTGCCAATTTGTGGTTCATAAAGATTTGAAGCCGGTTATAAGTTCAAATGTCTGTCATTTTTCACTTTTTCAAATGATGGTTACATTTCCAGTATAGATACGCATATTTCGAACCAGTTAAAGAATAATACAACAATGGCACCATACTGCTTTGAAAACAGACAGGAGAAGACATATACTTCATGGTGACTTCATGCATTCATTAGGACATTGCCACTATTTGTAAAAGGTCAATCTTTGATTTAGCACGGTTTTGAGTTCATATGCGTAGTAATAAAAACCTGAATACTGAGTTTTTGTTACTACACATAACCGTGCGAAATTCATCGATTTACCTTTCAAATATATATTTTTTTTCAAACACAGTAAAACTTACAGGTTAACTGTATACTTTCTTGAAAGAACTATTTCAGTTATGGAGTACAATCATATATATCGCATATCAACGTTATTTGGTCAAAACGACTTAATTAAAACATCCGTGATCTCCGTATGAAGTCGTCAGATATCGTTGTTATTCGTGGGTCTGCCGAAAAGACAACTGTTTATATCGATATCATGCGACTTCGGATGATCACTGCCGATGCTATAAACTGTTAATAAATACTCAAACGGGAATATTCGAGCCCTTAAGCGAGATTCTACTTTAATAGTCCCACTAACGAGTAGAGGGGAATCTAAAGAGAAATGACTGGTGTACGCAAACACGACGTCATCAACGACATTTTGTGTTAGGCTACGCTCCCGATATGGACAGGTAAATCAACGTATTTTTTAATTTTTTGGGGCAAAGGTCGTGACATTTTAAGGTAACGTGTATAAAAGAATGGTCCTAATGTTGATTGTTCGTTTTCTTGCAGACTGTTTTTCTATACTATGAGGACATGAGCGACTTCGCTGGAAATTCCGCCAAGTTAGCCATTGAATGTATTCGAAACGCCAACTTCAGAGATCATTACAAGGCACTTGCCAAACAGACATCCGACACCATTTTGGAGGAAGCTCGTCATGCGGAAACCCTTTCACAATGTCAACAGAGAGACATATGGGAAGGAGCATCGAGGAAAGCTTTTAAACTACGCAATGATTCTCTGAATAAAACAAGACAACAGATAAGCGTCACTGCTCTGAACTTTTCAAAGATCATAAAAGACAAAGTGCCTTCATTCCGAGAACTCACGAACAAATATTCGAGAAAACTCTTGGGTGACGATGTTTCCGAAGACGAGTTCGGACTACCGTATATCAATCCAAAGAAAGAGAGAAAGGTGTTTGAGGCTATCATACGAGCTTCCGGTCGGACGAATTCCAAAATCAACTTCGTGAGCCATGTGCTCGGCTGTGTTGGCCATATCGCGCTGCTCTTAACTATTTGCTTTGTCCTATATAATGTTTCTACCTCAACCAATCCGACAGCGTTTTTACTGAACTGTATAGTCACGATAGGCGGCGGCGTTATTGGTGCCCACTTTGGCTCTATTTTAGGGTCTAGTCTAGGACATTATTTTGGTTACGGAAATGTGACGATATTTATCATTGCCGTTACGACTGGTATATTTGGTGGTATCACTGTAGCGATCATATGTGATGTAACGGTAACATCAGTTCTTTGTACATTGTTTAAATTTGATAAGCCGAGTGCTGTGCTGGACGTTGTGTAAATGTATACGTTTTTATTCAGCCAATGAACTGTCTCATGTCTCATGTATATATGTATATGTTTCACAATAAATTATGCCAAATACTGACGACATCGTGTGGGTTTGTCCGTAAAAATAATTGTATATGGAACGTCGAAGTATAGTTGCAAGCCGTGCTATAGGACAACAAACACCAGAATATTGTATTATAAGTGAAGATCAAGATCTCATACACAACACACAAATGCACTCTGATCCAAAAGGCTGCTTTTGTCAGAGGTTTCTTCAAACCTCATTTTACAGATTGGCGAAAGATGGATTGTGCTTTCAACATTTTTTCAGTTAGATCACGGCATTTCCTGGGTAAGTTACCAGTACTACTAACCCATGTATCCTGACACCAGCCAGTCAATAGTAATCATAACCCTGCAACCCTGAGCGCCAAGGATGGCAGACATTACTACCATTTGTAAAGTCCTTGGTGTGACCCGGTCGGGGATCGAACCCGCGACTTACCACCCCTGTGTCGGATGCTCTATCACTACACCACCGAGGCGGTTTGGCGAAAGATACAGAGTCAGCAAATGTGAACGTGTGAATGACATATTTTCTCTAGATCGCTACGAACGCTCGAATGTTTTAGAATATGGGTCATTGTATGACCGAATGATTCATGCATCTTGGATTGTGGCAATGGTATAACGTGCTAAAATGTCGTATTCTGTATATATACAGAATACGACATTTTAGCACGTTATACCATTGCCACAATCCAAGATGCATGAATCATTCGATATATATATATATATACAGAATACGACATTTTAGCACGTTATACCATTGCCACAATCCAAGATGCATGAATCATTCGGTCATACAATGACCCATATTCTAAAACATTCGAGCGTTCGTAGCGATCTAGTGAAAATATGTCATTAATAGGTTGGACCGGCACGCACTTGACGATGGTGGCATATTACTGCCGTAAGATAACCTGCTAACGCTTTGTACAACATTAACAGGTTATCTTGTTAAGGTTTGTAAATTCATCTTAATGAGTAACATAATAACTGGTTAACTAGATAATATTCGTGTGACCATTAAGTTCATATTCATGAAAAGTAAGACTAAAACAGGATAGAACGTGCCCAGAACTGTCACCTCACATTTACATTCTGCACTGTACAAAACTAATAGGTTATCTAGTTATGCTGTGTAAGATTCGTGTTACTATATAACCGGTTTTGGGGATGTTCGCTTTTCCCATTCCTAGCATGCGTTTCGAAAAGTCGACTTAATACCGCAACCGTGTTTAACTCTTGTCAACATCCGCGAAAGTCTAGTTTTTGGATTGGTTAACATCTGCTTCACACTGATTTGATTGGTTTGACCGAATACTGCAAAGTCCATCGGCTTGTAGATCAAAGTAAAAAAAGTACCAACAAGTGACACACACTCTGAACTTATGTTTGACCTCAGTGTCAGCCTTGTTTACAACAGACGACCTAGAAAACATAAGAAAACCACTGTAAATAAAATTATAATAATTGAAAGGATTTGAAACATTGTAGCAAAAGTTGAAATTGCTTATTTTGTCACGATGTTTTCAAATGTCGTCTACTACATATGCGTCAATAAGCGTTTTTAAGCGGGAAATTGTTTAATCGTTTCCATGATTTCTAAACCCTTTCCGTCAAAGATACTATACTAAACGAATATTGAAAATATTGTGGAAAATGAAGCCATTGCTAACAGCAATCCGCCTTTTCACACAATACTTTCAAACTGCTTCAGGTCAATTATTTCCATACTCTAGATGTTTAAACGTTTTACAACAGACAGGATTTTGCTCTTTCCCCCTTTCAGGCACATTTTGAATAACCTGAAACAGATAACATCTCTGTAAATGAAGGTATATTAATTGAAAATAGTTGAAACGTTTGTAGAAAAAGAAGAAATGGTCACGATAAGCCATTTCTCCTTTTGTCACGATATTTTTCCTTCATTCCGTTTGTCTGTCTGTCAGATTGCCGATCCAACTAGGAAATGTAAAGTCAATCTTCAAATTAGGGATTCTTTAATTTCAGCATACATACGAGTAATAACCGTAGGGTCAATATTTATTTTACATTTGAGCCGCTTCTAGCTATTTTGGGTCTTTATTTTCGTTTGAAGACTCGACGTCCGTCAACATATAATTAATCTAGTCATAGATATGGTGATACATACACAAGAACTGTAGCCTAATTAGTTTAACGTCAATTTACCTTGTATAATCCCGTTTCGGAGATTCAATTAATTAAACCCGAAATCGCTATATGCGGTTCATATGAGATAACAAATATATTACCAGTACCATAACATGTAAACCCTTTCCCCGAAACAGACGTACGTTAAAGCATCGAAACCAGTCTTCTGTAAACAATACTTTGTGTGTAATCAAATGTCTGTATTATTCTTATGTAAACCATTGAATTTGAATTTGAATTTGTTTGTCTGTAAAGCTGGGCAGTAACTAGATAACATGCTAATGTTGTACAAAATGTTAACAGGTTATCTTATGGCAGTTATTAATATGCCACCATACTTGCCCGATTGCGCAGTGCACGTGTTAGGATTATCTGATTACGTCCCTGAGTTCTTGGACAGGAGCTATGTAGCATGCCGATCTTTATTCCTTGTGGCAGGAATGAACTTAGCTATGTAAAAAAGAAAAAAAGGCCTAAATACCTAGATAAGTTAAACGCTCTTTCCCACCAATCCATACAACACATATACAGCAGAGGACATAGATAACATCTCGCCAAAGATTGAGAAACTCTCTAATAATGAAATTGTAATTATTGAATACATAATTGTTAAGAAAAAAAAAAAAAAATTGACTGCAATATTTTTTCAAACTGAGTCGTCTACTAAAGACGTGTCAAAGTGCGCCTGCAATATTGCAATTGTTAACAATTCAAATTATTTATTCATTTTTGCAGAGACATGTGTTTATAGGCTCTGTTTATTGTCATTTAATCTATTTATTGCATCAGAAGCTCTAGTTGAAAGTTATAAAAGTGCACGTTTTATGTACATGTACTTAAGTAAAAGGTACATGTAGCCACTTAAACGGTTTATTTGATACACATTCACGGAGTTTAGAACAATTTATCATTTCTATGTGTGATATTTCAACCAGATAAAGGAATTCGCCATTTTCGAGGGGTTAGCGTCGGAGATTTGGAACCGGGAGTCCCGAGTTCGATCCCATTGCAGTCGCGGCGCAACGGTTATGTTCGAGCAACATTAGAAAAGGTACATTGTGTAGCCTAGTACTAGTTTTGTTTGTAAACACAAGGATCATGAATAAGTCAACTGTCGACATGAAATATCTGAAATAATATTGAAAACGGCATAAAACCCTATTCAAATAAATAAAACTCAACCAGGTAACATGTTAGTTCACCAGGAGAAATACGACGACGCCGGACGCCGGACGGTGAGTGATCACAAAAGCTCACCTTGCACTTCGTGCTTAGGTGAGCTAAAAATGGAACAGTTCTCATTGATCTAGAGATGGATGATAGCACGACCTTTGTTCAACCCTTTCACTCAAGTAGACGCATGTTGACTCATCTGCAACAATGGAACGCATTTCGAAACATTGTGGCAAATGCCCAATTGGGTAGCTACTTCTTTTCCACAATAATAGTTTAAACGTTTGTTCATGTATTCATCATACGATACTTCAAAGTGATATATATTTTGTTGTCACGACGTGTGCTACATATTTGGTGTACATGTATGTGGGAAAGGGTTAAGTTTGTTATGGCTACTGTGGACAAGAGATTCATGTAGCAAATTGTCTCAGATGAGCGATATTCCGCAAAATAGTAATATTCATTCGAAATACTCAAAGCGAGCTATTATCCGAAACATTGCGAATCGTCATGTTTTGATCCGGAAGATGGCAGTATGTAGTCCGATCATGGAGACTGCAGTATGCACAAAGGAAGCTGAATTACTGGCGTAAGAGTACTTTTTGTAGAATATCATGTCATGTCGATATTTTGAAATGCTTAACATTCAATAAATGTTGTTTAGGTACTGGTAATCTCATGCAGGTTTCTCCCCAGCTGTCCAAGTGTCCTGTAGGATTTATGATTTATTCAAAGAATAATTATGCAAATGTCACTTTTTGTTTACAAACAATCCAATGGCTTGTAAATGATACTCGTTTGTTGTAAATAAAATAATACAAAAATAGGGTGAAACTGAATTCTAGCTGTCAATATTCGCATTGACTTTGAAGAAATGGCTTACTGTCTTTGTTTTATTAAATCAATTCGTCCATGGGATCTTTTGTCCTGTGAGCCGGACAAAAGATCCCATGGACAAAAGAACCCATGCTATTTTTGGTAGGGTGGACAAAAGCTCCCACACCATTTTTACAGGGTGGACAAAATATCCCATGTTATTTTAACAGGGTGGACAAAAGCTCCCACATCATTTTGGCAGGGTGGACAAAAGATCCCACTTATAGTATATTATATATCAGTCAGTACTAAAGAGATTGAAATGAATAAACTATATGAATGTATAATTCCTAGCCATTGAGCATATTATGGATGTAAATTTCAAGGTTAACAGCCAATTAATGTAGAAAGATGGAAGTTATCCCCTGCTATTTTAAATTAAAGGCAATCAAAGTTTAAATTGTGTTGTAAATTCAACTCTTTACATATTATGGATGTGAATTTCAAGGTAAACAGCCAATTAATGTAGAAAGATGAAAGTTATCACCTGCTATTTTAAATTAAAGGGCAATCAAAGTTTAAATTGTGTTATATGCTTAAATGTATTGTATATACCATTATTTTTTATGTTTCACTGTTGTATGCTTTACTAACCACATGGGTCTATGACCGTCTGGTGATATTTTGAATAAAACTATATGAAATCATTTAATAAGAAGTAAATGTACTCAACACCTTTACTGTCTGTCACCTTATGACAAAAACCAGGATGGCTCATCAATATGGGATCTTTTGTCCACCCTGTTAAAATAACATGGGATCTTTTGTCCACCCTGTTAAAATGATATGGGACCTTTTGTCCACCCTGTCAAAAATAGCATGGGAGCTTTTGTCCATGGGATCTTTTGTCCTGTATTCATCCTCATTGCTTTGTTGTATTTCTTGAAATATTGTTTCTGAAAATTTGAGCAATTTCCACCTATTGCCACAGTGTTTGCAACTCTTTTTAATAACAATGACCAGGCGCCATTTTGTAAACAATAAAGGACCACACGGTAAATTTTTAAGTCTGATTTGTTTCTTTTGGGGGGGTTTAAACTGTTCTTTAATTTTGGTACAGTATATAAATCAAAGTACTGAAAGTACATGTAACAAATTATTTTGAAAATGTATTAGTTTTTTTTAGCTTCACTATTAAAAGAATATGAGAGCTATTACAGTCTGTTGCAACTTTGGTTAAACTTTGAAAATTTACACACTTGGTGGACATCATCAAATGACCTTGCAGGACAAGACCCATAACTCTATATCAGATTTTGACACAATTATGCGCCTTTTCGGACATGAAATTTTAGTTAAAGTTTTGCATGCAAGGCTTTTTCTTAAAAACCACATATGCTATTGCTTTGAAACGTCACACACTTATTGGACATCATCAAATGAACTTGCAGGTCAAGTCCCAATAATCTATATTAGATTTTGACACAATTATGCACCTTTTTGGACTTAGAAATTCTGGCATTAAGAGTCCATATCTCTGTATTTACTTCATGCATTGCATTGAAACTTTATACAACGCTTCTCAACCATCACACCTATGTATATTATCAAGTAAGATAACTCTATCCTGCATTTACTGCAAGTTATAGCCCTTTTATATAATAACTTAGTAACAACCATCACACCTATATAAACAATCAAGTTAGATAACTCTTTCCAGCATATAATGCAAATTCTGGCCCTTTTTTACTTAGAAATTCTGGTTAAAGTTTTGCATGAAACAACATTAATAGTCCATATCCTAGTATATACTTGATACATTGCATTGAAACTTTATACAACCATTCCTTACCATCGCACCTATATAAACAATCAAGTTTGATAACTCTTTCCAAGAAATAGGGGAGCTTATGTAATCACATACACGTTGGCGTTATCAGCTTGGTCAAACCTTTGTGTGCAAGGCCTTTTCTCAGACACTGTATGCTGTTGCTTTGAAACTTCACACACTTATTCAGGGTCATGTGTGGTTTTATCTGATACTGTAAGTCTTAGGTATTATGTTCACTATCAGCATACATTGTATATAAACAAGTTTACAGATTTAAAAGGCCCAAAAGGGCCTGTATGGACTTGGTTAACATTTGCATGCAAGTATTGAAAAGGTGTATTTATATCTTGCAATAGGTGATACTGTGTGACTTTACCTAATGCTATAACTGTTCTGAAGTAGGCCCTGATAGACAATGGCCTGATAGGTGAGCTATATTGTCCTCCGACAACTCTTGTTTTACTTAGAAATTCTGGTTAAAGTTTTGCATGCAAGGTACTTTCATGGATATATCTCTGTAACCACTAATGATATTGCCTTGAAACTTCATTCATGTCTTCCGGTGTGTCAGACAGTCAAGTTAGGTAACTCTTGTATGAATTATGTACAAATTATGACCCTTGTTTGACTTTTAAAATTTGGTTAAAAATGTGCATGCACATATCTCAGTAACCATTCAGAGATTGATTTAAAGCTTCAATATAGTCTTTAAAGATATCAAACAATCAGATAAGGTAACTCCTGACTGAATTTATTATATATTATGGCCCTGGGTTGAAGTTTTGCATGCTAGGCCTTTTCTCACAAACAGCAGATGCTATTCAAACAAGACTTATCCAACTTGATTTATAGTTCTATACTATCAAGCCACTATCTCAGTGACAATTGTTGTCTATAGTATCAAATGGCCAAATAGTCGAGCACAACTCTTGTTAGATAATCTAGTCTAGTTCATGAATATAAATAATCTCTGTCCATATATATTTTAAAAGAGATATCTTCATCAATTGACAGGTTTTTGGGGCAGACTTTCTTAATGTGCGATTATTTGCTAATAGTTTCATGTTAATAGTCAAAATGTCTTAAGATTTTAATTACTGAGGAACTTGTATGTTGATCAATACATTGTGGCAAATGGAGAATAGCTCATTATGAGCTAATTTTCCTTTGATAACATTATATTTTCACAGGATTTATTTAAAAAAATAAACATAACGGGTAAAATATGCTAGCCGCACTGTTGCATACATGTACTATGTTTTTTTCATTACATTTCTTACTTTACCCTTTGAGTAAAAACTTAAAATCACAAAATCTAATTTTGCTTCTTTTTTTAAAGCTTGTTTCATGGTTTGTTAATTAAACCTTTCCCACATACAACACATCTGCAGCAGACAACTTTGAACATATCGTTGCAAAAAAAATAAAAAAAATCTCTATAATGGTCTATAATTAGAACATCGTTTTCAAGTTGGAGACAAAACGGTGAGATTTCCGTGTGTTATTTGTCATTTTATTTTTCTACTATCATCTTTAGGAAACAAATAAAAATGCACATCAATACTTCCACAAATCTGTTGGCATCTCTGTGATACAGAGCTCCAGATAATTACTTGGGTCAAATATGTTTCACTCCCTAAAATAATTATTAAAGAGTGAATCACTACAGGAAGCCCATCACCCCAAAATAAGGAATGTCAACATGTTTTTAACTTATGTATTATGCTTCTTACCTTAAATAGGTTAGGACTCATTAATACAAATTTCAAAATAAAACCCTTTTCATAATAAACAATGTGTCCTTTTATCACAAAATCTTTTATTCTTCTCTTTAGATGTTTTCAAGTTTGAATAGTATAAAACCAGCATCAAAGATCAAAATCAAATATGTCCGTAAGAATTTGCATTATACTTGAAACATGGTGATTTTGTTTGTGTATTTGTAACTTTGATTGAAACATTATTCAAGTTGAATAGTTAAAAGCATATTATACATATATTAAGCATTGCGGTATGTTATTTAATAAAAAGAAATGTCACTAGATATCATGACAGTGGTGAATTTTGTTCTTGATATGTTCCATAACAGACAATGAACTCATACATGTAAATGCCATTTGATAGTTACATTTTGAAGTAGGTTAACATAATCGGCATCATTAAAGTACAAATGCAACTTAATTCTACAGACAAAATATGTGTTTTGTGAAGTGCTATAATCACTCTGCAGTTTGTATTTGTTTCATATGCTCCGTAACAAAATGAGTATGTTGTGAAGTTCACTTTTACATGGTATATTTTCATCTTCATTTTTCATCAATTAGGGAGTTTATTCTTTACATGTGGAATATTTTATTTTTATGCACAGAAATACTCATAAGAGGTATATAATCACTTCTATGAATATCTTGTTATCACAAATAACGAGGTAAATACAAAACCAGCATTTCTTTGGTCAAAAACGCGAACTGCCGGATGTTGTATAATTCAATTAGGAAACTCCAATATTTTAACTTTCAAAAGCTATTAATTTTCTTTTTACAAGTTCAATATTCTTTTGAGAGTAGGACACAACATAACTGTAAGTCATAATAAAAAATCTTACGCCTTGACCAGGCTTATATCGCTGCACTATATTTTTTAGATAACCTGTCGATTTCATTTTCTTTCAAATTTGAAAATGTTTTCTATTAAATTCTTATGACATCACATACACTTGAAGTCACATGCTTACATTTTGTGACTAAAGCTCGGCTATAGAAAGCATGGAGAAAAACAAGAACAAAAAAGGTTAAATCAAAGTGCTGAAAGTACTAATAGTATAGGGTCATCTTTATTAATTGAGACTTTGGTGTTTTACACAAATTTAAACAATTTTTGTGTGGCGATTGGTTTGACAATCGCCACAATGCTAACAGAAACAACAACGAAAAATATTTTCATAGTCGGTTTTGAAAAGTCCGTTGATATTTATTTTCCTTATTGCAAACCAATTTACTCACATCCGTTATAGTTCCATAATTGATGCAGAGATGCGATTAATAATAATTATGTCAGTGCTACTTTGGTACCGGATTGTTACTAATATTTGAGTAAAACGAGCAATTTCTCCTTTTGCCACAATGTTTTCCACTTTTAGTTTATTTTGGTTTTTTGGTTATCCATTCAATTAGAGAAATTTTCCACTATTTAACAAAATATGTTCAAAGTCGTCTGCTGCAGAATTGTCGTATCAGGGAAAGGGTTAATCTTATCTAAAGCCCTAATTAAGATTGGCTGAACCCTTCTATTCATCTTCACACATTTTGAGAACTCTCCATGCGGACATTTGAAAACATAGCGACAAAAGGAGAAATTGCACATGATGAGCAATTTCTCCTTTCATCTATTTAATAAAATATACTTTCACATATAGAGATATTCCATATTTTTGTCTACATGCACAGAGCCTTAGATAAGGGGAGTTTTGTACCTTCTAAAATCCTTATGTTACCCTCTAACCACATGTTGTGGGTACTCAAAAGAATCGTCTCATTGAGATGATTCTTTAGAGTACCCACATCATAGGGTTTGGTTGGATGATACAAGAGATATTGTGGGTAAAAGAGCTGTATACTCCTCCTTATCTGGACCTCTGCATGCAGAAGTCTGCTGCAGATTTGTTATATGTGGGAAAAAGGGGTAATGTATGGATAATTAGACATAGGTTGTCAAGTTGGTATAATTGGATTCATGGATTCACAAGTCCTTGTCTGCCTGATTTCTAATTACATTACCTCTTATGCGTTCCTTGTTACTTTTCTGCATTGATTGCTTAAATTTCTAGATCCCCCAGTCCCAACTCTTTCCTGCATGCATATCAATTTTGACGCGTTAACAGCTGACTGCATTATGAATATTGTTTCAAAATGAGAAATGGCTCATAATGTCCATCCCTATTCAATTATAATATATTATATACTTTCCTTAATAAAGATTTTTCCATAAAAAAAATGGAAGTTTCATAGGTCTTCTACTTCAGTAGGATATATACTGCCTCGGTGGTGTAGTGGTTAACCCTCTCCCTCATGCAACAAATCTGCAGCAGACGACTTTAAACATATTTTGTCAAAAAATGGAAAATCCCTATAATTGAATGGATAACCTATGACTTAAAGTGGATAACATTGTGGCAAAATTTTGAGCAATTTCTTCTTTTGTCACTATGTTTTCAAAAAGCTGTCTGCTGCAGAGGCGTCAAAAAGCGTCTATATGAGGGAAAGGGTTAAGCAAAGGCCTCGGTCGCAGGTTCAATCCCCAGCTCGGTCATACCAAGGCTTTAAGAATGGGAGTAATGACTTTCCCTCCTTAGCACTCGGGTTTCTGGGGTAAGCATTACAACTTGACTCACTGGTTTCAGGATAAATGGACAAGTAAGTTACTGGTCTGGTAACTTACCCAGAAAACACTGTTATAGAACTAAAAACTTGGTGAAAATGGCATTTATCCCTTTCCCTCATATAGACGCTTTCTGACGCCTCTGCAGCAGACGGCTATTTGAAAACATAGTGACAAAAGAAGAAATTGCACAAAACGTGCAATTTCTCCTTTTGCCACAATGTTTTCCACTTTTAGTCATAGGTTATCCATTCAATTATAGAGATTTTCTACTTTTTTAGCTCACCTGAGCTTTGCTCAAGGTGAGTTATTGTGATCGCCTTTTGTCCGGCGTCCGTCGTGCGTCGTCCGTCGTCCATCGTGCGTCAACTTCTTCTCCTCAGTAACCGGTGGGTCAATTGGGATGAAACTTCACAGAAAGCATCCTCTCAATGACCTCACCAGATTTCCTTCAAATTTTTGGGATCCATGCAGAATTCTGGTTTCCATGGCAATGAAATGAAAAAAAACTTCAAATTTCTTCTTCTCCCAAACTGGTTGGCAGATTTTCAAATCATTTTGTAGAAATGTTCCTTGGATGACCATCTGTCAGATTCCTTCAAGCCATGTTGATTGGTCGAAAAACATGGCCGCCAGGGGGGCGGGGCTATTGTGCCTTATATGGCTATAGTGAAAACTCAAAAATTCTTCTTCTCCAAAAGTGTCAGGCCGATTTTAAAATAATTTTGTAGAAATGTTCCTTGGATGACCCTCTATCAGATTCCTTCAAGCCAAGTTTATTGGTGAAAAAACATGGCCACCAGGAGGGCGGGGCTATTTTGCCTTATATGGCTATAGTGAAAACTTAAAAAATCTTCTTCTCCGAAAGTGTCAGGCCGATTTTCAAATAATTTTGTAGAAATATTCCTTGGATGACCCGCTATCAGATTCCTTCAAGCCAAGTTGATTGGTCGAAAAACATGGCCGCCAGGGGGGCGGGGCTATTTTGCCTTATATGGCTATAGTGAAAACTTAAAAAATCTTCTTCTCCCAAACTGGTTGACAGATTTTCAAATAATTTTGTAGAAATGTTCCTTGGATGACCCTCTGTCAGATTCCTTCAAGCCATGTTGATTGGTCGAAAAACATGGCCGCCAGGGGGGTGGGGCTATTTTGCCTTATATGGCTATAGTGAAAACTTAAAAAATCTTCCTCTCCAAAAATGTGAGGCCGATTTTCAAATAATTTTGTAGAAATGTTACTTAAGTGACCCACTTTCAGATTCCTTCAAGCCATGTTGATTGGTCAAAAAACATGGCCACCAGGGGGGGCGGGGCTATTTTGCCTTATATGGCTATAGTGAAAACTTAAAAAATCTTCTTCTCCGAAAGTGTAAGGCTGATTTTCAAATAATTTTGTAGAAATGTTCCTAGGGTGACCCTCTATCATATTCCTTCAAGCCAAGTTGATTGGTCGTAAACTATGGCCGCCAGGGGCGGGGCTTATATAGCTAAAGTGAAAAAAAAATATCAGGTGAGCGATTCCAGGGCCATCATGGCCCTCTTGTTACAAAATATGTTCAAAGTCGTCTGCTGCAGAATTGTCGTATGAGGGAAAGGGTTAACACCAAACAAACAATCAAAAGTCAAAAGGATTATGTATACAACATGGCTGTATGAGCAAAAGGTTTAACATTAAATTTTAATCAATAAATGGAGAACAAATAACAAAAAAGACCTGTCTGTAAGGACAGTGAGTTAAAAAAGGAGAGTTTTGTTTTATTCTGTTTTAAAATCTCTTATGTTTTATACAGTCTATTTGCATGACAAACGGTCTATTGACATTCTTTGAAAACAAACCCTTTATCTCATACAGACGCTTTAAGACGCCTCTGCAGCAGGCGACTTTTGAAAACATTGTGACGATTCTTTTGAGTACACACAAAATAGGGTTAGAGATTCAAATAAGGATTTTAGAACATGCAAACGCCCCTTTTCTAGAGCTCTTATAAGACCAGTATATAGATGCAGCGATGCTGACAGGCTCTATGCTTGTGGCACAGGTTTCACAAAAATGGCTGCTGTAATGTTTTCAGCGTCTTCATTATTCCTTGATATCACTGTTAAAGACTTTTCGTGATGTCTGCCTTGACAGGGATCCATAGGGGGATCACTTCTCTGTCCTCTGTCCATCTGCCTATGATCAGACTCTATCCATTCATTATCTGACACATCAACAGGTGATACATCTGTTCCTGCGAACGCTTAACCCTTTCCCTCATACGGCAATTCTGCAGCAGACGACTTTGAACGTATTTTGTAAAAAAGTAGAAAATCTCCATAATTGAATGAATAACCTATGACAAAAAGTGGAAAACATTGTGGCAAAAGGAGAAATTGCATGTTTTGTGCAATTTCTTCTTTTGTCACTATGTTTTCAAAAAGCTGTCTGCTGCAGAGGCGTCAGAAAGCGTCTATATGAGGGAAAGGGTTAAGTCTTGTCTTCAGAAAGAACTCGGCAACTTCGGAAGAGTTTATTTTTTTGCATTAATTTATTGTTTGGTAGGAGACCATATTAAGATATTCATGATGATGATTACAGTAACAACATTCAAATTCCTGCATAAACATGGACTTGTTTGATTTTAAGATAATAAGAAAAAGGGCATGAGGTGTATAGAGCTTTTGATTAAATATTTATTCAAGAGTGACTTGTTGTTTTTGTCCATAAGGATGCAAACACTGATTTTCCTAAATGAAACAACAGGCTAATTAAGAGGATGCATGTGGTAGCTGTTCAAACTAGAGCCACAATTAGAAGGTAATTAGATTAGTGTCACAACAAACAGTATTGTCATTTTCAATTCTTAAATTTTAAAATGGATGTGTACCGCTTTGCATTTGGAAGAGTCCATTTAGTCAATTCTTGGAATATCAAGAAACTCTTTAGAATTGAGAAGCCAACAACATAGAGCCTGGTCTGGTGGCATCAGCTTCACAGAAATGGTTCCAGCAGTCAAACAGTTAACCCTTTCCCACATACAACAAATCAGCAGAAGATGATTTTGAAAACATCAAGGCAAAAACACAGAAAATCTCTATAAATGAAGGTTTAATAACTGAAAAAAAATGAAAACATCAAGGCAAAAGGAGAAATTGCTTATTTCGAGCAATTTCTCCTTTTGTTACAATGTTTTCAAATGTCATCTGCTGCAGAGGCGTGTCTATATGTGAGAAAAGGGTTAGGGATAATTTAAACTTAATTGAAATAAACAATGCTCTCCGATGTTAAGTATAGATTTAAAGTGTGCTTCTGAAACAGAGTAAACAACTTTCATGGAAAAAGAGAAGTTGCCTATTTATCTGTTTCGGATTTTAAAAAAGTTAGACTTTGTTTAACTATATATTTTGCCTTCAATTGATGACATGATAATACATTATATATTTAAGCCTATTCCTTAATCCTTTCCATCATATAGACGCTTTCTGACACCTCTGCAGCAGACGACTTTTTGAAAACATTCTGACAAAAGGAGAAATTGCTCAAAATGATTGCGCAGATTTATTGTATGTTGGAAAGGGTTAATGGTCACCTCTGATAAGAAGCCAAAACGAGCAATTTCTCGTTTTGCCACAATGTTTTCCACTTTTAGTCATAGGTTATCCATTCAATTATAGAGATTTTCTAATTTTTGACAAGAAGAATTCAAAGTCATCTGCTGCAGAATTGTCGTATGAGGGAAAGGGTTAACAGAAAAACATTGTTAGCTCATCTTTTGAAAAAAACGAGAGCTATTGTCATGACCCTGGCGGCGGCGTCTCAGGTCGTCTGGTTAAGGTTTTTTGTTTAGCTCATTTTTCTTTCTTTCTGTTTTCTCCCTATCAGTCGAGCGTCTGTGCTGTACGCGGTGCTCTTGTTTTACATAGTCTTCTTTTATAAAACGTCCAATTGTCTTCAACACCCACATTTCCATTGCATGACTACTAGTCGTCATCACCTGTCGTCTGTTGTCAACAATTACATTGATAACGCTCTACATGCAACATTTTCCATCCAATCTTCATGAAAGATTATAAGAAGATTCTTCGCCAATTTCAAAACTTGGTCATGTGGGGTCTAAAACTAGGTCACAAGGTCAAATTGATGGAAAATCTGGTTGTCAATCTGGAAGCCGCATTTTTATTTTGAGCATATTGAAACTTTGTCAGAATCTTTGTCTTGATGATATCTAGGCTAAGTTTGAATATAGGTTATGTCTGGACAAAAACTAGGTCACTAGACAAAATTTTATAAAAATCTTTAAAGACTCCAAAGACCACATAATTATTTGGATTCAGCATTTCGGATCTTTGTCAGAATGTTTATCTTTATGATATCTAGGCCGAGTTCAAATATGGGTTATAGGTGAGGTCAAAAACTCAGCCAAATAGAAGTAAAATCTTCTCAACACTCTGAAAGCCCCATTTTAAACTTAGTTATGTTGAAACTTTGACAGAATGATTAGGTGACTTTACAATATATGTGTTGCTTTAAACATTCTTGTATTTTCCATGACACAAAATTAATGATTGAAGATGAGAATGATCTGTGAAAATTTATAACCAAAACCTGTATTCCCTCAAAGTTTTCTACCAATTGAGTTCCTTCAATATGTTGGATCCATGCAGAATTTTGATTGTCATGGCAACTGAAAAACTTTCTCTCTTGAAACCACGTACCAGATTTTCAAATAATTTCTCAAAAATGTTCCTTGACTAATTTTAGACTTTACCAGTTTTCCTTCAAGCTATGTTGATTTGTCACAAAACATTGCTGGCGAGGGGTAGGGTATTTTGTCTTACATGGCTAAATAACAATCTTAAATTTAATATTCTTCTTAAAAACTATGACCCACATGTTGTTTTGTCTTTTATTGCTAAAGAGCATGTTTCAAAAAGTGTCAAATTGCATTTCTATCAGGAAAAGGGTTAACTAGTTGTTACACTATTACATGAGTTGGTACGTCACAGAACAAATTAACAACAAATAATCTAATATTTCTCCTACGAACAACAATTTAAAATTGAGACAAAAATGTGTTAACTCCCAAGGGAACTGTAACAAAGTTAGGTGAATACTGCAGTAGCTTTAGGATTGATTTTTTTTCTGTACATTAAATGGCCTAATCATGATAATGAAAGCAGCATTCGGTATTCACTGTTGACAAAGCTTGTCATTCACCGTCAATGGTTTGGGGTAACAACGGAATTGTAGGTCACTAGCATTGTACACCGTGGATAAGCAGGACTGAGATATCTAGTTGTGGAACATTATAGTCGCTTTGTGAAAAACCCATTCAGTGTTTGGTGGTGGTTGGTTTAGAAATATTTGTGTGATTTGGGAGTATAAGCTGTGGATTTTAAAATGTTGACTGTTTAAAATGAATGATTTAGATGTAACCCTTTCCCACTTGCAGTAACATTTTGGGTTATCTGCTGCAGCAAAACATTTTGGCAAAAGCGAAATTGCTCATTAAGCGTAATTTCGCCTATTGCTCTATTTAATAAGTTTAATTTCTTTTGCTTAGATGTAATCAAAGTTGTTTGCTGCTGTTTTGTTGTATGTAGGGATGGGTTAAGATATCAATGATAAAATCCCACTGCTGTTAAAATGTTGTGGTTAGATTTTATTTTTATATTCTTCAAGCTATGTTGATTGGTCAAAAACCATGGCTGACAGGGTGGTGGGAATGTTTTGCCTTACATTGCTGTTGTGAAAACTGAAAAATCTTAAAGTATGAAGCCGATTTTCAAATAATTATGTAGAAATGATTTTTAGGTAACATTCTATGAGATTCCTTCAAACCATGTTGATTGGTCAAAAAACATGGTAACCAGGGGCCAGGGCCGTTTTGCTTTATATTAATTTTCACCTAATGCAGTGGAACGATACTGACCCTCTTGGGCCTCCTGTTAATGAATAGTTAAAAACACTATGGTGATATTGTTGTTGCCTCTCAATTTGGCAAACAAAGGTATTGATCAACAGCTATGTATCATTTTCTTAATGTTTTTAATTGATTTTTTTTAGCTCCATTGGCGCTCATGTCATGGCAAATTGTCTGTCTTGCATCTGTGTGTTTGTGCAATAATTTTTAGCTTCAAACAACTTCTCCTCTGTAGCCACTGGACTAATTGAGATGAAACTTCATAGGTATCATCCTCTCAATGCCCTCTCCTAAATTATCAATTTTGTTGGATCTATGCAAACATCTGGTTTCACTGGCAACAAAAAGAAAAAACTTAAAAAAATCTTCTCCTCCAAAACTGGTTATCTGATTTTGGAGTTATGTTATGGAAATGTTCCTTGGTTGACCTTCTGTCGGAATCCTTCAAACGATGTTGATGGTTAAAAAAACATGGCCACCAGGGGGCAGGGCTGTTTTTCATTATATGGCTATAATGAATACTTTATAAATCTTCTTCTCCGAAAGAATGATTTCAAATAATTTGGGTAGAAATGATCCTTGTGTGTCCCTCTATCAGATTCCTTTAAGCCATGTTGATTGATTTAAAAAAGGGCAGCCAGGGGTTGGGGCTGTTTGCATTATATGGCTAAAGTAAAAATATTCTCCTCCGAAAGTATAATGATGCTGATTTTCCAATTTAATTATTTTCCACTTTTAGTCATAGGTTATCCTCTCAGTTAAAGAGTTTGTCTATTTTTAGCTCGACTATTCGAAGAATAAGGAGAGCTATTGTAGTCACCCCGGCGTCGCCATCGCCGTCGGCGTTGGTTAAAGTTTTTGTGCAAGCTAGCATTTACCCTTATAACTTACCTACGCCTAGGCCAATGATCTTCAAACTTGGTATAGACATACTTCATAGCAAGTTGGTGATGCCTGCACAGTTTGGAGTCAGTAGGTCAAAGGTCAACGTCACTGTAACTTTCTATATAGAAACAGTTCATGGTTGAAGTTTTTGTGCAAGCTAGCATTTACCCTTATAACTAACATAAGCCTAGGCCTATGGTCTTTAAACTTTGTATGGACATTCGTCATAGCAAGTTGGTGATGCCTATAAATTTTGGAGTCAGTAGGTCAAAGGTCAAGGTCACTGTGACTTTCTATATGGAAACAGTTCATGGTTAAAGTTTTTGTGCAAGCTAGTATTTACCCTTATAACTAACATACACTTAGGCTTGTGATCTTCAAGTTGGTTTTGCATAGAGAGTTTGGAGTTACTAGGTCAAAGGTCAAGGTCACTGTGACCTTTCTGTAAAGAAACAGTTAATGGTTAAAGTTTTTGTGAAAGCTAGTATTTACCCTTATAACTTACATACGCCTAGGCCTATAATCTTCAAACTTGGTATGGACATACATCATAGCAAGTTGGTGATGCCTAGAGAGTTTAGACTAGGAGTTTAAAACTACTGATTGCTTAGGCCTATGACCCTGAAACGTAGTTTGGGTAATGGTCATGATCAGCACTTGACTCAAACAGGTCATGGGATCATAAGGTCAAAGGTCAAGGTCACTTTGACCTTTAACGAAAAAAATACTATTTTTTGCAATAACTTGTTGCCCTATGGTTAAAGGTTTGCGTGCAACTACATTAAGAGTCCATATCTTAGTAACTATTGAAACGTTATACAACCCTTTCCAACCATCGCACCCATGAAAATAATCAAGTTAAATAACTCTATCCTGCATAACGCAAATTATCACCCTTTAAGACATTGTGGTTAATGTTTAGCATGCAACTACATTAGTGTCCATTATCTCAGTAATCAAATAAGCGGTGGAATAGTCGAGCATGCTGTCCTCCGACAGCTCTTGTTTGACAAAATATGTTCAAAGTCGTCTGCTGAAGAATTGAAGGGTTAAAGTTTTTTTGTTGAATTGATCCTTCAGGGTTACTCTCATACTGATTCCTTTAAGAAATATTATTTGGTAAAAAAACCATGGGCGCCAAGGGGCAGGGCTGATTTGCCTTGTATGGCTATAATGAAAGCTTCAAAGAAATCTTCTCCTAAAAGTATGAAGCCCATGAAATGTTCATTTGGTGACTCCTTACCAGATTCCTTCAAGCCATGTTGATTGGTAAAAAAATCATGGTTGCCAGGGGCATTGGCTGTTTTGCATTTTATGGCAATAGTGATTTAGTCTTTACCTAATGACATTATGGAGTGATAAAAGACCTCTTGGGCCTCTTGTGCAATGTCCTTTTTTACCTGCAGATTTTAATTCCATCAAGAGCCTTAAGTTTGCACAGGTTTATAATAATTGGGTATTTTCCAAGCACTAAGTAATGTTTTGAAATTAGATTCCTGCTAAATTCTGCATAAGCTTGTACCATAAACTGTTAGAAATGGTTTCAGTAAATCCCACTTGTGAACAGGAAGAAGTTAACCTTTTTTCTCCTGAGATGACATTTAAAGACTGCATTATTTTCAAATTATTGTTGAAAAGATGAAAAATGCTTGTTTTGAGCAGTTCATCCTGTTCCCCAAATGTTTTCAACTCTGTATCAAAATATTCCTAATTTTCCAGATATTGTATCTGTTTCTGAAGATGATTTGAAAGCAGACAACTTATAATTCTTTCCCACTGTCCACATACAAATTGTTAACAGTAGAAGACTTTGAAAACATCTAGACAAACAAAATGGAAATTCACTATATATATGAATGTATAACAATTGTATAGAGTTGAAAACATTGTGGTAACATGAGAAATTGGTCAAATTGCTCACACTGTTTTAAAAAGTTGTCTGCTTTAGAGTCTTCAGAAAGCGTCTGTCATCAGGAAAATGTTAAACATATAGCTTATGAGGTAATGGTTAGATGGTTGTAAACTTGAGATGTTGAATATATCAGGGGGATCATTTGGATGACATGAAAAGATCATAACATCCATCAGGCATCTTGAGCAGGCTCAACCTATTACCTTTTAACCCCAATTAAACCTTTCCCACATATAGACACTTTCTGACACCTCTGCAGCAGACGTCTTGTGGAAACATTGTGACAAAAGTAGAAATTGCGCAAGACGATCAAATTTTTCATAGTTTTGACTAAATGTTTTCAAAGTCGTCTGCTGCAGATTTGTTGTATGTGGGAAAGGGCTAACCCCAATTTGTGGTCAACCTATACAAAATTCAGATTCTTTCTTATGTTGCCGAGATTTAAAATTGAGCAGTTAATTGTGTCAAATATCCTTTAATCCTTCCCCACCTGCAGACACATTTTGACGTAATAGCAGCAGACGACTTGAAAACATTCAACTTTATTTAACCCTTTCCCTCATATAGACGCTTTCTGACGCCTCTGCATCAGACGGCTTTTTGAAAACATAGTGACAAAAGAAGAAATTGCACAAAATGTGCAATTTCTCCTTTTGCCACAATGTTTTCCACTTCTTGTCATAGGTTATCCATTCAATTATGGAGATTTTCTATTCTTTTGACAAAATACGTTCAATGTCGTCTGCTGCAGAACTGTCATATGAGGGAAAGGGTTAACAATTAAGCTATCTTTTATGGACAATTTTTAGGTTTTTGTCACTATGTTTTCAAATTCGTCTGCTGCAGAATTGTCGTTAGAGGGAAAGGGTTAACCCTCTCCAACCTGAAGACTCAATTTGAAACATCTGCAGTAGGCGATTTTTGATTTTATTTAATTTGATTCAATAATGATAATTACTTTCATTTTGAGATATCTCATATCTTTGCCTGAATGTTTTTACAGTTGTCATCTGCATATTTGTTGTATGTGGGAAAGGGGAGGTTAAACACCAGATTTTTAGCTTGTCTATTCTGATAATATGAGAGCTATTGTACTTACCCTGGCATCAACATCTGACACCTTGGTTACAGTTTTGCATGCAAGTACATAGATTTTACCATAACTACTAGATTTATGGCATTGAAACTTTCTACAATGCTTCCCAACTATCACACCTCTGTAAATGAATCAAGTATGATAACTATCCTGTATATAATGCAAATTATGGCTTATGGCTCTTTTACTTAGACATTCTGGTTAAAGTTGTATGTGCAATTACATTAAAGAGTCCATATCTAAGTAACTACATGATGCTTTGCATTGAAACTTTATACCACCCTTCCAAGCCATCACACCTATTAAATAATCAAGTTAGATAACTCTATCTTTCATTATAATGCGAATAATGGTCCTTTATTATTTGACTTAGAAATTCTGGTTAATGTTTTGCTTGCAACTACACTGGAGTTCATATCTCAATAACTAATAAACTGTGTTACGGGCAGCTGTTGTTGAAAATATTTTGCAGTAACTAAGGATTTGCTTGTAACAATCAATTTCTCCCCCCCCCCCCCCCCCCCCCCCCCCCCCCCCCCCCCCCCCCCCCCCCCCCCACGCCCCTTCCTTCAATGTTTTCTACTGTATGAATTGCACTTTCATTCAAAGACATTTTATCTTTACCTCAATATTTCCAAAATGCTTTTGGAAGTCATGTGCTTAAGTGAAAGGGTTTTACACATAGATGTTGTCTTTACAATTATGTGTAGGTCTAGATTTGACAGTCTGTTTTGCTAAAAAAACAATTTCTTGCTGGACAGAGAAACGTAGCCCACTTTTCAAGAAAGTACATTGAAACAAAAGGGTTTTCAAGAAACATAATTCCCATGTAACATAGGGCTTGTCTCTGTCATGTGTTTATCAAATAAAGAGTTAATCCTTGATGTTGACCATGATCGATTTTTTTTCTCCTAAGAAGGTTTTTTGTTAATCATACATATATATTATTCATTAGGGAGGGTAGGCGCAAGTGTCTCTGATTTCCTAATGGTCCTTTTGTGACTTGACATGGTAAAAACAGCCCTTCCTTTTAGAAAAAAAAAGGAAATCATTATAGCTTTCTATGTTTTACCCTTACACCGCTGAATTCATGGAACAGGTCTCACCAACATTGGTTATTTACGCTTTTGTTGACGCATCTGCAGCAGCCGACTTTTGCCAAAATGTGTTAACCCTTTCCCTCATACGGCAATTCTGCAGCGGACGACTTTTAACGTATTTTGTCAACAAATAGAAAATCTCCATAATTGAATGGATAACCTATGACAAAAAGTGGAAAACATTGTGGCAAAAGGAGAAATTGCACGTTTTGTGCAATTTCTTCTTTTGTCATTATGTTTTCAAAAAGCTGTCTGCTGCAGAGGCATCAGAAAGCGTCTATATGAGGGAAAGGGTTAAACTCTTTTCAATCATTATTCTTTCATTTATAGAGATTTTCCATTATTTTGCATAGATGATGTTATCAAAGTGGTCTGCAGATTTGTTGTATGTGGGAAAGGGTTTACCAAATTTTACATACTTATTTTTTGCTTTTTTTTCGCTGGAGAATATGAGAGCTATTGTACTCAAACTGGCGTCAGAGTTTGCGTCAACGTCATACATTGGTTAAGATTTGTCATGCAAGTACATATATCTCAGAAGCTACTACATATAGTGCATTAAACTTATTTCACTGCTTCCTGACTATCATAGGAATCCGCTGTGGTCGAGTGGTTAGCGTCGGGGATTTCGAAACCGGGTGTCCCGTGTTCGATCCCCAGTCGCGGCACTACGGTCATGGTGGAGTGCCCTTGGGCAAGGCACATTTTCTAGCCTAGTACTGGTTTGTTTACCCAGGGATCATGAATAATTAAATTTAATTGCGCGCTAAATGACCTTAGCTGTCGATGCGCCATAAAACAATATACATTCATTCCTGACTATCATACATAATTATGTAAATAATCTAGTTAGATAACTCTATCCTGCATATAATGCAAAGAATGGCCCTTTTTAGCTTGTCTGTTTTTCGAAGAAAAAAAGTCTTTGACTATTGTGATACCCTTGGCATCGTTGTCTGCGTCGTCAACCAAATTTAAACCGTACCTCATAACTTAAATGCTGTTCAACATTTTCAAATCAAACTTGGTACACATGTTCCTAGGAACGTCACATAGTTCTGTTTTTTATAATTATTTAGAAATGCCCCTTTTTTGACTTGGAAAAAACCAGACGAGCAGTGGCGTTCACCTTGATGGGCTCTTGTTTGACTTAGATATAAGATATTCTGGTAAAAGTTTTGCGTGCAACTACATTAAGAGTCCATATCTCAGTAACTTCTTGATGCATTGCATTGAACTTTATACAGCCCTTCTTAACCATCACACCTTTATTATTTGACATAGAAATTCTGGTTTAAGTTTTACATGTAACTACATTAGAGTCCATATCAAAGTAACCAATAAGCGGTGGAAATGGAATAGTCGAGCATGCGGTCTTACGATCAGCTCTTGTTATTGTTACAAATTGCTACATCAATAGCAAACAATGCAGAACAAGATTAGATGGCATGAATGTGCTGATCTTGGTCTACATTGTTTGCAAATAAAGTTTTAATTATTGAATATGCATACACACTTGTTGTTTAAAGTTGTGTATAGGCTGATAATCAAGGGTTAGAATCTTCCAAATTGAAATTCTTTTCAGAAAAGAATGGCATTATAGTATCTTGACAATGTTACGAAAAAATTCAGAAGTAGGGATAGAAGAAGTAATGATTTTGGTCTTCAATATGCCACGTTATCTATTTTATTACCAAATCAAACCCTATTTTGGGGTGTACTCAAAAAAGTTGTCTAAATGTACTACAATATTGGTGTTAAGTATCAAATAAAGACTTTAAAAAAGGACTAAAAATGCCTCTTAATTATCTAGAGCCCTTTACAATTTAAGTTGTATAATAGACCTTTCCTACATGCAGATGCATTTTGACGCATTGGCCGCAGACAACTTTTGACTCAAGATGAGCAATACCTGCTTTTTGTCACAATGTTTTCAACTCGATTCAATGCTCAAACTTTCATTTATAGAAAGTTTCCATATTTTTGCCCAGCTGTGTTCAAAGTCAACTGCTGCAGATTTGTTGTATGTGGGAAAGGGTTAAATTCTATAGTCAGTGTAAGTTGAACTGGTTGTTATGTGATAAATACATAACAAGGTCACTTTACATTTTGTGAAAATTAAATGACCACATACAGGCACATACGTCATTCAATCCACTGAACTCGAAAGGAATGTGCGGCGACCGAGTGGTTAGACTAGTGTAGGGGATTTAAAACTGAAGGTCCCAGTGGGTTTGTTCCCCAGTTGCGGCGCAATGGTTATGATGGAGTGCCCTTGTGCAAGGCACATTTCTAGGTCTTGTACCGGTTTGTTTATCCAGGGATCATCAATAAGTGAACCATTATAGCATTTTACTAAAATATTGTTGAAAATGGTGTGAGACCCGCAAAAAAACAAACAACCAATATTGAAAATAGCGGAGACTTGATACCTTTGTAAGAGCTCTAGATTAAAGATCATGTTCTAAATTTGTTATTTGACAGAAACGAATTGTCTTAGTAATGAGTTAGACGATTCTGTTCAGTACCCACTACTATTTATTTATTTATTTATTTAGTGGGGTTTTACGCCGCTTTCAACATTATTTCAGTTATATAACGGCGACAGTTCACTTATTCATGATCCCTGGGTAAACAAACCAGTACTAGGCTAGAAATCAGTACCCACTACATTGGGTTTGGTTGAGTAATTATAGAGAGATATTGTGGAGAAAATACCAGTTTATATCCCATTATTTAGTCATCTGCCTTTATAAATGTTTGCATAGCTAGGTCTCATACTCATAGCTATGAACTAAAATACACAAGCATTCAGTAATTTTAGTACTGTGTCTACCTTTTATCGACTGCCTCGATGATGTTGTGGTAGAGCGATGCCGCGTGTGCTACAGGTTTTGGGTTTGATCCCCGGTTGGGTCATACCAAAGACATTAAAAATGGTAGTAATGGTTGCCCTCCTTGGTGCTAAGGGTTGAGGGGTTATCATTACCACTGACTGACTGGTGTCAGGATTATTCGATTATTATGTCTCCCCCATTACATGGGGGTGACATATTGTTTTTGCCCGTTCCGTCCGTCCTTCCGTCTGTCACACTTGTTTCCGCTCAATAACGGAAGAACGCTTCGGCGTAGGAACTTCATACTTGGTATACAGGTTGGTCATGACCAGTAGCTGACCCCTATTGATTTTGATAACAGAAGGTCAAAGGTCAAGGTCATCGTGACCTTGTGAGGTAAAAAATGGTTTCCGCTCAATAACTGAAGAACGCTTTGGCTGAGGAACTCCATACTAGGTATGCAGGTTGGCTATGCCTAGTAGAAGATCCCTATTGATTTTGAGGTCAGTACGTCTAAAGTCAAGGTCACAGTGACTATGAGCTTGAAAGGTCACAGTGACAATGAGCTGTTAAATAGTTTTTGCTTGGGCCAAGGAACTTCATACTTGATGTGCAGGTTGGTCACCACCAGCAAATGACCCCTATTAATTTTAAGGTCAAAGGTCAAGGTCACATCCATCCCACTTGTTTCCGCTCAATAACTGAAGAACGCTTGGGCATAGGATCTTCATACTTGGTATGCAGGTTGGTCATGACCAGTAGATGACTCCTATTGATTTTGATGTCAGACGGTCAAAGGTCAAGGTCATGGTGACCTTGTGAGGTAAAAAATGGTTTCCGCTCAATAACTGAAGAATGCTTGGGCCGAGGAACTCCATACATGGTATGCAGGTTGGCCAATCCCAGTAGAAGACCCTATTACTTTTGAGGTCAAAGTCAAGGTCACAGTGACCTTGAGCTGAAAGGTCACAGTGACAATGAGCTGAAACATTGTTTTTGCTTAATAACTGTAGAATACTTTGGCCATGGAAGTTAATACTTGGTGTGCAGGTTGATCACCACCAGTAAATGACCCCTATTGATTTTGAGGTCACTAGCTTAAAGGTCAAGGTCATGGTAACCTTCAGCTGAAAAATGTGTTTTACTCAATAACTCGAGAACGCTTATACCCAGGAACTTCATACTTGGTGTGCAGCTTGGTCCTAATCTGTAAATGACCCCTATTGATTTTGATGTCAGTAGGTCAAAGGTCAAGGTCGCGGTGACCTTTGGCTGAAAAATGGTTTCCGCTCAATAACTGAAGATTGCTTGGGCCCAGGAACTTCATACTTGGTGTGCAGGTTGGTCACCAGCAGCAAATGACCCCTATTTATTTTGAGGTCACTAAGTCAAAGACCAAGGTCATGGTAACCCTCAGCTGAAAAATGGTTTCCGCTCAATAACTGAGGATTGTCACTGTTGCTTCATCTCCAGTCCAAAACTAAAAAATTCATCTCCATCATTTCTTTCCCTACGACCACACAAATGGGGAGACAAGCGCTTTTTCAAAAAAGCAATCTCTAGTTTCTGTTAGTTCACTGACCTTCCAGCCATGTGACTGAAAACTCAATTTACACATTAGAATTACATTGTGAAACAGACAGACCTTGATAATACAAGAAATGAAACAATCATAAATGTTACTTGACATAAAATATTTAAATTTGACTTAAAAGTTTATTGAAATAATATGTGTGAATATAGGTTTTTACCTGTGTCACTTGACATTGAATATTTCCTGTAATTTGAGGTGACTTTATTGAAAGCATGATACTGTCTGTAAGAACAAGGATTTTCCTGTGTGTGACTTAATTAACATTGAATATATTTTGAATTTTGAGGTGGCTTTATTGAAAGCATGAATAACACTTGACATTGAATTTACCACGAATTTTGAGGTGACTTTATTGAAAGCATGAATACCACTTGGCATTGAATATATCTCGAATTTTGAGGTGACTTTATTGAAAGCATAAATAACATTTGACATTGAATATTTCCTAAAATTTGTGGTGACTTGATTGAAATCATGGATAACACAGTGTGTAAATACAGGGGTTCGCCTGTGTTGGAGAGATTTTACTGTGATAACACAGGGGAGAAGAATTCGCCCCATACATCATTGCCAAGTGTGGAACTTCAACTCGAAGGATGCGATATGGACCTTCTGTCATCGGACGAGGAAGATACGTAGGTGTTGACAATAATCATTTTAGTTAATCCTTTATGTAGGTGTTTATATAATCATTTTAGTTTACAACAAATATTCAGCAAATGTTTTTAATCAAAATTCGAGGTTATGATATTGTAAACCTATTAATGAAACTTTTTAAAGTATATTATTGAACATTGTAGCAAAAGGAGGAATTGCTTCTTCTTGTGCCACAATGTTTTTGAAATTCATTTGCTGCAGATGCATCAAGAAGTACATGTATCTACATGTTGGGAAAAGGTTTTCCTTTTACCATAAATTCAAAAGGAGCGAGTTGTGTAAAAGTTTTCAAATTTAGGATTAATTTGAAAGTCATATCAGGATCTGTTATAACTTATTTGACATAATTATACATGTTGTATTTTCAACTAAAATTAGGACAAACCTGGGGAAATAAGATGCCCTTATGTCAAATATATTCCCTTTTCCACCTGTCACATCTACAGCAGACAACTTTTGAAAACATTGTGGCAAAAGAAGAAATTGATCACAACTGTATTTACTGATAAATATTTTCACTTACATAGGTGTTCCATAATTTCAAAGGTGTCTGCTGTAGACTTGTTGTTTGTGGGAAAGGGTAAAACAATTTCCACATATTGACAATAAAAAATAATTGATTTTTAAAGAAATAAAAAGTCTGCAATAAAAAGTCTATGAATTTAGGATAGACATCTTTTATTAGCCAATAGTGCCTTGTTTATATTGTTAAAAGGCTGTAATTTTAAAAGACAGTGGAACCTGTGTAAAAAGACCACATATGGGAACCCAACAATATAGTCTTTGTTAAATTCAAAGGTGGTCTTGAATTGCAGGATCATTTATGAAGAAAATGTCAGTTATTGGGAAACTTAAAGTGTGGTTGCTATAGACAGGGAATCGCTATTTATAGGACTGGTTGTCTTTAACCCTTTCCTACATATAGCAAATCTGCAGCAGACGACTTTGAAAACATAGTGACAAAAACCCTGAAAAATCTCCGTAAAAGATAGCTAAATTGTTAAATAAAGTTGAAAACATTGTGGCCAAAGTAAGGTGAAATTCTCATCATGAGCAATTTCACCTTTGACCACAATGTTTTCAAAAGTCGTCTGCTGCTATTGCGTTAAAATGCGTCTGCAGGTGGGAAAGGGTTATGACAGGTTTGACTGTACATTGTCAGAAATTGATTAAGCCATCAGGTCTGCCTGCACAGTCCACACAGTCTGATCCGGACAGACATATTCTCTCTCAGGGGGATAGAGGTATGGAGTAATGATTCCTGAAAGAGAAAATCCACGGGAGGTGAATAGTTTCTATCCGGGTAAGCCTGCGCGGCATGCTTAAGTTGATCTGGAACGATACTTTACGCAGAGTCCACAATGTTGGTTTTCTCGCGGGACGGCTCATATGACTTAGTTGCATGATTGTTGGAGATAGTAGTTAATTATGCATGGAACACAGACTTCCATAAATGCTACACAGTAAAAGGATGAGCTTGTAAATTGTAAAATCAAAGTACTCCAAAGGGAATGTTTGTTGTATAATTATATCAGTTAAACTTTTTCCTACATACAACTGCAAATCTGCTGTGGACAACTTTGAAAACATTTAGACAACAGCATGATTATTTATTTTTTTCAAATTAAAGTATAGTTATTAAATAGAGCTGAAACAATATGAATCATTTTAGCTCCATTGGCTGAAAGCCAGTCGAGCTTATGTTATGGTGAATTGTCTGTCGCGCGTGCATGTGTTAACTTTTTGCTTCAAACGACTTCTCCTCCCTAGCCACTTGGCCAATTCGGATGAAACTTCATAGGAAGCATCCTCTCAATGTCCTCTCCTAAATTCCTTCAATTCTTTTGGATCCATGAAAAATTCTGGTTTCCATGGCAACCGAAAGAAAAAAATAGTGAAAACTTAAAAAAAAATTCTCCTCTGAAAGTGTTTGGCCGATTTTCAAATAATTTTTGTAGAAATGTTCCTTGGGTGACCCTCTAGCTGATTCCTTCAAGCCATGTTGATTACTCGAAAAACATGGCCGCCAGGGTGCATTCTATTTTGCCTTATATGGCTATAGTGATAACTTAAAAAATCTTCTCCTTCGAAAGTGTTTGGCCAATTTTCAAATAATTTTGTAGAAATGATCCTTGGGAGACCCTCTATCAGATTCCTTCAAGCCATGTTGATTGGTTGCAAAACATGGCCGCCAGAGGGCGGGGCTATTTTGCCTTATATGGCTATGGTGAAAACTTAAAAACTTCTTCTCTAAAGTGTCAGGCCGATTTTGAAATGATTTTGTAGAAATGTTCCTAGGGTGACCCTCTATCAGATTCCTTCAAGAGAAATTACTCAACCAATATTCTTCTAATTGCCTAGAATTTGTATTGCTTTTCTTCTGCGGATCTAGAAAAATTAGATCAGTCCAAGTCGTTTAGAATTGAGGTTTAATGCTTTTTATACGTTCGTTTTCAAAAAACGGAATGTATTATAGTTTTACCTGCGGAGTACGGGCTGGCGGATGGGCGGCGTCCAGTATGTTGTCAGCTAAATAACTTTAGAAGCCTTTGTCCAATTATCACCAAATTTGGTCAGAATGTGTATGGGCATAATATCGCAGACAAGTGCTATAGTGAGTCATTTTATTTGATCATCACCAAATTTAGACAATATGTTGATGGGCAGAATATCTTGGTCAGGTTTTGATAACTTACCACGTTATCTTAGTCACTCCAAACTTATGTCCCTCGAAATGGCCAAAACTGTATTAACAGTGTCCGCTCTCTAAATTTGCCTGACGTACAACAAAGGCGTATTCTGTGACATTTGGCGCTCTTGTTCAACATAATTTTAGTTACATTGTAGCAACAGTTCACTCTTTTCATGACGAGTGTAGATCCGAGTCTACCAGTCCTGTGCATTTGAACTGACTCCGTACTGTTTCTGTTTCAGAGTCAGTGGCAGCCTATGTTTTCTAGCAAGTCTGCAGCAGACGGCTCTGAAAATATCTTGGGAAACATATATATGGAAAGTCTCTATGAATGAAAGTATAATTTATTGTGTAAAGCTGAAAACATAGTGGAAAAGGGAGAAATTGCTTATCATTATGGACATTTTCTACTTTTGCCGCATTGTTTTCGAAAGGTGTCTGCTGCAGTAGATGACTTTTAACCCTTTCCTACATACGACAATTCTGCAGCAGACGACTTTGAACATATTTTGTCAAAAAATGGAAAATCTCTATAATTAAATGGATAACCTATGACGAAAAGTGGAAAACATTGTGGGCAAAGGTGAAATTGCTCATCATGAGCAATTTCACCTTTGCCCACAATGTTTTAAAAAGTCGTCTGCTGCTATTGCGTTAAAATGCGTCTCCAGGTGGGAAAGGGTTAACACATGTAAAAAAAAAAATTATCAGCAATCTATATATTATATTTAAGTGTAATTTATTGAGTAGAATTGTGGCAAAGGCAATTTCTCCACAATGTTTTCAAAAGTTGTCTGTTGCATTTTAAGTCAAGATGCTTCCGCAAGTGGGAACGGGTTCATAAGTTTTACATTTGAGATTTACAATAAAGCTTCCAACCCACTAGTTACACTGTCCTGCAACAGCTGTTGTAAGTAGGATTATTATTATACATGTTGTTGTTTTTTATCCCTTTCCCACATACAGCAAATCTGCAGCAGACAACTTTGAAAACATACCCGAGAAAAATTGGAAACTCCCTTTAAATGAAAGTGCAATAATTGAATGGAGTTGAAAACGTGGTGACAAAAGTAGAAATTGGTCGTTTTGAGCAATTTCTTCTTTAGTCACAATGTTTTCAAAAGTCGTCTCCTGCAGAGGCGTCAAAAAGTGTCTGTATGTGTGAAAGGGATAAAAATTAATAATTATACAATGATCTGTTCAATTCTGGGATAAATGGATTTTATGTAAAATGAAACCATTTTTTGTTACTTGATTCTACGACATTCTAATGTTTTATACCAGAAAACCTGATGAATGCATGTATGAGCTGATGGTATACAATTTGTACAAACAGTAATGTTTACTTTCAGTCTCAGATGTTGAATTTCTAATCTCATGAAGCGAGCTGGATCTGAAATTTTGGAATTTGAATGAATATTTGATGAGTTTGATTTTAATTTTGTAATTGGATGTTCTTGTATAAGTAGCATTAATACTATTGTGAGTTTGACCGTCTGTGTGGTGTAGTGGTATAGGGCATCCAGCTTTGGAGCAGGACACATTCCCACATTACAAAAAATCTGCAGCAGACAACTTTGAACATATTTTGTCAAAAAATAGAAAATCTCTATAATTGAATGGAAAACCTATTGCTCATTTTGAGCAATTTCTTCTTTTGTCACTATGTTTTCAAAAGACTGTCTGCCGCAGAGGCGTCAGAAAGTGTCTATATGAGGGAAAGGGTTAATACTATTGTGAGTTTGACCGTCTGTGTGGTGTAGTGGTATAGGGCATCCAGCTTTAGAGCAGGACACTCAGCCCTTTCCCACATTAAAAATTCTGCAGCATACGACTTTGTGAACACAACAAAAACACGAAAAATCTCTATATATGAAGGTTTACTTTCTGACAAAAGTTGAAAACATTGTTGCAGAGGGAGAAATTGCTCGTTTGGAGAAATTTCTACTTTTGTCACAATGTTTTCAAAAGTCGTCTGCTGCACAGGCGTCGTCGGAATGCGTCTTTATGATGGAAAAGATTATGTTTGATCCACGGTTAGGTCTCACCGTAAAGTTTTAAAATGGTAGTAGTATGTTATAACGGCTTCCCGCCTTGGCATTCTCAGTTGTTGGGATAGCACCGATCCATCAGTCAGGATAAATAAATATGGTTGTACTGGTATATTTCCCAGGAAATGCCGTGAAGTAACAGAAAGACTGTTGTAAATGGTGTAAAACACCATTCAAACTATTGTAGGCTTTTGTTAAATTAAAAGGCCTACATATAGTAGTATTGTTTATTATATATCTGCACATTTTCTGGCGCAAATACATTCAGATTGTCATTCGCAGTTAAAACATGAGGGTTTAAAATTTCGTATTTGACTAGATCAAATATGGTACCAAATATGATAATGGTACGTCACTGAAATATGATTTGATTTAATTGAAATATGCTTTAATGTCATTCAAAATGTGTTAGTTGGGTGTGGTTCACATGTGAATCATATAACATATTTTATTTGTAAATTATTTTATTTCTTTATTTAAAATTCTGAAAATAGAATTTTTTATTTATTCTATCTTAAAAGTTATACATGGTATAAAAAAAGTCGTCTGCTGCAGAATTGTCGTATGAGGGAAAGGGTTAACCTTTTAAGTCACACCAATAATAAACCAACTTTGATGTATAATCAGACATCAAAAATCAACTTTAACTATAATCAAAAAGAGACAAAACATGTACTCAGAGGTTTGTTATGTTTTTAAATTAATAATTTAATCAAATATAACCATAGGGATCAATGGTTAAATTGTGTTCCAGTCCTTTTGCCTTACTCATATTTAACAATTTGCAAGATTTCTATGTAAACTTTGCTGCATAAACATTTAGGAAAGGGCCTGCCCAAGCATATATATCTCTTCTATGTCTTTCATGTTTAACCCTTTCCCTCATACGACAATTCTGCAGCAGACCACTTTGAACGTATTTTGTCAAAAAATAGAAAATCTCCATAATTGAATGGATAACCTATGACAAAAAGTGGAAAACATTGTGGCAAAAGGAGAAATTGCACGTTTTGTGCAATTTCTTCTTTTGTCACTATGTTTCTAAAAAGCCGTCTGCTGCAGAGGCATCAGAAAGCGTCTATATGAGGGAAAGGGTTAAAGGATTTAGTATTGTTTACGTGGCCAATTTAACATCTCTCTACCTTTGGTCTTCTGAGATATCAATTGTCCATGCCCCTCGTAGTATAATACAAAGCCCTATATCGCTACTTTAATATAATTTAGTCGCCGGGCAGAAGCCCGCGACTTCTATTTTTAATAGGTTTTCTGAAATCACATGGGAGGGGGGATTATTATTAGAAAGAAACAAATCTAGATGATTTGAACATATTACAATTGTGGTTGTTTACGAACACTAATAAATGACACATCTAAAATGAAATAAATATTCCGATTTTTTAATGTTTGCATTTTTTTTTATTTCACTCGCATTTAAGTTTTTTGTCTTATTTACGAAGACAAAAGTGGTCCCTTCAAGACGTGAACCAACACCCCCTAATGCAGATTCTTATGTGTCATCATTGAGGTCAATTTCGGATTCTCCTTTTAATAGCAATTTTAACTTACTAAATGTTGTTTTCATGTTCAAAGAGATGTCTTGATTTGTGTAGAATTCATTTAATAATGTTAATCCATGAATATCTAAAGTAGGAACTGTTTCTAAGCTAAATATAGACCCTATTCTGTTGTGTAGTTTCGTGACCTTTAACATCGATTTTCGCGCATGCGCATTTCGATATGAAAAAGCGAGTGATATTATTTTATTTTAGACAAGTACAAGACGAATGTTTGACGCAAAGCGTCAAAGAGAAGCCGCAATATTTCGTTGTACATGTAGAAATAAGAAAAAAAGAACATTTTTAAATCCACAAACAATAGAACAATTTAAACTGTAGACGGTAATGCTGATATATTTCTCCTTTTGAAGACATTTGTTTACTTCAAATTACCTCCCTTTAAAACAATACCAGGATATTTACCTTGTGATTCGAATAAGATTGACAAACATTGAAATTATATGAATGAATACTATTATTTAAATAAGTAACAACAGCAAAATTAAATTTAAGCCGAGATAAATGTGTACACATTTCGTTAATTTTTAGCTCCACTGGCTGAAAGCCAGTCGAGCTTATGTCATGGCGAATTGTCCGTTGTGCGTCCGTGCGTGCGTGCGTGCGTTAACTTTTTCCTTTAAACGACTTCTTCTCCCTAACCACTTGGCCAATTTGGTTGAAACTTCATGGGAAGCATCCTCTCAATGTCCTCTACTAAATTCCTTCAAATTTTTTTGATCCATTCAAAATTCTGGTTTCCATGGCAACCGAAAGAAAAAAATAGTGAGAACTTAAAAAAATTTCTTCTCCGAAAGTGTCAGGCCGATTTTCAAATAATTTTGTAGAAATGTTCCTTGGGTGACCCTTTATTAGATTCCTTCAAGAAATTTTGATTGGGCAAAAAACATGGCCGCCAGGGGGCGGGGCTTTTTTGCCTTATATAGCTATAGTGAAAACTTAAATAATCTTCTTCTCAAAAAGTGTTCAGCAGATTTTCAAATAATTATGTAGAAATGTTCCGTGGGTGACCCTCTATCAGATTCCTTCAAGCCATGTTGATTGGTAAAAAAACATGGCCGTCACAGGGCGGGGCTATTTTGCCTATATGGCTAAAGAGCAAACTTAAAAAATCTTCTCCTCCAAAAGTGTCAGGCCGATTTTCAAATAATTTTGTAGAAATGTTCCTTGTGTGAACCTTAATTAGATTCCTTCAAGAAATGTTGATTGGGCGAAAAACATGGCCGCCAGGGGGCGGGGCTTTTTTGCGTTATATAGCTATAGTGAAAACTTAAAACATCTTCTTCTCCGAAAGTGTTCAGCCGATTTTCAAATAATTTTGTAGAAATGTTCATTGGGTGACCCTCTATCAGATTCCTTCAAGCCATGTTGATTGGTCGAAAAACATGGCCGCTAGAGGGCGGGGCTATTTTGACTTATATGACCATAGTGAAAACTTAAAAAATCTTCTCCTCCGAAAGTGTCAGGCATATTTTCAAATAATTTTGCAGAAACATTCCTTTGGTGACACTCTACAAGATTCCTTTAAGCCATGGTGGTTGGTAAAAAAAATAGCCACCACGGGGCAGGGCTGTTTGTAGATTTTATTTTTGCCTTATGGCCGTGGAGCGATACTGGCCCTCTTGGGCCTCTTGTTTATAGATACCCTAATGTATAGGTATGAATATAAAATTTATAAGCAAATGTTTTCATTTCAACGTTCCTAATGTTTGAATAGACTAAGGAAAGTCAAGAATACATAAATAAATCAATGCAGTCTTTTCCGGCGACATTGATGCCTTGCATCAACTTTCTCTTGTTTTCCCTATATATTGTGCATTGAATTATAGTAGTTACAACTGAATTGCATGAAACCATCAGTTGGTAGAACATGATCTTTACTCTAAACCATTTGACTTACGGCATATCAGTCTCATCACAAGATAATAAACCTTCCAACATTTACAGTCAGCGCAGATCCAGATCAGCCTGTGGACCCACACACATTATTTAGGATAACCACTGTTTGTCATAAAGTAAAGGGACCATTTACCCTCTCACACATACAACATATCTGCAGCAAACGGCTTGAAAAGGGATTATGGAAAAATCTTGATAAATGAAGTAACAATTATTGCATAGAGTTGAAAACATTGTGACAAAAGAAGAAATCTCTCGTGATTTGCCACAATGGTTTCAAAAGTCATCTGCAGCAGAGGCATCAAAATGCCAGTATAAGGTGGGAAAGAGTTAAAGAATATCGGTAATAAATAATGAAAAGAAACTCTGAAGAGACAGGAGGAATTTATGGTCTGATATTAATCTGTACATTATCCCTTTCCCTCATATAGACGCTTTGACGCCTCTGCAGCAGACAGCTTTTTGAAAACATAGTGACAAAAGAAGAAATTGCTCAAAACGAGCAATTTCTCCTTTTGCCACAATGTTTTCCACTTTGAATCATAGGTCATAGGTTATCCATTCAATTATAGAGATTTTCCATTTTTTGACAAAATATGTTTAAAGTCGTCTGCTGCAGAATTGTTGTATGAGGGAAAGGGTTAAGGCCTATCTCCCGGCATCAAAACTCATTGTTACTTGTAATTAGCACTTAGAGACCCCCCCCACCCCCTTTACCACATATCAGAACACTGCAGATATTGTTACAACTTATTGTGACAAAAGTTGTCTGCTGCAAAGCAAAATGTACACTTAATAAGTTTCTACAAAATGTGAAGACTGAGAAAAACTCAATTGAATAAAATTTTGCAAAACTAATAGAATTAATTCAAATATCATGACTGACGTCACAAACTGACACTTCCTTCTCACTAATATTATTGCTTGAAGTTCGTATTTTGTGTTACAATAACAGATTATGCAAATGGTTATGTTATGCCCAAATGTGTCTGCTGTCTATTAAGGAAGAAACTGTATGTTTTAAAAAGGTCTCTTACTTATTAAACGATCAAAAGGGTTCAGTTTCGACAATGTTCAGGGATAAAAATCGCAATAAAAGAGAGGGAAATGATGTAAAAGGTTCTTCCGTATGACAATTTTTTTTATTTCTGGAAGCAAATTTTATAACACAATCAACTTTAACAAATTCGAAGGGACAGTTAATTCAATTGTAGGCAACAGTAAATTGATTTTAGTCCTTAATGTTGCTCCTACTTGAAAGTTCTTGATTTAATTTCCCCAATGGATGACTTTTTATGCGGCTGCAGCAGATTACTTAAAAACAATTCTGAAAAAGGAGAAATTGCTCATCATTTCTCGATTGGAAAAAATAAAATTGTGAGATGTTACATTATTTTTTTCTGATGTTCAAACAAAATTGATATAATAAGTATTAAAGTGGTTCACTCAGTATCTAATATATGGATATGACTTATTTGAGTTTCGCACATACAGACACTTTCTGACGCCTCTGTAGGAGAAGACATCGCATCAAAATGAGCAATTTCTCCATTTGCCGCAATGTTTTTTCAACTCCCATTTATGGAGATTTTTCAAATTTTTGTTCTTAATGCTTTTCAAAGTTGTCTCCTGCAGATTTGATGTATGTCGGAAAGAGATAAAGAAATTCTGTGAAAGAAGAAGACGAAATTTTAAGGCATCAATGTTTGATCCAGTGCCCTTTTTGGGAAAGCACATATCCTAGCCCTGTACTGGTCTCCCAGGGTTCATGGATATGTGTTCTGTCACCATGATGATATAACTGAAATACATGTACTGATGAAATTACCGTAAAACCTCAATAAAATGACTTGGCACGCTAAGTCATTTTCGTCTGCTATATTCACGTCTGCAATTAGTGTTCTTTGAACGCTAAATTCTTCGTAGAAAACTTTGCTGTGAAAGGAGAAATTAGTTTTGATATCTTCTGCTGTAGATTTGTCAAAAACGTCTGCACGGTGGACAGGTATGATATAAAGAATCTGTTGTAATTACAAGCTACAGATTAAAGAATCTCATATTTTCTTCTCAAATCAAATTTGCAAAACTTTTACCAGTAAAGTGAAAACATTGTCGGGAATCAGTTTCTATTATTGGCTGGGATTTTCCCAATAGTGGAAAAAATTGTCAACCGTTTTTTAGCTCACCTGTGCACGAAGTGCTCAAGGTGAGTTATTGTGATCGCCCTATGTCCGGCGTCCGTCGTCCGTCGTCCGTCGTCCGTCAACATTTTCTCCTCTGTAACCGGTGGGTCAACTGGGATGAAACTTCACAGAAAGCATCCTCTCAATGTCCTCACCAGAATTCCTTAAAATTTTCGGGATCCATGCAGAATTCTGGTTTCCATGGCAACGAAATGAAAAAACTTCAAAATTCTTAAAAAATCTTCTCCTCCGAAAGTGTCAGGCCGATTTTCAAATAATTTTGTAGAAATGTTCCTCGGGTGACCCTCTATCAGATTCCTTCAAGCCATGTTGATTGGTCGAAAAACATGGCCGCCAGGGAGGGCGGGGCTATTTTTCCTTATATGGCTATAGTGCAAACTTAAATCAAAGCGCCAATGGCACTGTAGTGGCGATCGTATTCATATATTGCAACAACTACAAAGCGTTTATAATATTTATAAAAACCTTTCAGAATTTCCAGATTTGATAAAATTCCAGCTTCCCGTTTTTAGGTCGGTATAGCTAGATACCGAAAACAACTTTTAATATGACTCATAAAGGTCTCACCGGGTGTTCTACACACCGGCTATTGTTTGTTGATAGAGTTGGAACATTGTGAGAATATGTATGAGTTGAAAACATTGTGATAAAATGTGAAATTTCTCATTTTATCACAATGTAAGATATAGCATTTGTATGACTTGAAAACATTGTGAGAAAATGTGAAATTTCTCATTTTATCACAATGTAAGATATAGCATTTGTATGAGTTGAAAACATTGTGAGAAAATGAGAAATTTCTCATTTTATCACAATGTAAGATAGAACAGTTGTAAGAGTTGAAAACATTGTGAGAAAATGATGATAGAATAGTGAAGAGTTGAAAACATTGTGAGAAAATGATGACAGAATAGTGAAGAGTTGAAAACAGTGTGAAAAAATGATGATATAATAGTGAAGAGTTGAAAACATTGTGAGAAGAACAGTTGTAAGAGTTGAAAACATTGTGAGAAAATGATGATAGAATAGTGAAGAGTTGAAAACATTGTGAGAAAATAATGATAGAATAGTGAAGAGTTGAAAACATTGTGAGAAAATGATCGCTGATAGAACACTGTAAGAGTTGAAAACGTTGTGAGAAAATGTCATTTTCGTAGGACAATATCTTTTCTAAAAAAATGTTAATCAATCATTTGTTCCTAATTCAAAAATTATGAAGACATACAACTATAAAAAGTTGTTTTCGTAACAACCAAAATATGGTAATATGGGATTAAAAGTCGTAAGCAAAGTTGTTTTCGCGGCAGCCGAGTTGTTTTCGTGAGCCGATTTTATTTATTTATATGCGTTTTAGCCTACGCCACTCACTAATTTTTCTATTTCGCGTAATTAGTACAAAAAAAAACTATTACATACTTTTAAAATTCATCGTTATATGTTTGTGCACATGCTTTTAAGTAAATAATTAGAAAACTTATGAATACATGTGATTTATTGTCAAATAAAACGTTGTTTTTCGACAGTCATGTTGTTTTCGTGAGCCGACTTTATTTATTTATTTGCGTTTTAGCCTATGCCACTCTATAATGTTGCAATGTTATTGAAAACGGGACCAGGTACGAAATAAGCACTTTTTACGGACCATAATTGTTAAACTCGTAGGTATTTTCAGAAATTACAAAAGAAGTTAATTGGCCGTTTTATTTTGGCGAGGTGCTTTCAGAGTACAACCAATTCCTGTAAACACGGTAATATTTTACCCTCAGGCCGAATCAGGTTAAAGGTCAAAAGGTTACGGTTGACTACAGTAAAAATAGAACGAGGCACAGCTCTGCATACCGTACCCAAGACGCGCGATGATATTTATTATCTGCCCAAACATGAAGAAAGCTAATATGTAAATAGTTCAACTCTATTTAGATATTTTCTCGGTAAATCTCAAATATTAGTACCAATCCGGTATCAAAGTAGCACTAACATTATCATTATTAATCGTGTGCCTGCATCATTGATGGAACTATATATATATATGGCGGTTTAACGGAAGTGAGTAAATTGCCTTTGCAGAAATATCCAACCGACTGTTCAAAACCGACTATATAAGTTTTTTTTCGTTGTTGTTGTTTTGGTAGCACTGTGGCGATTGTCAACCAATCGCCACAAAAATCTTCTTCTCCAAAAGTGTCAGGCCGATTTTCAAATAAATTTGTAGAAATGTTCCTTGGGTGACCCTCTATCAGATTCCTTCAAGTCATGTTGATTGGTCAAAAACATGGCCGCCAGGGGGCGGGGCTATTTTGCCTTTTATGGTTATAGTGCAAACTTAAAAAATCTTCAACATCTTCTCCTCAGTAACCGGTGGGTCAATTGCGATGAAACTTCACAGAAAGCATCCTCTCAATGACCTCACCAGAATTCCTTCAAATTTTTGGGATCCATGCAGAATTCTGGTTTTTTCATGGCAACGAAACGAAAAAAACTTCAACATTCTACTTCTCCCTAACTGGTTGGCAGATTTTGAACTTATTTTGTAGAAATGTTCCTTGGGTGACTCTCTATCAGATTCCTTGAAGCCATGTTGATTGGTCAAAAAACATGGCCGCCAGGGGGGCGGGGCTTTTTTGCCTTATATGGCTATAGTGAAAACTTAAAAAATCTTCTCCTCCAAAAGTGTCAGGCCGATTTTCAAATAATTTTGTAGAAATATTCCTTGGATGACCCGCTATCAGATTCCTTTAAGCCATGTTGATTGGTCGAAAATCATGGCCGCCAGGGGGGGGGCGGGGCTTTTTTGCCTTATATAGCTATAGTGCAAACTTAAAAAATCTTCTCCTCCAAAAGTGTCGGGCCGATTTTCAAATAATTTTGTAGAAATGTTCCTTGGATGACCCTCTATCAGATTCCTTCATGCCATGTTGATTGGTCAAAAAACATGGCCGCCAGGGGGCGGGGCTATTTTGCCTTTTATTGCTATAGTGAAAACTTAAAAAATCTTCTCCTTCAAAAGTGTCAGGCCGATTTTCAAATAATTTTGTAGAAATGTTCCTAGGGTGACCCTCTATCAGATTCCTTAAAGCCAAGTTGATTGGTTGGAAACTATGCCCGCCAGATGGCGGGGCTTATATAGCTAAAGTGAAAAAAAAAATCAGGTGAGCGATTCCAGGGCCATCAAGGCCCTCTTGTCTTAATCAAGAAGTTATCCGGAAAATTAAGTGACAAAAGAAGGATTGTCGCCCTTAGCAAATTTAACAGATATGAGCCGCGTCTAGGGATTTGGGATTTTGATACATCGCTAGATCTGCATACAGGGTAAGATCGGGCCAGCCAGTGGATTGACACAGTCCTAAGCCTTTCCCTGATACAAAGGACATATGATGCCTTTGCAGCGGACGACTTTTGAAAGCATTGTGACAAAAGGAGAAATTTCTCAAAACGAGCAATAATCCTTTTGCAACAGTGTTTTCAACTTTATTTAATTATTATAAGAGAATATTTATAGAGATTTTCACAGTTTTGCAAAACCTTTTCGAAGTTGTGTGCAGATTTGCTGTATGTTGTAAAGGGTTCACCCTTTTCCCGATACAGACAACATATTGAGGGCTTGGTGTGAAACAGTTGTAACTAAAATCGGTATTTTTTTTACAAAGTTTAGTCACCTGGCCATAAAGTCTTTATAAGCGTTAAATCATTTTTCTTGGTAAACAATGGAAATTTAGGTGCCATTGCTCGTTTTGAGCAATGGCACCTAAATTTGCATTGTTTACAAAGGGGTCGAAATTGCCCCTAAACTAGGGTTTTCAAAATAGGGTTTGAGTTACAACCGTTTCACGCCAAGCCCTCGATTATTATGACGCCTTTGTAGCAGACAACTTTTGAAAGCATTTTTTCCAAAGAAAAGGGCTAGATAATCTAAATCAATAATTCCAGTTGTATGGAAAGGTAGAGATAAAAGCTGTGAATGTAATAATTTATGAATTCATTATGTGATACCCTTTCCCACATACGACAATTCTGCGGCAGACGACTTTGAACATATTATGTCAAAAAATAGAAAATCTCTATAATTGAATGGATAACCTATGACTAAAAGTGGAAAACATTGCGACAAAAGGAGAAATTGCTTGTTTTGAGCAATTTCTTCTTTTATCACTATGTTTTCAAAAAGCTGTCTGCTGTAGAAGTGTCAAAAAGTGTCCATATGAGGGAAAGGGTTAAAACCTGTCCTTAGCCCTTACTCTCATGCAGACACAGTTTGATGCATTTACAGCAGATATTTTTTGTAAACATCAAAACAAACACTTTCCCATTCTGCCACAATGTTTTCAAAATAGAGATTTTCCGTATTTTTGGACGAGATATCTTCAAGTTGTAAGGAAAGATCATTAAGGTTTTTCGTTGTTTGGGAAAATTAGATCTTTTGTACCAAAATTGGCAGTTTTAATCCTGTTTCAAACCAATCTGATCAAGTTTTTATACTCCTTTATTAGGTTACCCAAGTGCCTGGAACAAATTTTCTAGATTCAATATAGAATAACATTAATCAATTGACTGTTTCCTAATCTAAGTGTGTCGCTGTTGACATTAAAAGAATTGTTTGTTTTTAAAGGGTTTTTTATCACAAGCTTTATCAACAGTATTTCCCTGCCAGTCTTTAGCTCACCATGCAGAGCTCAAGGTGAGTTTTTGTGATCACCTTTTGTCCGTCGTCACTCGTTCGTCCGTCATCAACTTTTCAACCATGCATCATAGGATTGCAAAGAAACTTGGCACAAATGTTCACCATGATGAGGCGGCATGTCGCAAACAAGACCCAGGCCTGTACCTCAAATGTCAAGGTCACACTTACAGGTCAAAGGTCAAAATGAGTACTGTTTGATAGGACTGTACCTTGTCCGGCCCACATTTCAACCATGCATCATAGGATTTCAAAGAAACTTGGCACAAACGTTCACCATGATGAGGCGGCGTGTCACGAACAAGACCCAGGCCTGTTCCTCAAATGTCAAGGTCACACTTGGAGGTCAAAGGTCAAAATGAATACTGTTTGATAGCACTACCTTGTCCGGCTCACATCTCAACCATGCATCATAGGATACCAAAGTTACTAGGCACACTCAACGTCACGCTTTGAGGTCAAAGGTCAAAATGAGAACTGATAGGACAGTACCTTGTCTGGCCCGCATCTCAACCATGCATCATAGGGTTTCCAAGCTACTGGGCACACATGTTCACCCTAATGAGGTAACATGTGGCACACAAGACACAGGCCTGTAACTGGAAGGTCCAGGTCACACTTACAGGTCAAAGGTCGAAAGGAGAAATGTTTGATAGGGCTGTATCCAAAATGTATGCAGTGCATTTTTTTCAATAAATGCCCATACATTACACAATGTGCTGTCCTTGTCCGGTAGGGGACTTTTGTATTGCTTGCAATACGACATTAACTTGTTATAACAATTGTGTACAGTGAACACTTGGGTGAGTCTCTGCCTATGGTCTCTTACCATTTAGTCTTCATTGTCTGCCTATATGTTACATACTGTAACTTTTAATCCTAGCCCACATACAACAAATCTGCTGTATAGGTTTTATTAGAAAAATTGTACTTTCAACACCTCTTTCCCTCATAAAGACGGTTTCTGACGCCTCTGCAGCAGACAGCTTTTTGAAAACATAATGACAAAAGAAGAAATTGTTCAAAACGAGCAATTTCTCCTTTTGTCACCATGTTTTCAACTCTTTTCAATTATTGTACTTAATTTCATTTAAAAGGAGTTTCCAATTTGTTCAGGTATGATTTCAAAGTTGTCTGCTGCAGATTTGTTGTATGTGGGAAAGGGTTGAAGAGCTTTGTCTGGCATTTAGGTTCTTATTACAGTGAAGAATTGTGCGAGTCTGCATATACATGTAGTCTTCATTGTCTGCCTATATGTTACATACTTTTAACCCTTTCCCACATACAACAAATCTGCAGCAGACATCTTTAAAATCATCTTAAATCATATTTAAAAGTCATCTGCTGCAACATCAACAATTTTGAAAATCATGTATATGGATGTAAAGTGGTAAATTTATCCCCCTATGAAAAACGAGCAGTGTAACACCATGAATTGTATACCAAAGTAGCTTTAACCCAGCCCCACATAAAGAAGCATTTTGATATACATGTATCTGCAGCAGACGACAATTGAGAACAGTTTAGCATTATGAACAATTTATCCTTTTGCTACACTGTTTTCAACTCTGTGCAATTCCCAAATTGTTTATTTGAAGAGATTTTCCATATTTTGGCCTACATGTTTTCAAAATCGTCTGCTGTCATTTTGTTGCATTTGGGAAAGGGTTAAATGGTGCTTAACCAGAGAGGCAATTAGACGATAAATCACCGCTCTGGCTCATTATATAATTTGAAGGACAGCACACATACAAATCCAGGAACAAGTTGATATAAAATTTTTGGTAATTAAACTCATTAGAAAATGATTATTTCTTGTATCTCTTAACAAGCAATTTCTCCTTTTGCCACAATATTTTCAACTTCATTCAACAATTATCCTTTCATTTATAGAGCTGTTTCATATTTTTATAAAGATGTCTTCAAAGTCGTCTGCTTCAGATTTGTTGTATGTGGGAAAGGGTTGAAATGAGCACTAACAGAGATATCGAGGAAGCAAGACCTGTTGCCTCTTTCTGACACCTCTACAGACGAAATTTGAAAACATTGTGACAAAAGAAGAAAATGGCTCGTAACTCTTTTAAAAATTCATACTTTCGTTGCTATATTTTGACCTTGATTATGAATTTCAAAGTCGTCTGCTGCAGATTTGTTGTATGTGGGAAAGGGGGGTAAAACACTTCAAATATTTGGAAATTATTGCCTTGGCTTTCAAATGATTGTTACGGTTGTCAAAAATAAAAACATAAGGTGAATCCATTTTGTTTTGACTCGAAATTTAATTTTTTGGCAATCGATACTGTAAGATGTGTTTTAATTTTTCTAACTTTGGATTACATTCAGAAAAGTATATGTATTTTTCTATGATGGTATTTTTGCATTGGGAATATTGTTCTTTATTATATGCCTGTACATTTTCCGGTGGAAATACATGCAGATTGACATGCGCAAATACACCACGACAGATTAAAATTCCGTATCTACCTGCGGTGTAAATACAAGATTGTGACGTCAGACAGTGCGCGGAATACTTTCAGCGAGGTATCCCCAATAAACAATGTATTGAATCTGTATATTTAATAGTTTTTTCGCTCTTCATAGATCGTAGGTATATAATAAAAGGAATATTACGTTGCGGGAGCGATAAATGGGTACGTATTGCACGACTCGTAGCGTGGGAAAATCCATATCTTACTCGACCTTCGGTCTCGTAAGATATCGATTTTTCCACGCTACTTGTCGTGCAATACAAACCCTTTTATCGCTCCCGCAACGTAATATTCCGTATTTATTACCATTTAGGTGCCTGTTTTGACCTGACTGTAAAGTGAACAGACATCTTCTATTTTCGGTTGAAAAAATCAGAAAAAAATATATTATATTTTGACAAAAATTCTCTCATTTTCTGCAGATCATTTTTAATTTGAACCCAATGATATTTTACTTTAAATAATTCATCCATTTTGTACAAAGTTTTGAAATAAAGCTCAATTGTGATGCCATAATATTAAATAATATAACAAGAGTGCCAAACTGTCACAAAATAAGCCAAAACTCAAGGATGACTAAAGTGATTATGGCCATTTTTCTTTTATTGCAAAAGATTTATGCCAATAAACATTCACAGCAAATTTTATGAAGATTGCATAAGGATTGTAAAAGAGCGGACAAGGCCTATTTGGACAATTTTCGATAATTCAAGGGCAATAATTCAATAGTGCCTTTGGTGATTTGGCTGGATATCAAACTTGTCCAGCAAACATGTTCACCAAGTTTGGTGAAGAACTAAAGATCAGATCAAAACTGTTCAACTTATAGAGAAGACAAGGCTAATTTGATTAATTCAAGGGTCACTAATCAAAAGTGCTTTGGCCTTTCCCTTACTTAAAGAGACAACTTTTAAAAACATAACAATTTCTCCTTAACTGACACCCAATGTTTTTCTACTCATTTTTCAACACAGATGTCATTAGGTAAAACTTTAACCTTAAAGTCTCAAGGATTTCTGTGAAAGATTCCTGTGTCTATGTCTGCATCTGAGAGAAATACCACTACTTTGAACAAATAGATTGATGGGAGTTAAAAGCTGTTTTCTACTATATAGTATTCTAAGTTATATATATGTTGAGGCCTTGTGGGTGCTCTAAAGAATTGTCTCAAATTATAGGTAACAAGAGAAATACTGTTGGGCAAAGATCAGTTTACTTCTCCTGTCCCAATTATAAAATGTTGACAATTATGAAGGAAATGGATTTTGAAAACATTGTGGCACAAGGAGAAATTGTTTGTAATGAGCAATTTCTCAAATTGCCACAATCTTTGCAGCTCTTTTCAATAATGTTACTTACGTTCACGGAATTTTTTCCATATTTTTGCCTATATATTTTTAATGTCGTCTGCCACCGATTTGTTTTATGTGAGAAAGGGAAAACTAGGCATCTTACATCGGTTTATGTATTTTATTTCAGGGAGAAAGAGAATGACAAACTCCTGACCCAGTCTGGTAATGGGCAGCGATATTCGGGCCTCGGCGGGGCGGGAGGGAGTATCGGCGGAAGTGGCAGCTCTATCACTATAAATACAAACACTGACATGTCGAGGAAAACCAGCAAGGACAGATATCTCCAACAAATTCCAGTATGATATCTTTTTCACTCATTGATTTTTCGTATTTTTATGCCCCCTTCGAAGAAGAGGGGTATATTGCTTTGCACATGTCCGTCCATCCGTCCGTCCGTCCGTCCGTCCGTCCGTCCGTCCGTCTGTAGACCAAAGCTTGTCCGAGTGATAACTCCTATGGTCCTCAAACTTGACTTGGGGGTTGGGCCTGACCAGGAGATGAACCCTATTTATTTTGAGGTCAAAGGTCAAGGTCACAGTGACCTTGAACACAAAAACCCTTTTTAAGCTTGTCCGAGTGATAACTCAACATTGCCTATACCTATGGTCCTCAAAGTTGACTTGGAGGTTGGGCCTGACCAGTAGATGAACCCTATTTATTTTGAGGTCATTGGGTCAAAGGTCAAGGTCACAGTGACCTTGAACACAAAAACCCTTTTTAAGCTTGTCCAAGTGATAACTCAACATTGCCTGGACCTATGGTCTTCAAACTTGACTTGAAGGTTGGGCCTGACCAGTAGATGAACCCTATTTATTTTGAGGTCATTTGGTCAAAGGTCAAGGTCACAGTGACCTTGAACACAAAAACCTTTTTTAAGCTTGTCCGAGTGATAACTCAACAATACCTGGACCTATGGTCCTCAAAGTTGACTTGGAGGTTGGGCCTGACCAGTAGATGAACGCTATTTATTTTGAGGTCATTGGGTCAAAGGTCAAGGTCACAGTGACCGTGAACACAAAAACCTTTTTTAAGCTTGTCCGAGTGATAACTCAACAATGCCTGGACCTATGGTACTCAAAGTTGACTTGGAAGTTGGGCCTGACCAGTAGATGAACCCTATTTATTTTGAGGTCATTGGGTCAAAGGTCAAAGTCAAAGTGACCTTGAACACAAAAACCCTTTTTAAGCTTGTCCGAGTGATAACTCAACAATGCCTGGACCTATGGTACTCAAAGTTGAGTTGGACGTTGGGCCTGACCAGTAGGTGAACCCTATTTATTGTGAGGTCATTGGGTCAAAGGTCAAGGTCACAATGACCTTGAACACAAAAACTCTTTTTAAACTTGTCTGAGTGATAACTCAATAATGCCTGGACATATGGTCCTCAAAGTTGACTTGGAGGTTGGGCCTGACCAGTAGATGAACCCTATTTATTTTGAGGTCATTTGATCAAAGGTCAAGGTCACAGTGACCTTGAACACAAAAACCTTTTTAGCTCACCTGTGCACGAAGTGCTCAAGGTGAGTTATTGTGATCGCCCTATGTCCGGCGTCCGTCGTCCGTCGTCCATCGTCCGTCAACATTTTCTCCTCTGTAACCGTTGGGTCAACTAGGATGAAACTTCACAGAAAGCATCCTCTCAATGTCCTCACCAGAATTCCTTAAATTTTTTGGGATCCATGCAGAATTCTGGTTTCCATGGCAACGAAATGAAAAAAACTTCAAAATTCTTAAAAAATCTTCTTCTCCGAAAGTGTCAGGCTGATTTTCAAATTATTTTGTAGAAATGTTCCTTAGGTGACCCTCTATCAGATTCCTTCAAGCCATGTCGATTGGTCGAAAAACATGGCCGCCAGGGGGGGCGGGGCTATTTTGCCTTATATGGCTATAGTGCAAACTTAAAAAATCTTCTCCTGAAAGTGTCAGGCCGATTTTCAAATTATTTTGTAGAAATGTTCCTTAGGTGACCCTCTATCAGATTCCTTCAAGCCATGTGGATTGGTCGAAAAACATGGCCGCCAGGGGGGGCGGGGCTATTTTGCCTTATATGGCTATAGTGCAAACTTAAAAAATCTTCTCCTCCAAAAGTGTCAGGCCGATTTTCAAATAATTTTGTAGAAATGTTCCTTGGATGACCCTCTATCAGATTCCTTCAAGCCATGTTGATTGGTCAAAAAACATGGCCGCCAGGGGGCGGGGCTATTTTGCCTTATATGGCTATAGTGAAAACTTAAAAAATCTTCTCCTCCAAAAGTGTCAGGCCGATTTTCAAATAATTTTGTAGAAATGTTCCTAGGGTAACCCTCTATCAGATTCCTTCAAGCCAAGTTGATTGGTTGGAAACTATGCCCACCAGATGGCGGGGCTTATATAGCTAAAGTGAAAAAAAAAATCAGGTGAGCGATTCCAGGGCCATCATGGCTTGGTTTAAGCTTGTCTGAGTGATAACTCAACAGTGCCTAACCTGGAGGATACATAATATCTGCAAATATCAGTCATTATCACAATGGGATTAAGAACTGTACCTACTATCCTCAAACTTTGAATGAACATTGTTCATAATCTTAAAACTGACTCATAGACATCCAATGTGAAATGACAAATCAACTGGCATTTCGGTCCATGCAAATTTTACTCAATTGTCCTAATATTCCTGACAACATGGCGCTCAGGGGGGGCATAATGTTTGGCAAACATCTCTTGTTAATGTAATTAGTTTAGCCTGTCCCTTTCTCACATATAGAAGCTTTCTAACACCTCTGCAGCAGACGACTTTTGAAAACACTGTGACAAAAGAAGAAATTGCTCAAAATGAGCAATTTCTTCTTTTGCCACAATGTTTTCAACTCTTTACAGTTATTAAACCTACATCTACAGAGGATTTCTTTGAGTTTGCCAAGATACTTTCAAAGTCGTCTGCTGCAGATTTGTTGTATGTGGGAAAGGTCTATGCAAAAAGGTATAACCCGATTGGCCGAAATTATAAAACTCTGAAAAACATTCTCTGTGTTCAGATCTTTCTGATTGGTCAGTTTTGGGTAAGAGTCTGCTTCTGACGACCACTAGTAAACTTGAGCAAACATTTTAAGTGCAGACTAAACTTTAATAGTTTTGGAGCCTAGCCTTTGCTAACAATGTATCTCTTGACCAAGATCTTTACTTTTCACAAATTACTATAGTGCTTTCCCACATACAGACATTTTCTGAAGCAGATCGCGGCACTACGGTCATGGTGGAGTGCACTTGGGCAAGGCACATTTTCTAGCCTAGTACTGGTTTGTTTACCCAGGGATCATGAATAATTAAATTTAATTGCGCGCTAAATGACCTTAGCTGTCGATGCGCCATAAAACAATATACATTCATTCATTCTGAAGCAGACGAATTTTGAAAATCTAGAAAATTGAAAGATTTATATTGATAAAGCATTGAAAATATTGCAATAAAACGTGAAATTAAAAGTTGCAGATTTGTTGTTTGTGGGAAACGGTTAGAGGTCATTTTAAAATCTTTTGGTGAGTTGTGTAGATTTTTAGCTCACCTATGCACGAAGTGCAAGGTGAGCAGCTATTGTGATCACATTTTGTCTGGCGTCCGTCTGCGTCGTCAACATTTGAGCTTGTTATCACTCTACAGGCTACATTTTGCATCCAATCTTAGTGAAAGTTTATCAGAACATTCATCTCCATCAAATCTTGGAAAAGTTCGAAACTTGGCCATATGAGGTCAAAAAGTAGGTCACTAGGTCAAATTGAAGGAAAATCTTGTTAACGCTCCAGAGGCCGCATTTTAAACTTGAGCATGTTGAAACTTTATCAGAATGTTTGTCTTGATGATATATAGGTCAAGTTCGAACATGGGTCATATTGGGTCAGAAGCTAGGTCACTAGGCCAAATTGAAGGAAAATCTTGTTAACACTGTAGAAGCCGCATTTTAAACTTGAGCATGTTGAAACTTTATCAGAATGTTTGTCTTGATGATATATAGGTCAAGTTCGAACATTGGTCATATTGGGTCAGAAGCTAGGTCACTAGGCCAAATTGAAGGAAAATCTTGTTAACACTGTAGAAGCCGCATTTGTATGCTTCAGCAGCTTGAAATTTGGTCAGAATGTTGAGCTGAATGATATCTAGGCCATGTTCAAATATGGGTCATGTCGGTCCAAAAACTAGGTCACTAGGCCAAATTGAAGGGTAATCTTGTTAACACTGTAGAGGCCACATTTTCAACTTGAGCATGTTGAAACTTTATCAGAATGTTTGTCTTGATGATATGTAGGTCAAGTTCGAACATGGGTCATGTCGGTTCAATAACTAGGTCACTAGGCCAAATTGAAGGGTAATCTTGTTAACACTGCAGAGGCCACATTTTCAACTTGAGCATGTTGAAACTTTATCAGAATGTTTGTCTCGATGATATGTAGGTCGAGTTCGAACATGGGTTATGATGGGTAAAAAAGTAGGTCACTAGGTCAAATTGAAGTTAAAATCTTGTTAACATCCTAGAGGCCGCAATTAAAGATATCTAGGTCAAGTTCAAATATGGGTCATATTGGGTCAGAAACTAGGTCACTAGACCAAATTGAAGGAAAATCTCTGTAGAAGACGTATTTTTTGCTACAGCAGCTTGACATTTAATGAAAATGTTTATCTAAATGATATCTAAGCCAAGTTCGAATATGGGTCATATTGGGTCAGAAACAAGGTCAATAAAGGAAAATATTGTTCAAACTCCGGAGGCCGGTCACTAGGCCAAATTGAAGGAAAATCTTGTTAACACTTTGGATGCCGCATTTTTTTGCTTCAGCAGCTTGAAATTTGGTCAGAATGTTTGTCTGAATTATATCTAGGTCAAGTTTGAATATGGGTCATATTGGGTCAGAAACAAGAACAATAAAGGAAAATATTGTTCAAACTCCGGAGGCCGCATTTTTTCTTTGAGCAAGTTGAAACTTTGTCAGAATGTTGTCTTGATGATATCTAGTCCATGTTGGAATATGGGTCATATCAGGTAAAAAAATATAGATCACTAGGCCAAATGAAGGAAAATCTTCTTAACACTGTGGAGGTTGCATTCAGAATAATTGTCTTGATGTGTTTTGCATTGCAGTACATTGTATAATTAAGGTGAGCAATCCAGGGCCATCATGACCCTCTTGTTTATAATAAGATTGAACTGTTGCAGTGGCTGATCAGAACCAACTTTATGTCAACTTCACTTTCATCTTTTCAGGTGAACAGGCTCATTTAACGTAAACTTGCGTTCTAAGAGACTTAAAATCTCCGTAAATGTTAACCTTTTCCCATTTGCAGCAAATCTGCAGTAGAGGACCTTGATAACAAGTATCAAAATTGTAGAAAAACCTCCATATAGGAAAGTAGAATTATTAAAGAAAGTTGAAAACATTGTAGAAAAATAAATAAAATTGATGAGCAATTTTTCCTTTTGCCACAATGCTGTCAGAGGCTTCAAAAAGCATCTATATATGGGAAATGGTTAACATATAATTGCGTTCTAAGAGATTTAAAATCTCTGTAAATTTTAACCTTTTCCCACGTGTAACAAATCTATAGCAGACGACTGACAACAAGTATCAAAATTGTTGTAAAATCTGAATAAATGAAAGTAGAATTATTGAATAAAGTTGAAAACATTGTAGTAAAAGATAAAATTCCTCATGATGAGCAATTTCTCCTGTCAAAAGTCCTCCGCTACAAAGGGCGTGGGAAAGGGTTATCATATAAATGCGTTCTAATAAACTTAATATCTCTGTAAACCTTAACCTTTTCCTACATGCAACAAATCTGCAATATTTTGATAAATGAAGTTCAAGTATTGTATGAATTAATTAATATCGTGCCATATTGTTTTCAAAAGTTGTTTGCTTCAAATGTGTCTAAATGAACTTGCAGGTTGGATGGTGTTAACCTTGTAATTGCCGTCTGATAGGCTTAAAGTCATTGTTAACCCTTTCCCTAAAACGACAATCTGCAGCAGACGACTTTGAACATCTTTTGTCAAAAAATAGAAAATCTCTATAATTGAATGGATAACCTTTGACTAAAAGGGAAAACATTGTGGCAAAATTAGAGATTGCTCGTTTTGAGCAATTTCTTCTTTTGTCTCTATGTTTTCAAAAAGGAATCCGCTTTGGTCAAGTGGTTAGAGTCAGAGATTTCGAAACCCGGGTGTCCTGGGTTCAATCCCCAGTCACGGCACCTCGGTCATGGTGGAGTGCCCTTGGGCAAGGCACATTTTCTAGCCTAGTACTGGTTTGTTTACCAGGGATCATGAATAAGTGAACTGTCGGCATGATATAACTGAAATAATGTTGAAAGCGGCATAAAATTCCAATAAATAAATAAATAAATGTTTTAAAAGCTGTCTGCTGCAGAGGTGACAGAAAGTGTCTATATGAGGGAAAGGGTTAACTTTTAGCCTGCTAAAGAGACCTTTGACACTTAGAAATACAGTCCTCCCATAATGACTTTTGAACAAATTGTGAGAAAATAAAGATATAATTGTCCAAAAAGAGAATTTTTTCCTTTAGCTACAATGTTCTTAACTCTATATCAGAGATATAGATCAGATGGAATAAATTGTTCACTTCCCACTGATATCTCCGTTATTACTCATTTAACCCCCATGTTGTTGGTACTCAAAAGAGTTGGCTAACAGAAAATCCTCTTGACTACCCACAACATAGGTTTTCAAAATCAAATATGGCATAATTAACATGATAATATTTTATCTTTATCTAGGACACTGATACTTATAATAGGTCTTAATTAATTGATTGATTGGGGTCTAACATCTTTTTCAACAATTTTTAGCTACTGTACATCATGATGGCCAGGTCACCAACCCCTATATGTCCTTGCTTTTTCTCATACCAGTTCTCTAAACTCCAGCCTTTGCAAGTGATGAAAGAAGAATGACCCTTGTTGCCAAATGCTTTTGTCAAATGCCAGAAAAAATGTTGGCCGAACCTGGGTTTTCCACTTTTCAGTAGAGTGTCCGCTTCAGGTGCGAGAAGTTTTGGGTTCGATTCCTGGTCGTGTCATAATAATGACTTTAAAAATGATAGAACTTACCCAGGAAAACGCTATGATTTAAATGAAAATTTGTTGAAAGTGGCATTAAACACCTAACAATAAATAAATAAATAATTGTTTGTACTTTTCAGGAAGAAGAACCACCTCATGGCTGATTGTAAACGAAAAATCCTCAAAGTTGTTGTAACCGTGTTATTTATTGTTATAGTTGTAGGCGTGGTTGTAGTCTGGTCACTTCACGAAGGACGCTCCCGGAAACACATTGGCAATCATTACTTTGACTTTATTTCCTCATCACGGGTATTGAATGTCTACAATAAATTGGACAACATTATTTTAACTGGTTATATGAAGGTCAGTGATTTTGACGTAGGAAAGGCGGAAGACTGTGAAAATATCGAAGAGAGGAAGACAATTTCTGTTTCAAGTTTGTAGATGGAACAAATTTTACGTTTCATCCATATTCACTCCCAAATTCAGACATTAAATGTGTTGACTTACTTTGGGAGAATTTAAAAAGTTTTCATGATGTTCCTATAGACTGCTATGATGTGGAGTATGGATTGTGGTACGGTTTGCCTAACTTTCAGGGACCATTCTGGCCGCTGTTTACGGATAAAACGGCAATAGATAACATTCCTTATAGACCATTCCATGACAAGGTCTTGGGGCCTGTCCTCGAAAATTACTGGCTAAGTACAGCAGGAATTGCCTTCATGTTCAAATTTGCCTTGAAGGCAGTCCAGTGTCAGAACACAGTCGCTTGCAAGCGACTGTGTTTGACACTGGATGTTAAAGGAATGAACATGAAGGCCCTTCCTGCTGTCAACTACTCAATTTGTCAAGGAAAGGATATTATAGACGTTTTCAGTGTTACCAGAAATGTGTTCTTTCCACAGTCAAGGGTTATGAATCTCAATACACATGACTTCTCCAAAATAGTGTGGAGCTATGAGGATAAAAATCAGAACAATAAGAACAATTTTGGGCAGTTTTTGCATGACCTTAAGACAGCAGAACTTCCCATTAACATGATCGAATATAACTCTGACTGGGAGAAAAACGAAGGAGACATTAAGATACAACAATCTGTATTGAATGAATTCAAACTAAATTTGGAGATAAAAAACTCCGATACAAAGCTCATGTTACCAATAAACATAGCATGTTCTTATTTGTCGGACAAGTTTAACCGAGGTGTAAAAGAACGTCTTTTTGTTAGGGATCCAGAGACTGGCTCCTTTCAGACTATTTGGTACAAGGATCAAAGCTGTGCATTATGGGATGCAAGTAATCCAACGACTAGGTATTTCTTGCTAGAAGCATTTGATTCCCTTCAACAGAAAGATACAATGGAAGAGACAGAATTTCCTCAAGCTTTTGAATTCAGGACGACAGTAGGCGATTCAGTGTACCCTCTCAGGATGCATCTAAACACATCTGATGTGAATCGTATGAACTTGGAATTTCTGAATGTTCTTTTGAATTTAAATAAATCAGTTCTGATGCAAACAGCTTTTAGAATGCAAAATAAGCAAATTTTTGTGAAAATACCCACCATGATTGCAAATAATGATAACAAGAAATGTTTGGATTATATTTTGTCGGGGGCACTAACTGCTGGTATCCATGGTTACCCATATGTAATGGCTGTTCCACCGTCAGATGATAAGATTGATCATGAATTTTCCATTCGTTGGATCGAAATTGCAATCTTTTTTCCAGGACTTATGATCACAAACAGTGCTATAAACTTTGGCGATGATGTTAAAAATGTGACCAAACGTTTAAATGAATATAGAAAAACTGAGATTTTTCCTCACTTAAACAAAGCAATGAAAGACGTTGAGAAAGGTCTTCCCATTATTCGACCTTTGTGGTGGGTTGACCCCTCTGACTATGAAACATTACAGATATCTGATCAGTTTTTAATTGGGGTAACTCTGATGGTGGCCCCCATCCTCTGTCATGGAGACAGAAAGAGAGATATCTATATTCCACCTGGTGATTGGATAAATACTAAAACAGGGGAGACAATTGAAGGAGGACTGTGGTTAAGAGATGTTGATGTCCCTTTGAATGAGGTGCCAACCTTTATAGCACATGGCGCTTTTAATGATTCTTCAACTGAAAACACCAGTGTGAATAGTAGTTTTATCCAGTAATGTATTAGCCTTAAACCCTTTCCCACATACAACAAATCTTTGCAGACATTTAGACAAAAATATGGAAACTCTTAAACCCTTTCACACATAAAATAAATCTGCAGCAGACGTCTTTGAAAACGTCGTGGCAAAAACGTGAATATTCTCTATAAATGAGAGTTTAATTATTAAAAATAGTTTGAAACATTGCCACAATGTTTTCAAAAGTATTCTGCAGAACAGGCATCAGAAAGCCTCTGTATGAGGGAAAGGGTTAAAATCGTAAAAACATATATTGAATCAGAATGAAAACATTGTGGCAAATGAATAAATTGCACATTATGAGCAATTTCTCCTTTTATCAAAATGTTTTCAAAAGTAGTCCACTGCAGATGCGTCAGAAAGCGTTTAAATGTGGGAAAGGGTTTACATGTTATGTAATCTGTAGAATTGTCCAAATGCTAAATTTCCCGAAAACCATTTTGGTTCCTTCTCAGATTATGACGGGTTTAAGTTTAACCCTTTCCCACATGAGTAAGCACTTTGATACATTTGCTTATAGCAAAAGAAGAATTTCTCCTTTTTTGCAAAATATTTTTTAAAAAGGTCTCTTGCATATGCGTTTGTATGTGGGAAAGGGTTAAAGGTATTCTAAACTGCAATTATTGAACCATCCAGGCAGTTTGAATCATGGCCTGATATTCAGTTTTGAAAAAATCTGAGTAAAAAAAGCCATTTTCTAACAAAATGAAATTATAATTTTGAAATGAAGTAGAATAGCCATTTGTCTGATATGGAACAAGTTGAAAATATTGAAGCCAACAAGTCATACTTATAGAATAAATTGGAGAAGTACAACCCGTTCCTAAATACATTTGTTTTATATTTTAAAAGTGAAGAAAGCAAAGCAAATTCCATTAATAATTGATTTGCCTTCTTAGCAAGGAGTCACATATGAATCATTTCTCTGTCATCTGTCTCTCAAGCTTTCATTAAGTGACATATTGGAAGGCATCACAAGTCATGTTCCTTTTGAGCACTTGTTTATCATAAAAACATATGATAAGTCCAAATAGTACTGTAAAAGAAAGGCATGCAATGAAAAGATTTCTGATAATCGTTTTATACCCTACCTCCATTTCCCAAATACAACAAATCTGCAGCAGATGTCAAGGCAAAATATATAGGAAATCTCTATAAATAAAAGTTTTATAATTCAATCAAATTGAAAACCTTGTGACAAAAGGAGAATTAGCAATTTCTCCTTTTCCCACAAGGTTTTAAGTTTTTACTCCAGACATGTCTACAGGTGAGAAAGGAATAATTGTTCTCAAAGAATACAGGATTTGAAGTTGTTGGATGTCTTTTATTGTTTTGTGTTATAATGATGTACTGAACTTTTTAATTATAAACCCTGGACTTGTTTGATTGATAAAGTCTGTAGGTTTTAACCCTTTCCCTCATACGACAATTCTGCAGCAGACGACTTTGAACATATTTTGTCAAAAAAACATTATAAAGTGTTATGAAACAAATAGAGGTTAACCCTTTCCCTCATATAGACACTTTCTGACGCCTCTGCAGCAGACAGCTTTTTGAAAACATAGTGACAAAAAACGAGCAATTTCTCATTTTGCCACAATGTTTTCCACTTTTAGTCATAGGTTATCCATTCAATTATAGAGATTTTCTATTTTTTGACAAGATATGTTCAAAGTCGTCTGCTGCAGAATTGTCGAATGAGGGAAAGGGTTAAATGTTGTTATTTAGAGCAATTCTAATCATCAATCTTGTTATATTTAAATGCTTGAATCAGATAGATCAAACCAAATAAAAGTCCTCGAGTCCTGAGAAAAGTTCAGTGTTATGTATTTATATTTTTTAAATGTTATGTTTTGTTCAATTGCACGGGTATTGTCTAAAGTGATCTCTGTAGTATAATGTGTGTGTTCTTGTGAGCTGCATCAACCCTTTCCCAGAAACAGACATTTTTAATTTTTTATAATTATATAGGCAGCATAAGACTTGAAAACATTGTGGAAAAAGTAGAAATTTCTCAAAATGAGCCATTTCTAATATTCTCAAAATGTTTTCACCTGTTTATTGAAACTATACTTTCAATTTTTCAAATAAAATCCTGTTTTCAATGGATTTTTTACTGAGCAGACGACTATAAGAATATCATATTGGGTTAAAGGTTAACCCCTTTCCCACCTACAGGCAAATTAAACGCATCTGCAGCAGACGAATTTTGAAAACATTTTGAGAAAAGAAAAAATTGCTCATAATGAGTAAATCTCCTTTTGCCACAATGCTTTCAACTCTATTCAATAACTACACTTTCAGTTTTTTCTCGATGTATTTCTAAAGGTGTCTGCTGCAGATTTGTTTTATGTGGGAAAGGGATAAGCAAATGTAATGTGAGAATTTTCTTTATTTTAAAATCATGTATAAATTGGCCTGTCCCTGAAGTCTTAATGTCAATTTTAGCAGACGACATTAAATTTTGCAATCCTTTTGGGAAATGACCTTTTGATTTTTCACTTGGAACACATTCAGGAATCTTCCATTGGTTTAACTGATCTTCTTGTTCCTCAATTTTCCGAAATATCATTTGCTTCAACAGGGACGTAGATAAGATCTTATTTACGTCCCTGGCTTCAAGAGACATTTTTTAAAAAAAAATTAGTATCAGAAAAAAACTTCAGGTGACAGCATAGACTTAACCATTTCCCTTTTATGAAAAATCTGCAGCAGACACCTTTCAAAACTTCAGGGCAAAACCTTGCCAAGTCATTATGAGCAGACAGGAAAGAGTTAAAGGAGAATTTGCTTAGACTGATGTAAAAGCCTTAACCCTTTCCCTCATTCGATAATTCTGCAGCAGACGACTTTAAACATAATTTGTCAAAAAATAGAAAATCTCTATAATTGAACGGATAACCTATGACTAAAGATGGAAAACATTGTGGCAAAAGGAGAAATTGCTCTTTTTGAGCAATTTCTTCATTTGTCACTTTGTTTTCAAAAAGCTGTATGCTGCAGAGGAGTCAGAAAGCGTCTATATGTGGGAAAGGGTTAAGGTGAGACAGTTTCCAATAGCAAAGGCCTATATTTTACTGTCTTGTTATACTGATCTTGTCACATTACACATGTTTATGTTAAATTGTTTAATTTGTCATTGAATTTATTTGCTAAAAGGAATGATATAGAAATGAACTTGACCTTTTCCCACCTGCAGCTACATTTTGCTGCATCTGCAGCAGATGACTTGAAAACAATGTGGCAAAAGGAGAAATTGTTCATGATAAGCAATTTCTTTATTAGTCTCAATGTTTTCAACTTGTCACTAAAAGAGATTTTTACAAATTTTTATCTTAATGTATCTGCAGAAGATTTGATGTTTGTTGGAAATTGTTCATGAATTTTGGAAAAAATAACGACTCAGACAGTCATCTTCATTGTTTTCTCTAAAGTGTTTCCTCATTCCTTGATACATAATTATGCCCCCTTCGAAGAAGAGGGGTATATTGCTTTGCACATGTCTGTCGGTCCGTCGGTCCGTCTGTAGACCAAAGCTTGTCCGAGTGATAACACAACAATGCCTGGACCTATGGTCCTCAAACTTGACTTGGGGGTTGGGCCTGACCAGTAGATGAACCCTATTTATTTTGAGGTCAAAGGTCAAGGTCACAGTGACCTTGAACACAAAAAGCCTTTTTAAGCTTGACCGAGTGATAACTCGACAATGCCCGGACCGGACCTATGGTCCTCAAACTTTACTTGGGGGTTGGGCCTGACCAGTAGATGAACCCTATTTATTTTGAGGTCATTGGGTCAAAGGTCAAGGTCACAGTGACCTTGAACACAAAAAGCCTTTTTAAGCTTGTCCGAGTGATAACTCAACAATGCCTGGACCTATGGTCCTTAAAGTTGACTTGGAGGTTGGGCCTGACCAGTAGATGAACCCTATTTATTTTGAGGTCATTGGGTCAAAGTCACAGTGACCTTGAACACAAAAACCCTTTTTAAGCTTGTCCGAGTGATAACTCAATAATGCCTGGACCTATATTCCTCAAAGTTGACTTGGAGGTTGGGCCTGACCAGTAGATTAACCGTATTTATTTTGAGGTCATTGGGTCAAAGGTCAAGGTCACAGTGACCTTAAACACAGAAAGCCTTTTTAAGCTTGTCCGAGTGATAACTCAACAATGCCTGGACCTATGGTCCTCAAAGTTGACTTGGAGGTTGGGCCTGACCAGTAGATGAACCCTATTTGTTTTGAGGTAATTGAGTCAAAGGTCAAGGTCACAGTGACCTTGAACTCAAAAATCTTTTTTAAGCTTGTCTGAGTGATAACTCAACAATGCCTGCACCTGGAGGATACATAATATCTGCAAATATCAGTCGTCATCACAATGGGATTAAGAACTGTACCTACCATCCTCAAACTTTGAATGAAAATTGTTCATAATCTTAAAACTGACTCATAGACATCCAATGTGAAATGACAAATCAACTGGCATTTCGGTCCATGCAAATTTTACTCAATTGTCCTAATATTCCTGACAACATGGCGCTCAGGGGGGGCATAATGTTTGACAAACATCTCTTGTTATTTATTGGCATAATGAACATCTTGGACTACTAATACTAATAATAAATTTGGAAATTTAAAATAAATAATTGGCTGCCAATTTTCTAAGTGCAACAGATTTTTCATTATATTTAAAAATTTATTGTCTCTGAGAAAGCATCAACTGTTTCCCACATAATGACAATTGTAAAGCAGACGACTTTACACAATTTAGGTAAAAAAATGGAAACTTTTAAAGAAAAAACAATTATCGAATAAAATTGAAAACATTGTGGAAAAAGGAACAATTGCTCATGATGTTTTCAAAAAAAAAGTTTGTCTGCTGCAAATTTGCTGTATGAGGGAAATGTTTAACTTCATCTGCATAATGTAAGGATACATTTTTGATTAGATAACAGTTTTGAAATATATGGTTTTCTTATTCTGGGCCATTTCTCCTTTTCTCACAATGTATAATAGGAAGCTGTCAAAATGGCATTCTTCATTTGAAAGAGATTTAAACAAAAAGGAATGGAGAATTCGAATCTTTCTATTAGATGTATGATATATATATATATATTTTTTGTATGTTTATTACTATGTTTTATATGTTGAATACTTTGTTAGAAGATATTTTTGTACAGTAACTTCTTCTTTTACATTTCACTAATTGTCATGTAAATATCAATTGTTGTACTAAGTAACCATTTTTTGCGTATACATACATGTAACAAAATACTTTTGTTTTAACATTTTTATTTACTCATGAACTTTTACTCCGTTATTGCAATGAATGAAATCAGCAAGAACTGAACAATAGTTTCATTTGTTTTTTACATATTAAAAAACACAGTTTTATGTGTTGGGTACATGTATAATTGTAATTCATACTTTAGATTCAATACCTATTATATTGTTAAACCTTTCCGACTTGCAAACACATTTTGACGCATCTGCATAAGATGAATTTTGAAAACATTGTGTCAAAAGGAGATTGTTCATGATGGGGAGTTTCTCCTTTGGCCACAATTTGTTCAACTAATTATACTATCATTTACGTTTTCTATATTTTAAAGTTGCCTGCTGCATATTTGTTGTTTGTGGCAAATGGTTATAAAATACAGTTTTATGTGTTTATTTAACCCTTTCCCCCATACAACAAATATGAAGCTGACGACTTTGAAAACATCTAGGCAAAAGTACAGAAAATCGGTTTAAATGAAAGAACAATAATTGAATGTAATTGAAAACATGGTGACAAAAGGAGAAATTGCTCGTTTTGTCGCCATGTTTTCAAAAAGCCGTCTGCTGCAGAGGCATCAGAAAGCGTCTATATGAGGGACAGGGTTAAACAGAAACCAAGAAGACAAGAATTTTCAGAGAAAATTGGTCTCATTTATTAATATGTTCTTAATCGAGCTCTGCAATCCAAATTATAAGCAATTACTCATCTGGATATTTAGGTGGACAGAGTTGAAAACCTCATAGAAAAAGGAGGATATAACGGTTCCGACAAAGTAAATTGAGGGCTTGGCGTGAAACGGTTGTAACTAAAAACCTATTTTAAAAACCCTGGTTTTGGGGCAATTTTGACCCCTTCGTAAACAATGCAAATTTAGATGCCATTGCTCAGAACGAGCAATGGCACCTAAATTTCCATTGTTTACCAAGAAAAATGATTTAACGCTTACAAAGACTTCATTGCGAGGTGATTGACCTTGGTACAAAAATACCAATTTTAGTCACAACCAAGCCGTCGTTTAACCCTTTCCCTCATACGACAAATCTGCAGCAGACGACTTTGAACATACTTTGTCAAAAAATGAAAAATCTCTATAATTGAATGGATGACCTATGACTAAAAGTGGAAAACATTGTGGCAAAAGGAGAAATTGCTCGTTTTGAGCAATTTCTCCTTTTGTTACTATGTTTTTCAAAAAGCCGTCTGCTGCAGAGGTGTGGGAAAGCGTCTATATGAGGGAAAGGGTTAAATGTACTTGGTAATATCCTAGTCCTATCTATCAATATCAATTTCCATGATGCATGTATTATTTACTCTTTCCTATTTGGAGACACATTTTTGATGCATCTGCAGTATGCTACTTTTGAAAACTTTGTGACAAAAGGAGAAATTTTTCACTTATAAACACTTTCCATTTCGAAACAATGTTTTCAACTAGATTCAATGATGATTTTTTTTTTAAATATATAGATTTAAAGCTGTTCCATATTTTGTTCTCAGAATATTTTCAAGTGTATTCAATAGTTATACTTTCATTTTCAAAGATTTTTTTTTAGTTTTGCCTAGTCATGAACTTCAGATTTACAATATATGGGAATGGGTGAACCCTTTTCCCACATAAAATAAATCTGCAGCAGACGACTTTCAACACATTTAGTCTAAAATATGGAATCAATCTATTAATTAAAGAACAATTATTAAAAAAAGGTTGAAAACATTGTGGCAATAGGAGAAATTGCACATTATGAGCAATTTCCCATTTTGTCACTATGTTTTACAAAATCGTCTGTTGCAGAGGCGTCAGAAAGCGTCTGTTTGTGGGCAAGGGTGTTTATCAATGTTATAATACATTGTTCATACTTTGATACATTGTGATTCTTTTTAACCGTCCTCATATAGACGCTTTCTGACGCCTCTGAAGCAGACCCTGTTTGTTAACCCTTACCTCAAAAATACCACTTTTGATGAAATTATATGCTAGTATACATGCAATTTTTTATTGTTTTTCCTAAGCTATTTTAACCCTTACCACTACAACACATTTGTAACAGACGACTTTTAAATAATCTTGTCAAGGATATGGAAGTTCTCTATTAATGAAAGTTTGATTATTAAAAAGATTGTGACAAAAGAAGAAATTTCTCATCATGAGCAATTTCTCTTTTTGTCACAATGTTTTCAAAATTTCTTTTCTTTACAGGCTTCAGAACGTGTCTGTATTTGGGAAAGGGTTAAATTCAGACAACTCTGAAAGTACTGTATCTGGTAAAGGGTTGAATTTGGAAGACTCGCTAACATAAAAACAAATTAAGCCACTCAAAACCATAATGATGTCTCATGTTTTTGTTATAGGTGTGTTCATATTATTTTGTCTCGTGTTCATTGTTATTTTTTTGACACTTATTTTTAAATATTTTAATAAATATTTTACTTCATCATTTTGTTATGTGTTATAATTTAATTAACCTTTCAACTGATAAAGCTAAATATATTGATAAAGACGGAATTGCTCGTTTTGATAAAACAAATATCTACATTTTCAATTTTAGGTTGTCTATTTGTAGTAAAATGCAAGGTATTTTGGTTACTCTACTATGCCGTCTTGGCCCTCTTGTTTAGTTCACCTTAGCATGAACTGCTCAAAATGAGATATTGTGATCGCCCTCTGCCCTGTGTCCGTCTATGAATATCTCTGTTAGCAGTTGGTAATCAATGTCCTAACCAAAATTCCTGGTTTCCATGGCAACCGAAAGAAAAAAACTTTAAAGCATTCCTACTCCCAAAATGATTGGCAGTGACAAATAACTTCAAGCCATGTTGATTGGTGGAAAGATATGGACTCCAGGGATCGGGGCTCTTTTAGCACACTTGTGCACAAAGTGCTCATGATGAGCTATTGTGATAACATTGTGTCCGACGTCCGCCTGTCAGTGTGTCTTGCATCGTCAACTATTGCCTTGTTAACAATCTACGTGTTACATTTTGCATCCGTTCTTCAAGTTCGAAACTGGGCCATATGTCTAAAACTAGGTCAAATTGAAGGAAGATCTTGTTAACACTCTGGAGGCTGCATTTTTAACTTGAGCATGTTGAAACTTTATCAGAATGTTTGTCTTGATGATACATGTATATAGGACAAGTTAGAATATTGGTCATGTATGTTCAAACACTAGGTCACTAGGCCAAATTGAAGGAAAATCTTGTTAACACTGTAGAAGCCGCATTTTTTGCTTGAGCAGCTAACAATTTGGTCAGAATGTTTATCTTAATGATATCTAGGCCAAGTTTGAATATGGGTCATGCTGGCTCAAAAACTAGGTCAGTAGGCCAAATTGATGGATAATCGTGTTAACATATTTTTTGCTTCAGCAGCTTGAACATTTGTCTGAATGATATCTTTGACAAGTTTGAATATGTGTCATATTGGGTTAGAAACTAGGTCACTAGGCAAAATTGAAGGAAATTCTAGTTAACACTCTGAAGGCTGCATTTTTAACTTCAGCATGTTAAAACTTTTTCAGAATGTTTGTCTTGATGATATGTATGCCAAGTTCGAATATTGGTCATATCTGTTCAAAAACTAGGCCAATCTTGTTAACACTGTAGAGGCTGCATTTTTTGCTTCAGCATCTTAAAATTCGGTCAGAATATTTGTCTGAATAATATCTAAGCCAAGTTCGAATATGGATCATATTTGGTTAAAAACTAGGTTACTTACTTAAGTTAGCCAAATTGAAGGAAAATATTGTTAAAACCCTGGAGGTCGCATTTTTACTTTGAGCAAGTTGAAACTTTGTCAGATTGTTTGTCTTGATGATATCTAGTCCAGTGTTCGAATATGGGTCATATCAGGTAAAAAAAAATAGGTCACTGGTCCAAAGGAAGGAAAATCTTGTTAACACTGGAGGTTGCATTTTGAATATTTGTCAGAATAATTGTCTTGATGTGTTTTTCATCAGAAATCACATTGCATAAATCAGGTGAGCCATCTATGGCCATCATGGCCTTCTTGTTTCATTAAATTACTTTTGTGAATACTTCTTCTACGAAAATATCTTGTTGATTTTCAAATAATTTTGTAGATTATGTTCCTTGAGTGACCTCTGTGATTCTTTCAAGCCATGTTGCTGGTCAAAAGACATAGTTGAGATGTTACTCTTTTCATTGATTTAGCTTGTCCTACCTGTAAATTGTCGAAAGAGTTTGACAATTGAGGGTTAAAACTTTGTTATATTTACATGGAAATAAATAAAGAATTTAATTGGTAATCTGCAGTGATGTTATTATTTAATTCATCCAGAAACTTAAGCTAGAATTTTTACACAAATTGTTCACATTTTAATAAAAGCATAAATTTTGGAATTATAGTATAGCTGAAGCTATTTTCAGAATAGATTTTGGGCCACCTTAAAATTCCAATATAACGCTGATGGCAGCCATTTTCCAAATATATTTTTGTCTTTATGGGTATAAGCATTTGAATGATAGCTGCCCCATCTAAGATAATGCATGTTACCTTGAGTTCATTGGATAATGCACCATGAACACTTTAGAGGCATGCAAGTAAATCACCTTCGAGCCCAAAGTAGAGACTCCCACCAAGGATTCCAGCTCTGGTCTGCGATGCAATGTACAACCTTGCAAGCAGCAGCGTGTCCTGTTTATGAGAAATCATTTGCTGTTAGTTCTTTGAAATGTTCCGGACCGCACCGAACACTATAAGCTTGTTTCTTTGTAGGATGACATCTATTGGTTTTGTTTGTTCAAGTAGGTGTTCTCTTGTGAAAACACAAATCGATTCTCCCCTAATTTGTTCACCTTGTCAACTGTCTCAATTATTTTAGGTCCTGCAATTTCTTTTGAATGTATGACAATCAAATCTTTGTTTTCTTCTTCAGATAGATTACTAAGTAGTTCCTTCGTATTGACTAATGAATGGACATCTCTAATAAAGTATGTTTGGACACTAGTTGTTTGGTCATGGTGATGAGAGTCACTTGATGCTTTGGGCTTTGAAACTTGAAAAACTTAAGTATTTTCCATTTAGGTCCCACAAAATATAGGGTTTTGAAATTCTGAAAGTATTAATAATTGATCCCTTAGCCTTTTTAATGCAAGGTCATGACTGTGTTAGGCAATTTGCTAGTACTTACCATTCATCAAATCTGAAAAGACTTCCTAAATATTAAGGCAAAAAGATAGTATTTCTCTAAATGAAACTAGATCTATCACTGAATGTGATTAAGACCTCCGAACGCTGCCCCGATAGGAAATATTTAGACAAGAGGGCCATGATGGCCCTGGAATCGCTCACCTGATTTTTTTTTTTTTACTTTAACTATATAAGCCCCGCCCCATGGCGGCCATAGTTTCTGACCAATCAACTTGGCTTGAAGGAATTGGCTGATAGAGGGTCAGTCACCCTTGGAACATTTCTATAATTTTTTTTGAAAATCGGCCTGACACTTTTGGAGGAGAAGATTTTTTAAGTTTTCACTATAGCCATATAATGCAAAATAGCCCTGCCCACTGGCGGCCATGTTTTTTTACAATTCAACACGGCTTGAAGGAATCTGAAAGTGGGTCATCCAAGGAACATTTCTACAAAATTATTTGAAAATCGGCCTGACACTTTCGGAGATGAAGATTTTTTAAGTTTTCACTATAGCCATATAAGGCAAAATAGCCCTGCCCCCCCTGGTGGCCATGTTTTTTTACCAATCAACATGGCTTGAAGGAATCTGAAAGTGGGTCACTTAAGGAACATTTCTACAAAATTATTTGAAAATTGGCCTGACACTTTCGGAGAAGAAGATTTTTTAAGTTTTCACTATAGCCATATAAGGCAAAATAGCCCCACCCCCCCTGGCGGCCATGTTTTTTGACCAATCAACATGGCTTGAAGGAATCTTATAGAGGGTCATCCAAGGAACATTTCTACAAAATTATTTGAAAATCTGCCAACCAGTTTGGGAGAAGAAGAATTTTGAAGTTTTTTTTATTTCGTTGCCATGGAAACCAGAATTCTGCATGGATCCCAAAAATTTGAAGGAAATCTGGTGAGGTCATTGAGAGGATGCTTTCTGTGAAGTTTCATCCCAATTGACCCACTGGTTACTGAGGAGAAGAAGTTGACGCACGACGGACGACGCACGACGCACGACGGACGCCGGACAAAAGGCGATCACAATAACTCACCTTGAGCAAAGCTCAGGTGAGCTAAAAACCTGAGAATGTGCTATTCAATAAGAGAAGCCATGTTTTTAACGGATCATATCATCGAAATAAGTTCAACAATCTTAGTAGAGGGTCACTCAAGGAATATTTGAGACACAAGACAAATAATCTGACAGTTTCAACTTGGCCAAAGTAAAAATGCGGCCTCCAGAGTTTTAACAATATGAAGATGCTGAAGCAAAGGTCGCGGCTTCTAGGGTGTTAACAAGACTGTCCTTCAATTTGGCCTATTGACCTAGTTTTTTAACAGACTTGACCAATATTTGAACTTGGCCTACATATCATCAAGACATTCTGATTAAGTTTCAACATGCTTAAGTTAAAAATGCAGCCCCAAAGTGTTAACAAGATTTTCCTTCAATTTGGCCTAGTGACCTAGTTTCTGACCCAGTATGACCCACATTCGAACTTGACCTAGAAATCATTAAAAGACAAACATTCTAACAAAAAATTTCAAACTGCTGAAGCAAAAATTGCGGCCTCTAGTGTTAACATGATTTTCCTTCAATTCGATCTAGCGACCTTCTTTTAGACCCAACATGACCCATATTCGAAATTGATCAAGAAATCATCAAGACAGACATTCTGATAGTTTCAACATGCTCAAGTTAAAAATGTGGCCTCCAGTGTTAGCAAGATTTCCCTTCAATTTGACCTAGTGACCTAGTTTTTGACCTTATCATATGGTTCGGACAAAATGCGATCACATAAACTCACCTTCAGCACTTCGTGCTAATAAATATGAGCGTCATATCTATGTTCGGCAATTTCAAAGAATTGAAACTTTTCCAGAACCTGGTGAAATCAGAAAATCATTGGAAGTAGCTTATTGTGTAATTGTTACAGACTTATTCAGATTTAAAAATTTGAACTTATTAAATATATATTAAAACAGCCCCACAACCTGGTAGCCATGTATATTTTACCTATCAACATGTCAAGACGGGATCAACCCATGAATATTTCTATGAATAACTGGAAAATTGGGCCATGATGTACATAAAGAAGTTTTTCTTAAAAGTGTTTCCTTTAAACTGCCACAATTTTGACCAATCCAACATTTCTTGCAGGTAGAGGTTCATCATAGTTTCTATAGAATAATTTGAGGAGATTTGTTTCAATATTGCCATATAACAGCTAAGCTCCCTGGCAGTCATGTTTTTGGTCCTACTAACATGTATTGAAGGAATTTGATTAAGGGACATCCTAAGAACTGTTATACAAAATGATTTGAAAATCATCCAAGTAATTCCTTTGGAGATATTTATTATAGTTTTTTCTTTTGATTTAAGTTTTCCAGCTACCCATTTTCTGTATAAATGACCCTGTAATTAAAGACCACCTGTGAACAAAGACTGTATTGCTGTGTGTCCATGGGTGGTTCTTTGTGCACAGGTTAAAACAGTGTAAATGTTTTCAAATGTCGTCTGTTGCAGAGGCGTCAGAAAGCATCTGTATGTGAGAAAGGGTTAAACTCGTATTTAAGCACGCCATATTGAAAAAAGCATGAGCAACATCTCGATATTTGTCCCTTAATCTAAATGTTGAAATGACTTTCAGTCTGTATGGTGCCTGCCATACGCCACTTTCAATAGTTTTTATACGCCGCCTGGAATCATCTTCTCCGTCTGTCTGTCCGTCCGTCCATTTCTTGTGAACGCAACTCCTCCTACCTATCTGACCGTATCTTTTTAAAACTTGGTCAATGTCACAACTATAATGGGTAGATGTGCATGAAGCAGCGATTTTCCGGTTCATTTATATTTGCAAGATTTATGTCCCTTGTAACTTAGTCTCTGTAGCTGATTGATATTGCAGCCTTGTGAACGCAACTCCTCCTATGTTTCTGACTGAATCTTTTCAAAACTTGGTCAATGTCATTACTATAAAGGGTAGATGTGCATGAAGCGGCGATTTTCCAGTTCATTGATTTTTGCAAGATTTTTGTCCCTTGAAACTTAGTCTCTGTAGCTGATTGATATTGCAGCCTTGTGAACGCAACTCTTCCTATGTTTCTGACCGAATCTTTTCAAAACTTGGTCAATGTCATGACTATAATGGGTAGATGTGCATGAAGCGGCGATTTTCCGGTTCATTGATTTTTGCAAGATTTATGTCCCTTGTAACTTAGTCTCTGTAGCCGATTGATGTTGCAGCCTTGTGAACGCAACTCTTCCTATGTTTCTGACTGAATCTTTTCAAAACTTGGTCAATGTCATTACTATAATGGGTAGATGTGCATGAAGCGGGGATTTTCCGGTTCAGCGATTTTTGCAATAGTTATGCCTTTTGAAACTTGCATATTCACTTGAGAACGCAACTCAGTTTCCAAACAGGTAGAAGTGCATAAAGCAGGGATTATCCGGTAGAGTGATTTTTGCAAGAGTTATGCTCAGAAGGAAAAAAGGATACATATCGACACTGCCATTTGACCTACTTTCATATCGGAAGCCTCTATAGGGTTCTATCTCTGTTTATATGTGTCCTATTTTCTTCCTGACTGAAATAATTTGTTGAATGGGACATTAAGCTCCAACAATCCAATCCAATACTTTGTTTGCGGTTTCTTTTCCATTAAATGATTGTTTTACCATAATGGTAGTTTGTGATTTTTTTTCATGAAATTACCATTTTTCGGTTCGGCCATTTTGATAGAGATTCCAATGGTAGTTTTGTGATACATGTTAAAAGCAATAATTAAAAGGACCAATCTTGATCTTTATATTTTGTGGCGGCGTATATTGTGGCGGCACTGGCACTCTTGTTCAGTTAAATCACGGCGTTTCCTGGGTAAATTACCAGTATTTCAGTAATATCACAGTTTCCTGGGTAAATTACCAGCATTTCAGTTATATCATGGCGTTTCCTGGGTAAATTACCAGTATTTTAGTTATATCACGGCATTTCCTGGGTAAATTACCAGTATTTTAGTTATATCACGGCATTTCCTGGGTAAATTACCAGTATTTCAGTTATATCAATACATTTTGGATAAAATTACCAGTATTTCAGTTATATCACGGTGTTTCCGGGGTAAAAGTTTAGAAGGAATTTAGAAGAGGATATTGAAGGTATTCTACCTATGAACTGTAATCACAATTGGTCCAGTGGTTACAGGGGAGTCATTAATTTTGAAGATACAAAACCCAATTTTTCAGAAATAGACGTGTCTCGTGCATTTTGTTTAAATGACATGGCTAACTTAAAATGAATATTTATTATAGATAATTTACAGATTGGTAATAGGAATTCCACTGTTAAAAAAATTTAAAAAAAAAAAAAGATTTTGGATGCCTCCGCAGCAGACTACTTTTGACAGCATGCATTGTAGTAAAAGGAGAAATGGTTCATAATGAGCCATCTCTCGTTTTGCTACATTGTTTTTAACTTTATTCAATAATTGTTCTTTCATTAAAGAGATTCTGTTATTTTGACTAAAAGTTTTCAAAGTTGTCTGCTGCAGATTTGTTATATGTGGGAAAGGGTTAAGCAACATACATAAATAACAAAAATAAGTTTTGTTTAGGTATCTTATAATTATCAAACATGACAGCTGGATAAAATCATGCACATAATTAAATAGTCTACTTCTTTAAATTCTTCCAAAAAGATAACATACACAGAAAAAACACCTGGACATATGAAAGAAGATTTGAGACTGAATATAGGAAGTTCCCTTTAAAATTCAAAGTACTTTAAAACAAAATTATTATAGGTAATAATAAGCATTGGTTCAAGGAGATAAGATTTGTGAGTTGCCATAAAACAAAAGTAAATGAAAAATAACAACCAAACTTTGTTCTCTCGCATAAAGTTGTAACAAAAATTTCTCCCATGTAGCAATTTATTCACGATTAGTCACCCAATCATTTCCCCTCATTATAAACAAAACTTTATGTGCATTTAAAAAACAAATTATTTCCAAATACGAAAGTCAGATTCCTAGTTAAAAACTTTGTAGTGAAAATTAGAGTTAGAAGTGTACAATTATATCTGTTTAAACCCTTTCCCACGTTTGCAGACCCAATTTGATGATTCTGCAGCAGACAACTTTTGGAAATGTAGTGGCAAAAGGAGAAATAATGAGCAATTTATACATTTGCCACAATCTTTTCAATAATGACACCTTCATTTATGGAGATTGATAATATTTTCGTTGAGATGTTTTGGATACAACAAATCAGCAGTATTAAAATTCTCACTAAGGTAAAATGAATTATTGAGAACAGTTGAAAATATTGTAGAAAAAGGAGAATTGGCTCATCATAAACAAGTTCCCTTTTTGCCACAACATTTTCAAAAGTTGTCTGCAACAAAGGCATCAACATGTCTTTATATCAGGGTAAGGGTAATCCAATTACTAAAAAAATAAAAAATATAAATGAACTAGAAATATCACTGAATGTGATGAATACCTATATATATGTATGAGAAATTGAAGGGGCCATAACTCATATTTCTGACGCCTCTGCAGCAGACGGCTTTTTGAAAACATGGTGACAAAAGAAGAAATTCTCCTTCTGTCACCATGTTTTCAACTCTATTCAATTATTGTTCTTTCATTTAAAGGGATTTTCTGGGCTTTTGTCTAGACATTTCCAAAGTCGTACGAGATCTTTCAGGACAACTTTGCTATCTTGCCATACCGAATTCATGCTTCTATTTAGTTTACCCCTTCCCCACATAAAACAAATCTGCAGCATATGACTTTGAAAACATTTAGGAAAATAGAAATCTGTATTACTAAAATTATAATGATTTAACCCTTTCCCTCATATAGACTCTTTATGACGCCTCTGCAGAAGACGGCTTTTTGAAAACATAGTGACAAAAGAAGAAATTGCACAAAACGTGCAATTTCTCCTTTTGCCACAATGTTTTCCAGTTTTTGTCATAGGTTATCCATTTAATTAAAGAGATTTTCCATTTTTAGACAAAATATGTTCAAAGTCGTCAGCTGCAGAATTGTCGTATGAGGGAAAGGGTTAAAAAGAGTTGAAAGACTTGTGGCAAATGGAGAAATTGCTCATCATGAGCATTTTCTCCATTTACCACAAGGCAGCCATTCAGCAGTTGTCACAAGTTTTCAAAAGTGGTTCACTGTAGATCTGTCTGTATGTGAGAAAAGGTTAAATCGATATTTGGCATCACAGATAATAAAATGTTTATATCTGCAGCAGATGCCATATGTGTCGCCTTCCAATAAGTCAAAAAGACAAGACAGTCGTTGAAGATGATGTCTTATTTGAAATGATGAGTAATTTCTTCTTTTTGCCACCATGTTTTCAACTCTATTCAATAAGTATATGTTCATTGGTTGAGATTTGCTATATTTTTGCAATAAACAACTTTAAAGTCATCTGCTGCAGGTTTGCTGTATCTGTTGACAAGGGTTTTCAGGGAAATGTTTTAATGTGTAAGTAAAATATGTTCAAATGAGCCGTGCTCAAGAAAAACAAACCATTTTGTCATTATGACCAGTATAACTTAACCCTTTCCCACATACAACACATCTGCAGCAGACAACTTTAAAAATCTCAAGTTAAAAATATGATAAACCTCAATAAAAGAAATTGTTATTGTTATATACAGTTGAAAACATTGTGATAAAAGGAGATATTGCTCATTATAATAACGTAATAATGTGATATAACAATGGTCTTCATTCCTGCTGATGAGTCACTAAATTAGTGTTCATCCTTTCAATTTGCCGACTTTCAAGAAGACAATTTTTTTTTAAACCATTGTACGAAACAGGAGGAAATGCTGATAATGAGCAATTTCTACATGTATATCATACATGTATAACTTCTGGTTTCTTTTAACACTTTCCCTCATATAGATGCTTTCTGATGCCTCTGCGGAAGACGGCTTTTTAAAAACATAGTGACAAAGGAAGAAATTGCTCAAAACAAGCAATTTCTCCTTTTGACACAATGTTTTTCACCTTAAGTCATAGGTTATTTATTCAATTAAAGCGATTTTCCAATTCAATTATAGAGATTTTCCATTTTTTAACAAAATATGTTCAAAGTCGTCTGCTGCAGAATTGTCGTATGAGGGAAAGGTTTAACCTCTATATCTTTTACAAATATTACAATTTGGACGTTCAGCAGCTCATGGATTTAGAATCATTAACACTTTGATGAGGAATGTGCATTTAACCCTTTCCCTTATATAGACGATTTTTGACGCCTCTGCGGCAGATGGCTTTTTGAAAACATAGTGACAAAAGAAGAAATTGCACAAAACGTGCAATTTCTCCTTTTGCCACAATGTTTTCAACTTTATGTCATAGTTTATCCATTCAATTATCGAGAATTTCCATTTTTTGACAAATTACGTTCAAAGTCGTCTGCTGCAGAATTGTCGTATGAGGGAATGGGTTAAACAGACTTGCCTCACCCTTCAATACATGTATAAGACTACTTGTCTATGCAGCAAGACCAATTTTTACTTAACCCTTACCCTCATATAAATGCCTCTGCAGCAGACGGCTTTTTGAAAACATAGAGACAAAAGAAGAAATTGCTCAAAACAAGCAATTTCTCCTTTTTTCAACTTTTAGGTTATCATTCAATTGTAGAGATTTTCTATTTTATGACAAAATATGTTCAAAGTTGTCTGCTGCAGAATTGTTGTATGAGGGAAAGGGTTAACATGAAAACGTATTTGTCCATGTACATATTTTTAAAGTTTGTTTTGAATTAAAAAATATATATTCTTAAGTTAATCTGATTATCAACCTACATGAGTTTGAAAATAATATTTTTTTTATATCAAGTGATTTCACAAATAAAAATAAAACATGATCTTTAGTAGTTTTAAAGAAATAATTAAGAAAGGCAAAATGAAGTAAAAATGCTTCAACAGGCTACTTTAAATTCATTGTTTTTCTCTAACTCCTTTCTTTGATACAGACTACAACAGACACCTTTTGAAAACATTGCTGGAATTTCAAAACAAGCAAGGAGATAAACCTTTCCCACATTTACACCAAATCTGCAGCAGATGAGTTTTAAAAACATCTGGGGTTAAAAATATAATTTAACCTCTATAAATGACACTTTAATTGCTGAATAGAGGTAAAAACATTGTGGCAAAAGAATGAATTGTTTATCATCAGTTATTTCTTCTTTTGTTAATATGTTAAAGTCTGTTTACAAAAAAGAATTGGCTGCAGAAAAGTCAGAAAGCATCAATATGTGGGGAAGAGTTAAGCAGTTAGATGGATAATTTCTCTAGTATTTGCATGAGAATAATAATTGATTTTTCTGACATGATGTAGATAAAAACGAGTAATAATTGTTATAATTCTCTGTTTAATCGTTCAAAAACTGATCAAACCAACTCATGAACAGATTGAAACAATGAGTTTATCAGCAATATAAGCCACTGTCACATGTTATTCTCAATATACATGTACAACTGAAAAACATATTATGAAGAGAGGCAAACACTGTAGGAGTTGCAGACTTAACCCTTTCCCTCATATAGACGATTTCTGACGCCTCTGCAGCAGACAGCTTTTTGAAAACATAGTGACAAAAGGAGAAATTGCTCAAAACGATCAATTTCTCCTTTTGCCACAATGTTTTACACTTTTAGTCATAGGTTATCCATTCAGTTATAGAGATTTTCTATTTTTTGACAAAATATGTTCAAAGTCGTCTGCTGCAGAATTGTCGTATGAGGGAAAGGTTTAATTGACCTGATCTTGACCATTGAGAAAGTATGTGGCATTTTGCTGTGTGTGTATTTTCAACGAATATGCAGCATTTTTTTCAAATGTCTACTTTGTGATATTTATATCAATATTTTTATTTTCATTAACCTTTTCCCAAACACACCTTTTCTGCAGCAGATGACTTTGAAAGCATCTAGACAAAATTAAGGAAAATCGCTATAAATAAACAATTGAATATGGTTGAAAACATAGTGGCAAAAGGAGAATTTGCTCAGAATGAGCAACTTCACCTTTTGCCACAAGGTTTTTAAAAGTCATCTGCACAAGAGGCATCAGAAAGGTCTGTCTGTGGGAAAGGGTTATGTTAATCAGAAATTTGAACATCATAATAAACTTATTCTTTGCCAGTGTCACAAATTCCTTTTAGCAGGTGACTTAAAAATTGAAATTTGCCATAAATTTGTTTACTTGCACATTTTCAAAAACAATGCCTCATTTAGTCATTACCGGTACATGGCTAAATACTATCAATTATTAAATAGTGACGTAATGTTTTATAAATTATATATCCATCTTCAGAACAAAATAATATGTTTAACCCTTTCCCACATATGCCAAATCTGCAGCAGACAGTTTTGAAAACATCTTGGCAAAATATAGACTATTTCTTTTTATAAATGAAACAATTGAATAGAGATAAAATCATTATGAGCAATCTATCTGTTTTCCACAATGATTTCAAGTTGTTTGCTGCAATTTTTGGTCTGTGGGCTTCTTTGACTATTGTCTTCTTTTAACCCGTTCCCTCATATAGACGCTTTTTGACACCTCTGCAGCAGACAGCTTTTTGAAAACATAGTGACAAAAGAAGAAATTGCTCAAAACAAACAATTTCTCCTTTTGCCACAATGTTTTCCACCTTTAGTCATAGGTTATCCGTTCATTTATAGAGATTTTCTATTTTTTGACAAAATACTTTCACAGTCGTCTGCTGCAGAATTATCATATGCTGGAAAGGGTTAAGACGACCGTTATGTACTAAAAAAGGTTAAAGACTATTGAAATTATCAACAGCTATCACATTTGCTACACTTTACCCAGTGAAGTAAGCCAAAATTACATCTTAAACTCCTTTATCCCTTTCCCACAAACTTTAAATATACCTAGGCAAAAATATAAGAAATCTATATGAACAAAGGTATAAGTAATTATTGAATAAAGTTGAAGACATTATGGCAACAGGAGAAATTGGCTCATTTGGACAAGTTCTGCTTTTGCAACAATGTTTTTCAAGGGTCATCAACCTAAAAAACATCAGAATGTGTCTGCATGCCGGAATGGGTTTATATCCCTCACATTCACTTTATTTACTTTTAATATATTTTCACACTGATTTTTTTTCTCTAAGAATCTAATACTGTAATAGCACATCTGAACATTTGCATTGTGATAAATATATCAGAAAAAAAAAGAAGAAATCATTGGCTGTCAGAATGAGGGTAAGAAAAAGCTCACGACATGACCATTCTGTTATTCCAACATGTTTTCAAACGTCATCTGCATGATGGTAATCTGAATTTATTTCTATGTTCTAGCAAAGAGCTAAATTCTTTCTTTAGAACTACTCTTTTAATGAAGCATATATACCTTAGTTAAAATAAACTGCTGGTCAGTTATATAATTAACAATATTTTCTTAACAATAACAATTAAGAAAATACTATATATACATCAGTGCATTTCTATAAATGACTCCAATTTCTTTGAAACCAGTCCTTTGTATTGGATGGCACTTTTTACAATCTTTCTTGCTGCTAAACACTGCAAAGTCAAATATTCTAAAGGAGACCCAATTTCCACTTTTGATACATTGCGAATTAAATTCAGGGGTGTCTTTCTGTCCGCATTGCAAGCATCTAAGTGTCCACCATGCTTGAGAAGGGTGTTTATCACATCCAAGCGACACTGTCGGTTTGCAGATGCAATATGAAGTGGTGTATTCCTATCATCGTCCACTGCATCCATATCTGCACCGACTTGAATTAAGAGTTCTATAACGGGTAAAGAAGGGAAAGAGCATACAGGATATCTACCAACATTTGTAGTGTCTTTAGAGCATGCTAGATGGAGAAGAGTGAAACCTTTAGCTCCAATTGGCTTCATAAACACAAGGTTGTATACATTTTTCCTAAAGTTATGCAGTTCATCGTATGTAAGATTTTTTAGCCTGCACATGAGGCACAAAATGTGCATTATTATCACAAGAAGGCGGTTATAATTTGTAAAGTCCTTTTCTGCATTTTCCACCTTATCCAGATGGACTATTCCACGCTTCAACTCGATTGTTGCCATAAATAAAACTTCATCAATGTCCTTAAAGGCTACAGGATGAGCTGGCCTATTCCTCCACTCTGTGGTCATAAAAGAAAATAACTCTGCGAAAGACAAAAAACTGCTCTGAGTCATGGGACTCAAAGGCTCCAAAACAACTTGCTGCATGTCCAAGGCATACCTCCACAGCATTATACATCTATCAAAATCCCCCATATCAGCATAGAGAGCTCCTCTGTATCGGATATAATATGAAGTGTCTGGATGTGCTGGACCGAGTATCCTTTCCCTTACTAGCAATGCCTGCATTCTCATGTCATCTGGGTCTGAAATCAATTCATCTAGCTGTCCAAAAGATACAACTTCTTTTGCATGTTCATATGCTGCAACACATGCAGATTTTGGTTTCAAAACCGGATTGGTTTTATCTGAATACCGGTCTTCCATTGCCTGTCTCCAAAAATTTATTGCCCCTAGCATATCCCTCTTTTTATCAACATATGTAGCTCCTAGAAGTTCAAGAGCGTCAATTTTCTGCTTTTTATTGATCTCTTGTCTTTCAATTAAAAATTCAACTATCTGTGAATATCCTGCTACTGCTGCTGCCAGAAGTGGTGTCATACCATATGAGTCTTTTTCCATTGTGGCATCATACTGTAGTAAAAGTTTCATGATTTCAAGGCTTCCAGACTCTGCACAATCATGAAGAGCAGTATTTCCTAAAACAAATTAACACAAAACATTAATAATTTTTAATTAACTAAATACTTTCCCACAAACAGCAAATCTGCAGCAGACACTTTCTGTTTGATGGATTGGGGTTTTAGGCCCTTTAAAATCATATCATGGTCTTAAGAAAGTTAATCTACCCATGTTTCCTGGCTTTGCAGTACTAGTACTCCACTCCACGCTTCTTTTCCAAATGGCATGTTAGCCCATTGATGGAAGACGAATGACACTTTTCGCATTGACTTTTGTAAACGGTGCGTTAAAAAATATCAGCATAAGAGAAAAGAGTATTTCTCATAACAATCAACAAATGACATAGAATACTTCATACTTTCTTAATTACAATGGACAAGTAATTTGTATTATACCTGCATGTAAGCCATCACAAAATACAACAAATATGCTACAGACCATACATACATATTGAGGCAATAGCAGGAATAGCTTTATTTGTGAATGTGGCTTACATTTCTCAAAAAAACAAAACAAGAGCATGCGGAATAATTGCCAAACTTGTTTGAGAAAGGGGCATTACTGAATTAATATTAAAGCCAGAGTTACGTGAATTAGTATAGACATGCATATTGTTCCTAAGAATATCTGTACCACATTTCATTTTAAAATGTTGAACCGTTACCGAGTTATGAGGTAATGTTACAGCTGTGCGTGAGACAATGCAGAGGACTTAGCCAAGGGTATCACAATAGCACAACTTCTTTTCTTCGAAAATCAGATTTATATAAGCTAAAAATGCATTAGCCCCCAATAAAACTTCCAATACATCATGTCATTGTAAGTCAAGCTACTTCACTTGTATATGAAAACAACCTGGGTGAGCTCAGGGTTTAACCCTTTCCCTCATATAGACGCTTTCTGACGCCTCTTCAGCAGACGGCCTTTTGAAAACATAGTGACAAAAGAAGAAATTGCACAAAACGTGCAATTTCTCCTTTTGCCACAATGTTTTCCACTTTTTGTCATAGGTTATCCATTCAACTATGGAGATTTTCTATGTTTTGACAAAAAACGTTCAAAGTCGTCTGCTGCAGAATTGTCGTATGTGGGAAAGGGTTAATCTAAAATAGATTTTTTACTACCTTTAACACTTTTCCTATTCACATCGGCACCTTTCCCTAAGAGGTATTTAGCTATGTCTATGTGACCTTTGTAACAGGCAATCATCAGACAGGTATGACCATGACGATTAGCAATCTCAATGTCGGCACCATTTTCTACCAGGTATCGGACAATCTCAAAGTGCCCGTCAAATGATGCAGCTCTCAATGGTGTTGAGTTGGTGAGAGTGGTTTTGTTCACAGAAGCTGTTCGCTCTATCAAGAACTCTACTATGTGCAAGTAACCAGCTGCAGCAGCACACCAGAGTGGAGGGGCTCCTTCAATGGTCTCTCCATCGAATGTAACTGACCCAACCTGTTCCAGATTGGCACCACATTGCTCTATCAGGTATCTGGCAACTTCAAAATGACCATTTCGGCTAGCCATTATCAATGGAGTGGCACCATTTGTTTTTGCGTGGACAAGTTGTCTTACGACATCTTTCGTTTTGTGGTCTAAGAAGATCTTGAGACGGTTCAGTTTTCCGTCTCTAGCAGCATTGTAAACGACACTTCTGTATTCCATTTCCCGGCCTACCGACCGATCCACGTCTGTACATGATAGAGCCACCGTAATGCTTTAAATGGAGTCAATTTTTATGATAAAAATGCTTCTTGAACTTATTTGTTTTTTCACAATCTCTCTGGCATTTTCCTAATTTGACACATAAAGCTAGGTGGCGCTGCAAACAACGTTCCGGTATATCGTGATATTCACATTACCGTACACAACGATAAATCAAAGGATCAACGGTACTAGATCTTTCTCACTTTTGTTTTCAATTTCCTAACCCAAAAATAACTTATTTTATAAAAAAAAAAAAAATTGAGATGGAAAATATAACTTATATAACTCCTTCAAACTGTCAAATAAACAAGCCAAAAAGCTAGATTAATGGAGACATGTGATCGTTTACTCTCCTATGGAAGCAATGTCATGATCGTCGTTGAAAATGGGATAATACAATTTTGGTGATCAAACTATTTAAGATTGTATTCTAGCTTTTAATCTCTTACATGTACATATATGATTGCCAAAAACTGCATGCACCTGGAAGTATTATAAGGGTGGTCTGGTATTCTCATTGCTTGTCTTTATCTGATAGTAAGTCTCACGCATGTGGGGAAAAAACGTAACACCTTCAACTGAGTAATCAAAACAAAACTAATTGACTTCCTGATTGAAGACATCACGACAATATGACGAATATGACGCACTTATAGCTACAGCTGATCGACTCAAGTACAGAAAATAAAAGTGTGTCTATCGGTTATGCTAGATCATTTAACCTGAAGGCAAGTTCTTTTATTCCAAAAATATTCAATTAAAATTATATATTGCCTGGGGCAAAAATATCTTGGCAAAAAAATGTCAAATGACTTGGTTGACAACATAGCTCAAAGAATATGAAACGTTTTCCATGGTCTGAAGTACAGATTTGGTCCTGAAAATGTATGTTGTTGGTACTGAAAATATTTGTCTCAGTGAGTTTATTTTTGTGTCACCTGCCTAGGCCGGGAAAAAATAAGGAATCCCTTTTACCTTGTTTACCTTGTCTTCGAGACCTTTTTGTTTAGGCATGTGCCTCTATTTGGTCCATTTCTTCAATTTGGCTTAATGGGCCCACTTCCGGTCCGTCGTAATTAGGTACAAATTTAAAAGGTACATTGTACCATGATTTATTTAACAGGTTTTTAAAACTATTAACACTTTTTGCCTCAACAACATATTCTGGCAGTTTGTTCCATAAATGTATTATTCTTTGGGAGAAAAAATACTTCCTAATGTTTAAACGACAGTGATTTTTATATATTTTGAACCTATGGCCTCTTGTATTATTGGTTTTAAGTTGAAATAGTCTGTGGTGATCTACCTTATCGATATTATTCATGATTTTATATGTTTCCACCATATCTGCTCTACAACGTCTGTACTGTAGGGTCGGCAATCCCAATTCTATTAATCTTTCTTCATATGTGAGATTTTTGATGGCAGGTAGCAGTTTGGTTGCCCGTCTTTGTACATTTTCCAACATAAGAGCTTCCTTTTTGTTGATTACAGACCATGTAGAGCTACTGTACTCCAGGTGAGGTCTAACTAGACTTTTGTATAGTACAAGCAACATTTCTCTGTCCATGTATGTAAATGATCTTCTGATGATACCTAGTTTTTGGTTTGCTTTCTTGGCTTGGGAATATATGTGTTCTTGAAAGTTTAATTTATTATCAATGATTATCCCAAGGTCTTTTTCATGATTGCTTTGAAGAATTTCGGATCCATCCATAAAGTATTTGTACTCGTTTGTGGTCCCGAAGTGAACATGTTTGCATTTAGATTCATTAAATTTTAATAGCCACTTTTTGGACCATAGATGGAGTTTGTTTAGATCGTCTTGTAGGTTTTTGTTGTCTGTAGGTGTATTAACAATGGAGTAAATTTTGGTATCATCAGCGAATAATTTAGTTACATTGTTGACTACTTCAGGTAAATCATTTATGTATATGGTGAATAATATCGGCCCCAGAACACTACCTTGAGGGATACCACTGGTCACAGGCGCCCAAGTTGAGCTTGAGTTATTTAGTACAACCCTTTGTTTTCTGTCTGTTAGGAAATTTTCCAGCCATGCCAGTAGATTCCCAGTAATGCCATATCCTTTAAGTTTATTGAGTAGTCTTTTGTGGGGGACTGTGTCAAATGCCTTCTGGAAGTCTAGGTAGATAACATCTACATTGTTGTGGGTATCTAGATTATACGTCCAGTCCTCTAGTACTTCCAGTAGTTGTGTTTGACAAGATCTTCCTTTCCTGAAGCCGTGTTGGTGTTTTGTGAAGAGATTATTGGATTCCATATGTAGCATTATTGCGTCTCTTACTTCTGTTTCCATTATTTTGCCTATTATTGATGTTAGACTAATGGGTCTGTAATTGGTTACTGAGTTTTTGTTTCCTTTCTTGTGGATTGGCATAATATTGGCAAGTTTCCAGTCGCTCGGTATGATACCTTCCTCCATAGATAATTGGAAAAGGTTTGTTAATGGTATGTAGATAGTATCTGCCGTTTCTTTTAGCAATTTTGGATGGATGGAATCATAGCCTGGAGATTTTGTTTCTTTCACTTTTTGTAAATGTTTCTTAATTTTCGTGTCACAGAAGTTGACATTTTCCAGCATAATTTCGGTCCTAGTATCGAAATAAGGTATTTCGTCGTTTTCTATGGTGAATACACTTTTAAAGAAGCTGTTTAGTAATTCAGCTTTTACTAGATTTTCTGTTTGGACGTTACCATCATCATCGATTATGTTTTGAATTTGTTCTTTGAATTTTGTTTTTGATTGTACAAATTTCCAAAATAATTTGGAGTCTTCCTTCATTTTGAGTGCTATTGATTTTTCATTCTTCTCAGTGATCTGTACACCTGTAATATACCAACACAGAATAGAAACATTTTTTGTGCGTTTTCACTTTCGGATACTGCTCACCTTTAGAAGTTGACTATTGGCCTTTTGAATTATCTTTAAAATATTCATAACAGATGACCATATGTTAATTTTGCTAGATGCTCTGAGTTTTGGTAAGACTAAGAACTAAGGAGGTAGGGACCAGTGTAAGAATGACATCATGTTCGCGGTTCAGTCCAAATCAGACATGTGGGGCAGATTGATAATCAAGAGTGGAGAGATAGATCAAAATTTCTGAGACCAAAGGGAAATATATGTTTGTGTGAATGATATTGCATTAGAAGATTATGGCCACATTGGGCAAATTTGACATTTACATAAATATCTTGGTAAAAGGAGGTGCAATTTAATTGACAATATATTAGTTGAGATTATTAAATGTTGGATGTGTCCATTCTGTTTCTTGTGTGCGTATTAAATTCATAAATATTGTGTTTGTAACATAGATTTTTTGAACTTTATTAAGTGTAACGCACTTCAATGCAAATTACCACATACATACAAAAATTAGCTATAAACTGACAGAGAAAGTATGACATGTATTACACATCTGTCTGTTGTGCTTTCACTTATTACAGATAAATGATTACAGTTTAAATGCCACAAACTATTGGTTTATGGAATTATAAGAGAGATATATTGCAACAAAGGGATTCGGAATGTTTATTTTTTTGGGTCAAAACTGTGTATTATGTGAGCCTGGAACAAAACAAACAATTTTGAGGCAGGCATATTTGGTTATCTGGATGAACAAAGGTAACCAGCCCCCATACACCCCTAAAAAGCACTTATGATTTGATTCTAAATAAATAAGTTAAGTTCAAATAAGCAAAATTCCGGTTACTCTTTATACCGAATAATACAAGAGTCTACCGAATAATACATTTAATTTCCCACAGTCGTCTTCTTTTAGGTGATATATATATATATTATGAGACAAACGCCCAATTTTCCACCATCTTAGGTTAAGGTTAAAATGTGCCAACTTTGGACAATTGGTCATTGGGTCAGATGATGAAAGGGCCCTTGTCAAGGCTATTACAAGAAGTCCACCTATATACTTTGTGCCCGACATTTAGAACAAAATGCAAAACAAAAGATGACCGATGTAGGGATATATGCATGAAAAATAGGAAAAGGGTGATGAACGACATCTTTGGTCAAGAAGGCATATATAGCCAATGCCTATGACACCTTTTGCCTTGATGAGCAGTGTCATGCTTTTAAAGAACACTACTCCTCCACATCAGGGCCCTTCTTTTTTTAGGAAACATTTAAAATCAAATTTGCAAACCAAGGTCAACAAACCCTCTAGTAAGTCACCCATTTGTCACAATTGGATGAACAATAATTGTGAATCCATCAACCATATGTTGAACCAAACCTTAGATTGGAAGTAGTATTTGCCCAGTTATCGCATGATTTAGTTATCGGTCAATTCAAAGAAATCAAGCATGCCCTATTATGTGTTGGTGAATTTTGCCTTGCCCTGACCCATAGCCAATACAAGTTGTCCAAGGCTGAGTGGCTGGCCAACAATTGTTCAACCCCGTACCAATGAAAAGAAGCCTGGAGCTCGAAAGCGTAAGGTCACTCAATATAAAAACTAGAACTTCGAACAAGGTCAAATTGCAACACCCAGCTTCAATTGTTTTCCCCTAGGTCTTGGTCACCTAACTGAACTCTGCTCATCACTTCCCAGCTACAATTGTTTTCCCCTAGGTCTTGGTCACCCACCTGAACTGAGCTCTGCTCATCACTTATTTGTGTCTTTCGTGTGGGGCTAGTACGTATTCCTATGTTTCCTAGTTTAGGTAAATGTTCTTTTTACGTACTATGATAACATGACATGATTCCTGTAAATAAATAACAAAAAAACGTTTTTGAAAACCTATGGAAACTATCCTTAATTATTTAATAAAGCAGAAAAAAACACAGATCAGTCACATTTTCCAAGCATTTCATTACACTTTGCATCTGAATTAAACCAAGGGAAACAATCCGCACATTCTCAAGAGAGGTCAATCCAAAATAAGCAAAACAGACGTTTTGAGACTACTGTATGACAATAACATGTTTTTTTATACCAAACTCATATATATTTCACCTAAATGTACACTTATATGAAAATTATTTGAAAAATAAACGTATTATTCTGTAGTTTTTTCGAATTATCCAGTATTATTTGGTATTATCCGGTGTTAAGAGTAACCCTAAAGTTCAATTATTCTTCAATTTATCCAATCCAAGTTTTCCAGAGTTCACTCACTCAAAATTGTTAAAACCGTAACTTATAGCTGCCACACAGAGTCAGAGCGGGTCTTCTTTCCAGGCACTTACAATGATGTACACTAAGGCCGACCACTTTGCCAAGGTTGCTAACTTCTCCCTCTTTTCTGTTGATTTCATTTTAAAGTTACAACTGCTCACAAGCAGTATACTAGAGTGGAGAATTACGTAACACCTCTGGGAACCACTAGGGTCTTGGATAATGGTGATGTCAACCCACATTCCACTGCTCCCACCATTTGTAACATCTACAGGGTCATTCACCTAGTTATGCCACTGTGGGTCACCCATCCAGGCATTAAGTTGATTAACCCTTTCCCTCATATAGACGCTTTCTGACGCCTCTGCAGCAGACGGCTATTTGAAAACATAGTGACAAAAGAAGAAATTGCACAAAACGTGCAATTTCTCCTTTTGACACAATGTTTTCCACTTTTAGTCATAGGTTATCCATTCAATTAAAGAGATTTTCTATTTTTTTACAAAACATGTTTAAAGTCGTCTGCTGCAGAATTGTCGTATGAGGGAAAGGGTTAACCGTGATGTATGCACATGTTTCTTAACTTTGATAAAAAGCCAACCACTCTACTCACATCAATATAAAGCTATGGAAACATGTAAATCAAGTTCATAAATCTGCAGCAGACGACGTTAAAAATTTCTATAAATGATAGTTTGATTATTGAATAGAGTTAAATCATTGTGACAAATGGAGAAATTGCTCCTTATTAGCAATGTCTCCATTTGCCACTTTGATTTCAAACGTTTTCTGCTTCGGAGGTGTCAGAAAGCATCTACATGAAGGAAAAGGGTTAACTGTTATCAATTTCAGGATGGCATCAGTTGTTGATAAATTTAAAAAGAAAGGAAAGAATAGCGGGTCTAGTACATCAACAGAATGGTCTCGTACTGGGAGTTTTTTGCACAAACCAGACCGGGGATGGATACATCCAGATGAACAACTGGCAATACAGGCTGGAATTTGTTACGGAGTTAGAGTAAGTGAAATCATCATGTATCATAAATTGTTTAAGTTTGCGAGTATATGTTGAAACATATTGAATTGTTGCTGTAAGCTGAAATGATCCTTTAAAGTGTGTTTTAGACAAAATAAACAAATAAGTTGTAGTTGTATTTCATTTGATTGAGTAAATGAATTTATTTGGAAAGTTGCAAGGACATGATGTTAATCCTTTCCTACATATCAAGGGCTTGGCGTGAAACGGTTGTAACTAAAATCGGTATTTTTTTACCAAGGTTAATCACCTCGACATAATGTCTTTATAAGCGTTAGATAATTTTACTTGGTAAACAATGGAAATTTAGGTGCCATTGCTCGTTCTGAGCAATGGCACCTAAATTTGCATTGTTTACAAAATGGTCAAAATGGCCCCTAAACAAGGGTTTTCAAAATAGGTTTTTAGTTACAACCGTTTCACGCCAAGCCCTCGATATAGACTCTTTCTGACTCCTCTGCTGCAGAAGACTTTTGAAAACACAGTGACAAAAGGAGAAATTGCTTAAATCAAGCAATTTCTCCTTTAGCCACAATGTTTTCAACTCTTTTTAATAATAGAAACTCTTATTTATGAAGAATTTTCATGTTTTTATCAATACATTTTTGAAGTCGTCTGCTGCAGATTTCTTGTATATGGAAACGGGTTAATCCTTTCCTACATATAACAAATCTGCAACAGATGACTCTGAAACATCTAGGATCTCTGTAAATGAAAATAGTTTAAAACATTGAGGAAATCGTAGACATTACTCATTATGAACATTTTCAGTATATTGGTTGCCTTGAAGTAAAAGAGTCAATGAGGGCCCTTGATTTCGACACAAGAACTGCCTTGGCAAGGTAACAATTATTTCTACTTTCTACAACATCATCTCCTTTCTCTTCTCTATCATCAAAGAAGTTATAATTTGGATGCATACAAGGGATGATCCAAAATAACGTAGACTTTGACTATATTGCATCTGCATTTAATTATTTCATAAAACCAACTACATAAACCGATATATATCTGACATTTACATACACATTTGTAGATCAACTATATTTAAATGAAACACAAATACAGTGGTTAGAACAATGTCACTATTGGTGACCCGGCGCATGTCGACCACAATGCAATAATGTTGTTGACGTCACTCACGTATGAACGTCACAGTATACAAGAAATGTTTATTTCTTCTCGAAATATTCTCCCTTTAGGTCAATACACCAAGGATGGCAATGAACCCACTGCTGAAATATGTCTGTAAACTACTGTTTATTGAACCAGCCTGACTATCAAGCGTGTTACGGATTGACGTCACAATCATCGCGCTATACTTTTTCTTTCTTCCTCAGCTTGTGTTTTCTTCTAAGCTCTCTTGGCCCTGTAGGCGTTTTAAAAAACTTGATAACGGTTCATATTTCAAGTCAATCAGAACACAACATTAATACCACAGCGATGTAAATGTTGTTTATTTCTATATCTAACGTTCAAATTATGTTAAATTTTACCATGATGTCATATTATCAGGGTCGGCGCTGTCGTTCACTACTATCGCCATATGCGAACATTATTTTAAACTTGCAATATTTGTTCATGATTTGCGAAATCAAAATTTACCTGTTCAGGAAATCCATTTACGACATGCAGTGACTGGTTTCATTAATCTCAGATAAAACACTACCATTTGATTCAATGTCGGGAACCAGTGACCACTCACTTTTTTACGAAACCTGTTTTATCATTTTGACAATTTGTGTATTTCACACTTGTTTTATTGTTGTGAGGTGTTAATTCAGCCTTTTAATCCGACTGATCAACTACTCTGAGCGATATTGATACATTAAAGGCCATAAATATGATAATTGACAATTATTGATGCATTAAATATATTGGCACACTTTTTGAAGTGGGTTTCGACGATCGACAAATGATTAAAATATTAAACGTTTACACTACTTGCATGTTTTTATCGTTATATAAATGGATGGTGCCAGTAATATCAAGTTAATGTTTTATAAGTTATTATGACCATATTATATATATCATCCCTTGCAGCTGATCAATTGTTTGAAAAGTCGAAATTTTTTAGTATGAGTTCTGTTCTAGAAAAGATATAATTGTTTGAGACATCGCTCTTGAAAAATGAGTTTTAGAGAACTTCAGACCAGTATCGATCAGGTAGAATTGCTCATCTGAATAGATAGGTCTGGTTCTGGTCTGTTCAACACTCGTTCTCAATGGTTTCATGAAAGTTTGATAAATATTGTAGATTTGCAGTGCTTTCATTAAGGGCTAATTCAAGGTCAAAATATAAGGAATTATTGTCAGAATTCTGGGAGATTTGTAACAAGCAATAAGAACAATTATGGATTATGGTTATTCTGAAGTTTTTTGGAATTTCTTGACGTATAATAAACGTCCAGTGCTCAATTTTTGGACATATAAAATCCACGTTTGCTTTAATTAAAGGACTGGATTTGACTCGGATTGCACAGATGTGCAGAAAGATATTTTTTACCTTCATTTATTCATATGTTTGGATTATGTAAGGCAAATCTGATTTGTATATTTCTGTTCCAGAGAAGCGATAAACAGAGTTAGTGAAGCTGCTGGACTGAAAACAGCAACTAAAAGAAAAAAGGTAAATATAAGCTGATTCAAGAGAAATAGGTCTTACTTGTACTCCTTTATCTGAAGTTTGTGAGCATTAGCTTTAACCCTTTCCCACATGTATACAACAAATCTGCAGCAGACAACTTTGATAATATCTAGGCAAAAACACTGAAAATTTCTATCAATGAAGGTTTAATTTCTGAAAAAGTTGAAAACAGTGTGGCCAAAGCACAAATTGGTCTTTATGAGCAATTTTTAGCTCCACTGGCTGAAAGCCAGTCGAGCTTATGTCATGGCGAATGGTCCGTCGTGCGTGCCCGTCGTGCGTGCGTCTGTGCGTCCGTGCGTCTGTGCGTGCGTTAACTTTTTCCTTTAAACCACTTCTTCTCCCTAACCACTTGGCCAATTGGGATGAAACTTTATAGGAAGCATCCTCTCAATGCCCTCTCTTAAATTCCTTCAATTTTTTTTGATCCATCCATAACTCTGGTTTCCATGGCAACCAAAAAAAATAAATAGTGAAAACTTAAAAAATCTTCTTCTCCGAAAGTGTCAGGCCGATTTTCAAATAATTTTGTAGAAATGTTTCTTGGGTGACCCTTTATTAGATTCCTTCAAGCAATATTGATTGGGCTAAAAACATGGCCGCCAGGGGGCGGGGCTATTTTGCCTTATATAGCTATAGTGAAAACTTAAAAAATCTTCTTCTCCAAAAGTGTTTAGCAGATTTTCAAATAATTTTGTAGAAATGTTCCATAGGTGACCCTCTATCAGATTCCTTCAAGCCATGTTGATTGGTAAAAAAACATGGCCGTCACAGGGCGGGGCTATTTTGCCTATATGGCTAAAGAGAAAATTTAAAAAATCTTCTACTCCAAAAGTGTCAGGCCGATTTTCAAATAATTTTGTAGAAATGTTCCTTGGGTGACCCTTTATTAGATTCCTTCAAGAAATGTTGATTGGTTGAAAAACATGGCCGCCAGGGGGCGGGGCTATTTTGCCTTATATAGCTATAGTGAAATACTTAAAAAATCTTCTTCTCCGAAAGTGTTCAGCCGATTTTCAAATAATTTTGTAGAAATGTTCATTGGGTGACCCTCTATCAGATTCCTTCAAGCCATGTTGATTGGTCGAAAAACATGGCCGCCAGAGGGCGGGGCTATTTTGCCTTATATGACCATAGTGAAAACTTAAAAAATCTTCTCCTCCGAAAGTGTATGGCTGATATTCAAATAATTTTGTAGAAATGTTCCTAGGCTTACCCTCTATCAGATTCCTTCAAGCCATGTTGATTGGTTAAAAAAATGGCTGCCAGGGGGTGGGGCTATTTTGCCTTATATGGCTCTAGTGAAAACTTAAAATATCCTCTCCTCCGAAAGTGTCAGGCCGATTTTCAAATAATTTTGCAGAAACATTCCTTGGGTGACACTCTACAAGATTCCTTTAAGCCATGGTGATTGGTAAAAAAAATAGCCACCAGGGGGCAGGGCTGTTTGGAGATTTTATTTTTGCCTTATGGCCGTGGAGCGATCTTGGGCCTCTTGTTCCTTTTTCCACACTGTTTTCAAAAGTCGTCTATGAGTAAGAAAGTGTCTACTATAAGTTGACTGATTCAGAGTCACACAAGTAAGTGATGAGAACAATGATGTCAGGAACTTAGTACAATCATAAAGTTGGGATGGTCGATCATATTCATGAACTAGTGGGGATATACCTGTAGATTTTTATTAACCCTTTCCCAAATAAAGACACTTTTTGATGCCTCTGCAGCAAACGACGTTTGAAAACATTGGATGCCTCTGCAGCAGACGACGTTTGAAAACATTGGGACAAAACAAGCAATTCTCCTTTTGTCACAATGTTTACAACTCGATTCAATGTTTAATGTTTCATTCATAGTGGTTAACCAACTGTTTAACTTAATGTTTTAAAGTCGTCTGCTGCAGATTTATTGAATGTGGGTTAAAAGATGCACTAGGGATATTTTACAGTGAAGGTTCCTCAGAAGTTTCTAAATATGTACTTAGATGTAACAAGACCTGAAATCGCCTGATGCAGCATTTGAAAATGGTGCAAGTGGTATTTGTGAACTGTTTAGAAACATATCAGTCAGTGCATCCACACAGTCTTCACTGTTCACATTGAAATAAACAAGTTCAAAATATAGAAAATCTCTACAGATGATAGTATGATTATTGAATTGAGTTGAATTCATTTTGACAAATGGAAAAATTGCTCATTTCTCTATTTGCCACTATGATTTCAAAAGAAGTCTGCTTCAGAGGCGTCCACAGAAATACCAACTTGTATCTTTTCCCACAGACAGGCTTTTATTGTGTTAAATTATTACATAATTTAGTAACTGACTGATGCAGTGGTACATGAAAAGTATGCGGTGCAAAAAGAATCACAAAAAACACTGGCTTTTTAACCATTTCCCACAAACAAAAAATCTGCAACAGACGTCTTTGAAAACATCTAAGCAAAAATATGTTAAATCTCTAAATGAAGCTTATAACGTTATCACGATGTTTTCTAAAGGCGTCTGCTGCAGATGCATAACAATTTGTCTACAATTGAGAAAGGGTAGGTTAAGTAAGGATACATATGATCAGGATTTCTTTTACACTGGCACTCCTCTATAACACTCTCCGTTTTAAAGCTGATCTCATTATAACACTGATCTTGCTTGGCTCCCAAATTTTATTGCATGAAATATGTGGGAATAAAATTATAATTTTTTTTTTTGGAAAAACCTAGCATTTGAAACACCAAATACGACTATAACATTAATCCATCCTGTAATATTTTCAAAAATAGATGATTATACAAATACATCTATCAAATGTCAAAGAAACAGGTAAATATTACTTGCAAGCTTGTTTTAGCCAAAAACACTGTCTTTGCAATTGAATTAGTGAATGCATTATAGGTGGGTGGGTGGGGTAATGATTTTTGGAACAGTGTTATAAATTTAACCCCGCTTATAGCACTGTGCGAGACCATGGCTCCCAAGTACAGTGTTATAGGGGGGTGCCAGTGTATTTGTCTTTAAGGCGTTTCAAGAAGATTCAAGAAAGTTATGTCTGAAATGAATATGAACTGATAAATTAACCTAAGATAAAAAGAAAAATATTGAATGAACTTGTCACCTTTTCAGTACACTTTGTTAACCTAACCCTTTCCCACATACAACAAATCTGCAGCAGACGACTGCAAAATATGTGTAGGCAAAAATAATTATCTCAATTTATGGAATTATGATTTTAATATGAAGTTGATTTCATGGTTTCTAAAGTCAAGCTGCAGATGTGTCAAAAGGTGTCTCTCTATAAGTGTGGAAGACAGTGGTGTAGTGGTAGAGCATCGACTTCTTGTACAAAAAGTCAAATCCTGTGATGAGCAGGTTCTGCATTTGGGACTTTTCCACAAAAACGGTGTGCACAAGTACTGGTTAACCCTCTCCCTCATACGACAATTCTGCAGCAGACGACTTTGAACGTATTTTGTCAAAACATAGAAAATCTCCATAATTGAATGGATAACCTATGACGAAAAGTGGAAAACATTGTGGCAATAGGAGAAATTGCATGTTTTGTGCAATTTCTTCTTTTGTCACTATGTTTTCAAAAAAACATCTGCTACAGAGGCGTCCAAAAGCGTTTATATGAGGGAAAGGATTAAGTCTTCAGGAAGCAGACATCGAGCGTTATTAATTTAATCTGAAAGCTTGTTCCGCAATCAATGTAAAATAAATAAGTTTTAACTTAAACGGTAAAGTGGGGAAGGGCGGGTTAACCCTTGTGTCAAGAATTGTCTGCATGTGAAAGACATATATTTTGACACATCTGAACTAGACCAATTTTGAAAGCAGTGTTATGAAAGGAGAAAATGCTCACAAAGAGCAATTTCCTCTTTGACCATAAATTTTGTTTCCTATTCTAAAGTTGTATGAATTAATATGAGAAATGGAACACATATTGAAGCCATGTAAAAACTTAACCCTTTCCCACATATGGATGCTTTCTGACGCCTCTGCAGCGGATTACTTTGGAAATCACTGGAAAAATGACACATTGCTCATAATGAGCAAATTCTCCATTTGCTACTATATTTTTAATTAAAATTAACGAAAATTAACATGTCATTTGAATTATTTTTTCTGCCTTTTTGCTTTCAAAGTGCTCTGCTGTAAATTTGTTGTATGTGGAGAAGGGTTAACAGGGTTGTCAAAAATAACCGATTGCCAATCAGAATTATCTGTTAAAATCGCTTTTTGATCTGTTAGTTTTGCTCCCCAGGGCCCGCTACTAGGGCTTTGCTATTGATTTCACCCCCAACCTGATTGGTTTCTTTTCTCATTTGATATGTTACAACAAAATATTTTGACAATCCAGGGTTAAACAACAAGTGGCCAGTAGACAACTTTGAAAACATCCCAACAAAACTACGGGCAATCTCTATAAATGATAAAATAATTATCGAATCGAGTTGAAAACATCCTGGCAACAGTAGAAATTGTTCACGTCGAGCAATTTCTTCTTTTACACAATATTTTCAGAAGTCATCTCCAACAGATGCATCAAAATGCTACTGTATTAATTAACTCTTTCCCCCATAGAACAATTCTGCAGCAGATGACTTTGATCCTATTTTGTCAAAAAATAGGAAATCTATATAATTGAATGGATAACCTGTCTAAAAGTGGAAAACATAGGTGGCTCCTTTTTAGCAATTTCTTCTTTTGTCACTATGTTTTCAAAAAGCTGTGTGCTGTAGAGGCGTCAGAAAGCGTCTACATTCACATTTCCAATCCACTTTACTTTGCTTTTTCTATGTTTTTGAACGTTGAGTAAAGGATTGGTAAAATGTTGAGTGATACAACTATGATGTATTTTTTTTAAGACTTTAAAAATGTTAGTTATGGCTGCTCTCCTTTGTGCTCAGGGTTGCGGGGTTAGCATTATGACTGACTGACTTACTGGTAACTTACCCCGTGATTAGCGTGATATAACTGAAAAAGTGTTGAAAGCGGCGTAAAACATCAAACAATCAATCAATCAATTCTATATATTTTTGAAGGTGGAGAAAAGAATTGGTAAGATGTTGAGTGATACGCCTATGATGCAGTTTGCAGGCTCCAACGTGAACCTGACGATTACAGTGGACAGTATTAATCTAATGGTCATGGAATCTGGCGAGGTATATACAAATATCTTTTTTGTAATATAATTGACACTTTTTGTTCACAAAAGGTTTCAGAACCTGAATATTATTTTCTTTTTGTTTGTTCAAATTATAGAAACAATATTTATCAACAGTCAACATCACAGACTTTCTATTTATTGATTGATTAAAAATGTACGGTACATAACATTATGAAACTTGCAAATTATATTTCAAAAGTGTCAGAGTATAGAGAATGTTGTATTAGTCAAAATTTGGTGTAAGATAATAACTAAAAAATAATTTACTAATGGATACATTAACCCTTTCCCTCATACGACAATTCTGCAGCAGACGACTTTTAACATATTTTGTTAAAACATAGAAAATCTCCATAATTGAATTGATAACCTATGACGAAAAGTGGAAAACATTGTGCCAAAAGGAGAAATTGCTGGTCAAATTAACAATTTAAATTTCATGAAAATACATGTTTGTCATCATTTATATACAATTATAATATCTTTATTCAAAGGTCAAAATCAAGTTAAAATTGTTGAGTAGTACTATTTTGTGAATATTTATTTTGTAGGTGATAGCCAATCATTTGATGCCTGGTATATCATTTGCGTCAGGCGGAGATGCAGTAAGTCAATATTCAATATAAGTTAACCCTTTCAGACCCTTTAACCGCCTCAATGAGGTAGAAGAAGTCTCCTCCTTGAGTGAGGGAGTCATTGGTGCGTTCCCGTGCAAGATCATACCAAAGATTTTAAAAATGGTAGTAATGGCTGCCCTCCTTTGCACTCAGGGTTGTGGGGTAAGCATTACGACTGACTGGCTGGTGTCAGAATAAATGGACCTGTAGTACTGGTAATTTACCCAGGAAACACCTTGAGATAACTGAAAAATTGTTGAAAGAAGCATTAAACACAAAATAATCAATAAAACAATTCACACATGTCACAAATCTGCCTTAATGTGAGAACGTGTTAGGCCATATGCAGATTGGATTTAGCTAGCCTTTTTTGAGTTTATAGTCTTTCCAATTGAAAATAGAGGACATTTTTAAATGTATTCAGTATAAATTAAAGATCATTGCCAAATACATCCGCTGTCATGCTGATTGATCTACAGCCAAATAGTCCCTAAACAAAATGTGTTTGCATAGAACTGTGTGTATACCACAACCAGAATGCATTGAATAGAGGACATTTAGTTTAAATTCATTGTAAATGTGTATAGGATGCACTGGAATTGATTGAATAGATTACTTTTAATTTGTTTGAAAGTGAAAATATAGAATGCTTAACACCTATTATGTCTAGGCCTGATTTGGTCCAAAATGACGGTAACCATTTTCGCCTGGTGAATTTCTTGCATAATGCATGGACCCCCCCCATTTCCCATTGTTCTATTGTTTTAAAGCTTAGCGGTAACTCTTTTCAATGATATATAGTTTTCTACATGAGAAATGCTTAGAAAGTGTGACAATTGATGGCTGAAACTGGTCGATTTACATGGAAAAAAAGAAGGAATTTATTTGGTGTATTGTTGTAAACCTCGAGATAAGAGATGAAAGTATGAGAAATCCCTTACTGAACAATCAGTTTTGTCTTTTCCTAGACGTCTGCTTCCTGGATACTGATCCAGTGAAGTTTGTCATGAGTTAACCCTTTCCAACTAACAGACACTTTCTGATGCCTCTGCAGCAGATGACTTATGAAAACATTTTGGTAAAAAGAGAAATTGATCATGATGAGCAATTTCTCCTTTGACCGTAATGTTTTCAACTCTATCCAATTTTTATACTTTCATATTCAGAGATTTTTCACATTTTTGTTTAGATGTTTTCAAAATCGTCTCCTGCAGATTTGTTTTATGTGGGAAATGGTTAAGAAAGTTAGAATACTCCTACATTGCTATAAGTTAAGTTGGCACAGGTGAACAAAATTCTCTATTAGATCTACTTTCTTCAGTTCTCTAAACAAAATGCACTTCAAAGTTGGGTTTGTAATTACTTTATTGTATCATTTGAAGATTCACATGGCAATATGCAGATGTTTACTTAATTAATTACATGTTTTGCTAGTTTTAAAGTCTAATAAGGGACCACAATGGAAATAAGCTAGTTTTATTTGGTTGGTGGGTGTATTTTTTAATTAAATTTGATAGGTGGAACCCTAAATATTGGTGGTTGTTCCTCCCCCCTAGACATTTTTTCCTGGAACAGATCAATCTGTTCAATCTGTTCAATCTGTTATGGAATGTTTTCAAAAAGATTTTTGCTACTGATGTGTTAAAAGTCCTCTGTAACAGAGAAATGGTTTAGCCCTTTTGAAAACAGTGTGACAAAAAAATAAATTGCTCATCATGAGTAATTTCTTCTTATGCCACCATGTTTTCAACACTTTTCAATAATTCATTTTTTCATTAAAGAGATTTTCTATATTTTTGTGTAGATATTTTTTTAAGTCATCTACTGCTGATTTGTGGTATGTTGGCAAAGGGTTAACAAAACTCACACACAATTATTTTCTCCGCATTTCAGGAAACATTAGACTTTGTTGCTTATGTAGCAAAAGATGAATATACTGGGAGGGCTTGTCATGTGTTGGAATGTGGCGGGGGTTTGTCAGAAGATGTCATTACTACAATAGGTCAGGCATTCGAGCTGAGATTTAAGGAATATCTAAAAAAACAGCCCAAACCAATCAAGGCTCCTGACAGGTAAGGTTTGACACCTTAGCTGCAGTTGACACTGTTGAAATCTTTTCCCACCTGCAGACCCATTTTGTCGCAATAGCAGCAGACGACTTTTGAAAATATTGTGGGGAAAGGTGAAATTGCTCATGATGAGCAATTTCTCCTTTGGCCACAATGTTTTCGCTTTATTTAACAATCAAGCTATCTTTTATGGAGATTTTTCTTTTTTTTGTCACTATGTTTTCAAAGTCGTCTGCTGCAGATTTGCTGTATGTGGGAAAGGGTTAAGATATTGTTGGAAAATTTATAGCTGAAATGGAAAAGATGATAAGATATATTCCTAATGTGCCTGTCACACTGTCCCGAAATTGACATCAGATGGACACACGATAAAGAAAATGTTCAAATTCGGCTCCGATCGTATAAACATCGGGCCATTCATGATGGCATCTTAAGCCATCGTGTGAGCGCCGGTGGAGTTTCTCAGAATCCGGCATCAACTTCGTGACCGGTTCCAAAATCTTTGGCATGCCAAAGATTTGCCGGACGGCCTTGCGAAGGGTCATTTTCGTGTTGAGTTTGTGTGTCTATTTTGCCCTTCGTGGTGGCATCTTGTCAAATTGTGTAAGCTTCGTCTATACTTTGTGTGATCATCGGTGCCATCGGGCCTATTTCGCCTCACGAAGGCAATACGAGGGAAACAAGAAGCTTCCCGATGGTCTTAGGAAGGCAACACAACTACATAAAGCCCTCGCAATGATGTCATGTAGCCATCGTATTACAGTATGATAGCATCGAGATGGGACCACGGTGTCAGCGAAGACAGCAGAATGTGGATAATTCAAACGTTTCCCATGTGTCATGGTAACGTGGACACACAAAAAGTCCAGCCTCAGAACATCTTCTTCAGTCAGTCCTGACAAAATCTAGAGAGCACTTAATCACAATTTAGTTCATGCAGAATGTCATACTTTGATGATGAGACAACCAGGAAAAAGAAGGCAGCAGCATTGCTTCTTTTGTTTCACCTCAAAGAACATGATGAGCAACTCTTACAGGCCCAGCACCTTCTCTTACAGGGCAGGGGCAAACAAAGGCAAAGGAGGAAACCGAGTGGGTCAGAAAATGGCTGTCTGACAAAAGAAGAGAACGATATGGCCACTATAGCACTCTTCTTAATGAGCTGAAGACTAAAGATGAGAAGGCTTTCTTCAACTACACAATACTTCCAAGAGGCCTCTACGATGAGGTCCTACGAAGGATAGAAGACCGAATAGAGAAGAAGGACACATGGTACAGAAAGTCTCTACCTCCTGGTCTCAAGCTGTCCATCACTCTACGACATCTGGCCTGCAGTGACAATTATCCAAGCCTGTCCTACAACTTCAGAGTTGCTCCAAACACCATCTCCCTCATCATTAGTGAAGTCTGCGATGCCATCAAAACCGAGTTTGCTGCTGAGGTGATCCAGTGTCCTACTACAACTGAAGAGTGGACCGCCATTGCTGAGCAGTTTGAGAAGATATGGCAATTTCCACACTGCTGTGGTGCTCTGGATGGCAAACATGTGGCAATCACCTGTCCTTGGAATACTGGCTCTGTGTACAGAAACTACAAGGACTTCTTCTCCATTGGTCTCATGGCCCTAGTCGACGCTGACTACAAGTTTCTCTGGATTGATGTCGGCTCTGATGGTTCCAGCAATGATGCCAGTATCTAAAATGGGTCAGAACTCAAGGAAGGCATTGAGAGCCCGAACAACACATTCAATATCCCTGAAGAGAAGTATTTACCTGGAGATGACGTTCCAGTGCCATACTACATAGTAGGGGACAATGCGTTTGGGATCAACACACGTTTGATGAACCCGTTTTCCATCAGAAACATGGAGCATCATGAGAGAATATTTAATTACAGACTCTCAAGAGCCAGGCGTGTAGTTGAGAATGCCTTTGGTATTCTAGCACACAAATTCCGAGTTTTGCTGAAGACCATGAGTCAGAGACCAGAGACATGCAGAAAAATCATCACAACTTGTGTGATTCTTCACAATCTCATCAGACTGAGATATCCAGCCACCACCAATAACCTGCTGGACTTGGAGGATCAGAACCAGAATGTCATCCCAGGATCATGGAGAAATGACAAAGTACTTCTGGATGTTTACCATGAGACGGCACGGAACACTGGAACCCAGGATGGATGGCAAATATGAAGATACCTGGGTCACTACTTCACTTCAAAGGCTGGTTCAGTACTATGGCAGGACACGATGATCCTGTAACTATTCCCACAAAGCAGTTGCAGTAAAATGTATACAAAGAAACTAACATTGTGATGACGAACAAATTATTTTTACACATTGTATGTTACAAAATGTGAATGGAGATATGAATTTTGTTTTAGAAATATTCATTGAAAATACTTGTTCTTTTTCCCAGTTATTAAAAAAACGTCGGCAGGTCACGTGAAGCATTCGTGACCTAGTTCTTAAGCATCGTACTCCCAATATCACGTTGTGTAGCCTTCGTGTGGCCTTCGTGTGACCTTCCTAATAAAAATTCACAACTTCGTGTTGCTTTCGTGTTTGACTCCGTTGCCATCGTGTGACCTTCTGTAGGCATCGTACTTGCTTCGGGGCCATCTTCGCACGATATTCAAAATTCCATATTCGTATGGCCATCTGGTGTCAATTTCGGGACAGTGTGACACAAGCATTAAAGACATTTGCTAAAGTTTCATCATTTTTTGAAAACATTCAGAATTTTACGAAAATTGGTGTGTTGATAGCATATTACCTAATCTACAGTAATATGAAATAAAAATATGGGATAACCAGGCTTGGAAGAATTTCCCTTAAAATATTTTAAATAAAATTCAATGCATAACATTCAGGTTTTTTTTAAAATTTGCATAAATATAGTTTAAGCTTTACTCTATCAAAATTAAATTTAAAAATCATAGGTAACCAGACTTCTTTTCAAATAAAATAAAATCTTACATGATCAATCATACAAAGCGCGTTGTGTTAAATTATCACCGCTTGTCCATAACACTTTTAAACTGCTGTTTACCGTATATAGGCGTGAGAATCGAAACTGTTGCAAATGTCTTTTAAGGCAGATGAAACAATATTGAACAATGAACAATATTTATACAAAATTGATTGATTTCAGATTGGAACAGTCCATACAGGAAGGAGATGCGTGGGGAGAGCATGAAGATGATAATGAGTATTATAATGATAACCCTAATGCACAACCCCCTTCCCCTAAACAACCCAAAAAGACAGTGCCATCAGAATACTCTTTCCCTCCTTCAAATTTGCCCGTAAGTTATCCGCCATCTTTTTTATGTCACATGCATAGAGTTCACTTACGTGTTGTCTGTCCTTCTGTTACTGTTGTGTATGTGTATACTAGAGAATGAAGGAACAACCATATAGCTTATCAGAATCTTCAATACTACAAAGATTAACATGAAATACATGGGTTATATAGAAATATGATACACTAGCTAAGAGGCGTGGCTTGCAGTGGATACACTTTCATTCATGAGTTCATTAGTTAACCCTTTTCCTCATACGACAATTCTGCAGCAGACGACTTTGAATCTATTTTGTCAAATCATAGAAAATCTCCATAATTGAATGGATAACCTATGACTAAAAGTGGAAAACATTGTGGCAAAAGGAGAAATTGCACGTTTTGTGCAATTTCTTCTTTTGTGACTATGTTTTCAAAAAGCCGTCTGCTGCAGAGGCGTCAGAAAGCATCTATATGAGGGAAAGGGTTAAAACAATATACACAACAGTCACGCTTTCACTTATTCATTTTCCATGGATAAACTGCTTGGTAACACATGTGTTCCTATGAAATTTTCTTTCTGTTATCCGCTTCAATGTCCACTTTACAAGTAGTTCAGGCAGTAAGGCTTCAATGAATACAGTTACTTCGTACCCTAGCTATTTTGTACCCTCTCTGTTTCGGTTATTTCGTACCCTAGTTATTTTGTACCCTCTATATTTCGGTTATTTCGTACCCTAGTGTAACCAACATTATGCATTGGATTAATTCCTGCAAATCTTGTATTTGTCTAGAAAAATGTTACTCGTAACTTGTTTTAGTATATGTGTATTTTATGCCATTGATTGCTGGAAAAGGCGGGAAGGCATCATAATGGAGAAATTGTTAAAAAATGCAAACTTATCTTGAACATTCGTTACGTCTAAATATTAATTTATCCAACACATTTAATACACAAAACATCACATTGTATATTCATTGTATATATAAAAGGTTATATGATGGAATATTAACTACATGAATTTGGCAATTCATATTATTGCATTTGATGTCTAAAGTGTGATAATCAATGATAATTAAAAATGCATGCTCCACGTAATCAGTTAAAGTTAGTATGTTTAACCGGAATGTCTTGCCAACTGTGAAAGATACCTTTGTCACCTTTGTCACTTTATTAGATGCACTGCATATTTAATTAAATATTGTATGCATGTATCTTTTTTTTGTGTGCAACAAAACACTCTCAACAAAAAATAAGGTAAATAAACAACATAGTATATGATTAAATCAATTTTATTCAAGACATATCAATTTAATTACATATAACTTACAGAAAGAAGGCAAACTGATTACTTATGTAAATATTATCATATGAGTCATTGACACAACAATGTCACCAAGCAATTTGAGACCAACACCATATTTTGGATGAACTAGGTCCTCCTCATAATGTCTAGGATATTTAACACTCTTACACATCCACATAGCACTTCTCGAAATGTTCTTTCAATAGTTGATTAATTGTTTTCTCTTTCTGTTGAATGATGTACTTAAAGGCACGCTGAGAAACAATTAAAAGCCAATCTGTTAACACCTTTGTCAAACATAACACATGACATTAAAAACATTAAACTAATATTTTTTATCATGTACATTTTGAAATACATTTTGTAAACATATATAATATGATTCAAATTAATTTATCTGTAACCTATTGCTGGTTACAAAATAAATGGCACTAGGGGACGAAATAACCAAAATATAAAGGGTACAAAAAACTAGGGTACGAAATAAGCGAAGTATAGAGGGTACAAAATAACTAGGGTACATACGAAGTAACTGTCTCCCAGGCTTCAAGCTCTTAGTCCAAAACATTTTGAACTTCAATAAATTAGTTGTTGAAACCCTGCCTGATAAAATGCTCCTTCCAATGATTGGCAAAAGTTATTGCGAATTGTGTCCTTCATCTTCCACCAATTTGGCTAAATAATAGTCCATGTAGGAAACTATCCAGTTGTCTGCGAAGAAAGTTGTGTAGAGTACTGTAGTGAGAAGTCAGGAGACACATGCTTTGGTGAACTGGCCACCATGATATAAAAAGTTGTTACGCTCCAATGAATGAATCAATCAACTAAGACCAATAAATTTTAGCTTGTCAGTTTTTCGAAACTATTGTGATACCCTTAGTGTTGTCTGCACAAAACTTTAACTGTACCTCATAACTCAAAAACAGTTACACATATTCAAATAAAACTTGGTACACATGTTCCTAGAAACAAGACACATGTATATACCAAGTCACATATCTCTGGCTATAATAATTAGTCAATAATGCCCCTTTTTGGACTTCAAATTAAAAAAAAAACAGACGAGCATTGGCGTTCTCTCCACATCGCTTTTGTTACTTTGAGATTTTGTGGGGTAAAGACCAGTTTTATTATGTGACCTTGGAAGTTCAAAGGACATAACTGTCTATGTGGAATGGCTGCCAGTTGAACGGTAAAATAAAGTGTGGAAAAACTGGTGCAAGATAGCCAGGCAATATGATTACATGTATATGTGAAATGGTAACCATAAAACAATCAATATACTGTTGAAAACTGCAATTATCCACAGAACTTATTTATAAAATTTCCTATTATACTATAAGCAAGCTTTGAAATTGTCTTCCATTGTTTAACCCTTTCCCTCATACGACAATTCTGCAGCAGACAACTTTGAACGTATTTTGTCAGAACATAGAAAATCTCTATAATTGAATGGATAACCTATGACAAAAAGTGGAAAACATGTTTCTTCTTTTGTCACTATGTTTTCAAAAAGCTGTCTGCTGCAGAGGCGTCAGAAAGCGTCTATATGAGGGAAAGGGTTAAAGGTTTTTTTCGAGAATGGCAACATCTAGGTCAAAGGTCAAGGTCGCAAGGTCAAACATTTTGGTACTGACAGAAAGGTCATGTCATAAGGAATACACATGTGAAATATGGTAGCCGTACCTGTTATGGTTCAAAAGTATTGGTCAAGGTTAAAGATTTTTTCGAAGACAGACAGACGTGCAGACAGACGTGCAGACAGGCCGGCCAAAAACTAGATGCCCACCGAATCGGTGATTCCGGGAGCATAAAAAGAAGAAATTGCACAAAACATGCAATTTCTCCTATTGCCACAATGTTTTCCACTTTTTGTGATAGGTTATCCATTCAAATTACGTTCAAAGTCGTCTGCTGCAGAATTACCGTAGGAGGGAAAGGGTTAAAAACATTTTGGAAAAAAAGGAGAAATTGCTCATAATATGTAATTTCATATTTTATTGCAATGTTTCCTTTTATTTACAGAGATTTTCCATTTTTTTGGCCAAGAGATGTTTTCAAATTGTCTGCTGCAGATTTGTTGCATATCGGAAAGGGTAAGAGTGTGTTCTTTTAAACATTTAATACAGGTGAGCGACGGCGTCTATTCCTCCGTTAGAGAGCCTTCATCAAACGACTTCGTCTATGATACTCCGAGGGAGCAATCATTAATCGATTTTTCAGACAATAATGGAACAGCGACATATGATAACCCATTAGGTAAAGTAAACTATTTTGCATTATTATCAAAAATATGTTCGCCGATTTACTTGCACTGGTCATTGTGAATGGCAAGATGAGATAATTACCTAGCATTATACTGGATAGTCACCAGGGATCAAGGATATGTGTACTGTCGCCTTGATATAGCGGAACTACCGTAACAGTTAAAAAATATATTAACTCCAATAAAACAAATATATCTGCCATTCAATTTTGAGCTTGTCTGTTTTTTGATGAAAAAAAGTCTTGCTATTGTGATACCCTTGGCGTCCTTTGCTTCGTCATCGTCGTCGTCTTCGTCACAAACTTTCACTTTACCTCATTACTCAAAAACAGATACACATATTCAAATGAAACTAAGTACACGTGATCCTAGAAGAAATATGCATGTCTCTTCTATACCAAGTCATATAACTCGGCTTCAATATAATTATACCTCAAGATACGTTGTATATGGGGGGCTTTGGGGGCCATATAGGAGTCGCGCTTGTCGGTCGGTTTGTCAGTTGATCGGTCGGTCGGTCCGTTGGTCTGGACATTTCTTGTGAACACTTTCTCACCAACCCTTGGTCAGAATTCAATATAACTTCACAAGAATGATTGATACCAAGCCTAGTTGTGCATGGAATTATTTTTAAATGAGTTATGGCCCCTTGAATTTCTCATACATAGTTGGTCTGTAGACATTTCTTGTGAACACTATTTCTCAGCAACCCTTGGTCAGAATTCAATAAAACTTAACAACAATGATTGATACCAAGCCTAGTTGTGCATATTGTGGGCGTGTTGCACTGGAATTATTTTTAAAGAAGTATGGCCCCTTGAATTTCTCATACATAGTTGGTCTGAAGACATTTCTTGTGAACACTATTTCTCAGCAACCCTTGGTCAGAATTCAATATAACTTCACAACAATGATTGATACCAAGTCTAGTTGTGCATATTGTCGGCGTGTTGCACTGGAATTATTTTTAAATGAGTTATGGCCCCTTGAATTTCTCATCCATATGTATATTGTCAGGCACCAGCTGGGGGTAATTATCACCTTCAGTGATATTTCTAGTTCAGTTTTGCCTCTTTTTGGATTTAGACATTCATAAAAAACAGACAAACATTGGCGTTCAATCCACAGCAGGCTTGTAAGGTCTTATTTTTACCCAAAAGTTTCCCACATGCAAAAAATCTGCAGAAGACAACTCTGAAAACATGTAGACAAAACAATGCAAACTCTGTAAAACAAGCAAATTCCCTGTTTGACACAATGTTTTCCACTTTTAGTCATAGGTTATCCATTCACTTATAGAGATTTTCTATTTTTTGACAAAATATGTTCAAAGTCGTCTGCTGACAAAAAGGAAAATTATTCATGCTGCTGCAGAGCTGTCAGAAAATGGCTGTATGTGGAAAGGCTTAAATTGGTCAATAGGTTATCAATTCTGCTGCAGATTTCTTGTATGAGGGAAAGGGTTAACCCTTTCATTGTTGAATATTTAAATTGGACTTGCACAGTTAATCCATTGCCAATTTTCGTAATATTAATATATAAATATTGAGTTTGGTAGCCAACAGAATAGAGTCTGGTGGCACAGGTTTCATTAAAATTGGTTCAAGCATTCAAAGGGTTAAAAGACAATGGTAGAATGTTGGCCTCTGGTACCAAATGTTCCGGGTTTGCATCCTGTAAAGAAGTCTTTTAGATTTTTCCACACAAACGGCACAAGAACTGGTTATGTCTTGCTAGGAAGCAGATATTAAGCGTGATAAATATAAGCTGAAAGCTTGTTTTGATATCATTGTTAACAATATAGGTGAATATATACATGAATCTGCTCTATCCAGTTGCTTTATATTCAAATCTCTAAGATCTAAAAGCCTTCAGGCATTGTGAGTTTGAACCCCAGCTTGGCAAATATATTTTTTGACGTTTAACCCTTTCCCTCATATAGACGCTTTCTGACGCCTCTGCAGCAGACGGCTTTTTGAAAACATAGTGACAAAAGAAGAAATTGCACAAAACGTGCAATTTCTCCTTTTGCCAAAATGTTTTCCACTTTTAGTCATAGGTTATCCATTCAATTATAGAGAATTTCTATTTTTTGACAAAATATGTTCAAAGTCGTCTGCTGCAGAATTGTGGTATGAGGGAAAGAGTTAAACAATTTTTGTGAGCACCAAAAACATAGGGTTTTGCAGGATTATAAGAGAGATATTGTACGGAAAAGTTCGGTTTACACACCCTTGTCTAGACTTTTTGTATTTTTATTACAGAACAGAACAGTGGAGTAGATGACCTGTCTTCACTTGACCCAGAAAATCCTGGCGTCTATGACAACCCAAAGTTAAGGTCACATGGTCAATCAACAACCAATGGTTCTTTAGATCCATTTGATATGCGTAAGTACTCCTTAAACCCTTTCCCTCATATAGACGCTTTCTGACGACTCTGCAGCAGACAGCTTTTTGAAAACATAGTGACAAAAAAAGAAATTTGCTTGTTTTGAGCAATTTCTCCTTTTGCCACAATGTTATCCACTATTAGTCATAGGTTATCCATTCAATTATAGAGATTTTCCATTCTTTGACAAAATATGTTCAAAGTCGTCTGCTGCAGAATTGTCGTATGAGGGAAAGGGTTAACCTTTTAAGTCACACCAATAATAAACCAACTTTGATGTATAATCAGACATCAAAAATCAACTTTAACTATAATCAAAAAGAGACAAAACATGTACTCAGAGGTTTGTTATGTTTTTAAATTAATAATTTAATCAAATATAACCATAGGGATCAATGGTTAAATTGTGTTCCAGTCCTTTTGCCATACTCATATTTAACAATTTGCAAGATTTCTATGTAAACTTTGCTGCATAAACATTTAGGAAAGGGCCTGCCCAAGCATATATATCTCTTCTATGTCTTTCATGTTTAACCCTTTCCCTCATACGACAATTCTGCAGCAGATGACTTTGAACATGTTTTGTCAAAAGATAGAAAATCTCTATAATTGAATTTATAACCTATGACTAAAAGTGGAAAACATTGTGACAAAAGGAGAAATGCTCGTTTTGAGCAATTTCTTCTTTTGTCACTATGTTTTTCAAAAAGCTGTCTGCTGCAGAGGCGTCAGAAAGCGTCTATATGAGGGAAAGGGTTAAACTAAGTTTCAGGTGATACATGTGTTTCTTACAGTAATGAGAATTTTAAGCTTGTCAGACAAGTTTTTTGTTCTTCTCTAATTTAAACATTCAACCTATAAAAAATTTAATAACAAATTTACAAGTTGGTTATGTATCAATATATTGCCAATGTGACGTCTGTAAACCTCCTGTCAAAGATAAGATGGGTAATGCAGCCTTATACAGATCACATTTGGTGTTTTGCAGCAAATTACTTTTAAAAACAAAGTGGAACCAAGAGCACGAACGCCAAAGCTTGTCTGTTTTTGTCTATGTTGAAAAAGGGGCGTTACTGAATAATTATTAAAGCCAGAGTTATGTGACTTGGTATAAAAATGCATATTGTTCCCTGAAACATTTTTGAGCTATGTGGTAGGATTAAAGTTTTGTGATGACATATCACAATAGCCAAACTATTTTTCTTCAAGCATAGTTTAGCAATTTGTTTGTTCACACAATCTCTTTATCTTGATCTGTATCAAAGGTGCACTTATAATATAGCAGATGTTACATTTTTTCTTTAGACAATTTCAAAGCAGACAATGTAAAATTATTGTATGTGGTAAATTATTAATATTTATCAATATATCGGTATCAGTTTAACCATAGGGCATATAGGTAGCAGTTATTCTATTTACAAAAACAGTCAAACCTGTGCTAACGACCACCTTGGACAGCAATTCCCTGTCTATAGCAACCAAACTTTTAGTTTCCCAATAACTCATTTGTTGCATACATGACCCTGCAATTAAAGACAACCTGTGAACAAAGACCTTATTGTTGTGTTCCAATGGGTGGTCTTTATACACAGGTTTCACCGTATTGGGATTCGCTTCGTTAGATATCCCTTATTGTCAGGCTTTTCCGGCTGTCTGTTTGTTTGTAAAGCGACGCTCCACAGCCCAAACCGACAGGCTGATTCCAATGCCATACAGGCTCAGTGTGTGCGTGTTTGAGTTTTGTTGCTAAGGACCCACAACTAAGGCGAATCCCACGTCGCCTACCGGGTTGTTTACAATTTATGTTGATCTGCTGGTGACCTATTTCTGAGATAAGAAATGCCTTCAAGCAAGCTTTAACTTCTCTCACAGAACCTTTCAATGCATCCCTCCCAAATGGGCATACAGACCGGCGGAGTGAGGAGGAAGTAGGTGGAGCCACAAAGGGAGTCGAGGAACCAGCCTCAGTACAAAAGAATACACCTTTGTTTGAAGAGTGGTTCCATGGCAACCTGACTAGAAAAGAGGTATGATGGCGGAGGAATTTAAATATGGGCTGTGTCAGATTAAAAGGGGCTTTGTTGTATTCCCAATTTTGCATGACATCTTAATCATTTCATAGACAATAGATCTGCAGCAGACAACTTTGAAAACATACCTCTTTCAGACGAAAACAAGGAAATTCTCAATAGAAAAAAGTGTCATTATCAAATTGAGTTGAAAAAATTGGGGCACCTTATGAGCAATTTCTCCTTTTGCCACCATAATGGTTTTTTGAGTGCTGTAAAATTTACACTAATTCTGAACCAAACCCTATGATGTGCATACTGGTACTCAAAATAATAGTTTCATTAAAACGCTTCTTTTGAGTATGCACAACATAGGACAAGAGGGTCAAATAAGGTCTTTAGAACATGCAAAAGCCCTTATTTAGAGCTCTGGTCAAAATATTACAGTTTGTGTGAAAATGTCTTGTTTCATTCCCAATTTGGCCCTATCCAATTACAAAAGATATGAACTTTGAATTTTGTTTGGGCAAAAATATGAAAATTCACTTGAGAAGAAAGTGTCATTATTACATTGAATTGAAAACATCATGGCAAAAAGAGATATTTTTCAGTACAAGCAATTTCTCCTTTTACAAGAATGTTTTCAGAAGTTATCTGCTGCTGAGATATTGATGTGTCAAAACGAAAATGCATCTACATGTCTAGTTTTATGCAACTGAGTTGACCTGAAATGTATTAGAAGCAATAAACTATTATGTCAAAGCATCAGAATTATATGTTACGGTGTTTGTGTGTTTATGATGTGTAAAATTATTCACTTCAGTCTTTATGCGTAGATCCTGAGCATCTGAACTACAGAGCCATTATATAACCACCGATTTATCATTCATAAGTAAAATATGTTTCCTATAAAAAGAAGAGATAAGCAAGTGTTCTTTTAGCCTTTCCCACATACAGATGCCTCTGCAGCAGATAACTTTTGAAAGCATCTTAGCAAAAGGAGAAATTGCTCATCAATAATATTTTTTCCTTTGGTCACAATGCAATATTTTCCATATTTTATACTATACATTTTCAAAGTCTCCTGTAGATATGCTGTATGTGGGAAAGGGTTAATAAATATTTACCTGCGTATTCTTATATTGCTTCCAGGCAGAGAAGTTATTGGTACAAGATGGGGATTTCCTGGTTCGACAGAGCTCAGCAGACACGAATCAATATGTACTCAGTGGAAAACAGGGTGGACAAGTCAAACACCTGCTCTTGATTGACCCCGCAGGAGTCGTAAGTGCACATTTAACCCTTTCCCTCATACGACAATTCTGCTGCAGACGACTTTGAACATATTTTGTGAAATAATGGAAAATCTCTATAATTGAATGGATAACCGATGACTAAAAGTGGAAAACATTGTGACAAAAGGAGAAATTGCACGTTTTGTTCAATTTCTTCTTTTGTTACTATGTTTTCAAAAAGCTGTCTGCTGCAGAGGCGTCAGAAAGCGTCTATATGAGGGAAAGGGTTAACCAATTATATGGTCATATAATATAACAGACCCTTGGCTTTGCAACCAGAGATGATCAAGATCTGTCTGCACAGATTAGTCTGGGTCTTCCCTGTTGGCAAATGAGTCGTACAGACATCTCAGATGCTTCTTAATTTAACCCTTTCCCTCATACAACAAATCTGCAGCAGACAACTTTGAACATATTTTGTCAAATCATAGAAAATCTCCATAATTGAATGGAGAACCTATGACAAAAAGTGGAAAACATTGTGGCAAAAGGAGAAATTGCACGTTTTATGCAATTTCTTCTTTTGTTACTATGTTTTCAAAAAGCTGTCTGCTGCAGAGGCGTCAGAAAGCGTCTATATGAGGGAAAGGGTTAACCAATTATATGGTCATATAATATAACAGACCCTTGACTTTGCAACCAGAGATGATCAAGATCTGTCTGCACAGATTAGTCTGGGTCTTCCCTGTTGGCAAATGAGTCGTACAGACATCTCAGATGCTTCTTAATTTAACCCTTTCCCTCATACAACAAATCTGCAGTAGACAACTTTGAACATATTTTGTCAAATCATAGAAAATCTCCATAATTGAATGGAGAACCTATGACAAAAAGTGGAAAACATTGTGGCAAAAGGAGAAATTGCACGTTTTATGCAATTTCTTCTTTTGTCACTATGTTTTCAAATAGCCGTCTGCTGCAGAGGCGTCAGAAAGCGTCTATATGAGGGAAAGGGTTAACCAATAATATGGTCATATAATATAACAGACCCTTGACTTTGCAACCAGAGATGATCAAGATCTGTCTGCACAGATTAGTCTGGGTCTTCCCTGTTGGCAAATGAGTCGTACAGACATCTCAGATGCTTCTTGAGAATGAGTATAACCGAAAACTGACAGTTAAACTTAGCAATTTGATCATTGTTCCTATTAATTTCAAACCTCTGAATGTCACTTTTTTATGTGACATGGCCATATTAATTCTTCCACCAGAAGAAAATATTTAAACACTTTCTAAGTGCAGATACATTTTGAAGCATCTATAGCAGACAACTTTTGCAAATACATGGGTTGTTAATGAGCATGTCCTCCTTCGGCCACAATGTTTTTACTCTATTCTAATATAATAATTTCCTATTTTAAAAAATAAATCCTCGTGATGATTAAAAAGTCATTTTCTTCAGATTCATTGTTTGTGGGGTATTGTTACAAAAAACACTAACAATTAAATTTATACATAAAATAAAACAGGAAACTGTGAAAATAAGAGAAATTTGTTATCTTTAGTATCTTTTTTTTTATTTTTCTAAATATTATCAAAATGTTGTCTGCATCAATTAGTAAAATCAGGGTAAAAGTGGATGCAAATCCTTTTAACCCTGTCCCACATGTAGACGCTTTGTGACGCTTCTGCTGCAGATGACTTTTGAAAACATTTTGACAAAAGGAGTAATTGCTCATAAAAAGTAAATTATCCTTCTGACACAATGTTTTCAATTCTATCTTATTATAACAATTCCATTTATGGAGATATTTCACATTTTTGTCAAGATGTTTTCAAAGTCATCTGATGCCGATTTGTTGTATTCAGGAAAGGGTTAAACTGGCCTTTTATGATGACATGAGCATCAATATGTATAACTAACCTTTTCCCACATGCAGACACATCTGCAGCAGAAGACTGTTTAAAAAGTTTTGACAAGAGTAGAAAAAGCTCAAAATGAACAATTTCTCCTTTTACCGCAATGTTTTCAACTAGAGATGCAGATGACTTAAAACAATTCTGCAGCAGAAAAGCATTTGAAAACAATGCTCAAAATGGATAAATCACTGTAAATAGGATTTTTATTTTTTCCACAATGTTTATAATGCTCTACATAAATTATACTTCAAATTTACATGTGACTTTATGTGATTTCATAGCAGATGACTCTCAACCCTTTCCCACATATAACAAACCTGTAGCAGATGACTTTGAAATCATATAGGCAAATATGGCAAACATCTCTTTAACCCTTTCCCTCATATAGATGCTTTCTGCACCTCTGCAGCAGACGGCTTTTTGAAAACACAGTGGCAAAAGAAGAAATTGCTCAAAACGAGCAATTTCTCCTTTTGCCACAATGTTTTCAACTTTTAGTCATAGGTTATCCCTTCAATTAAAGAAATTTTCTATTTTTTGACAAAATATGTTCAAAGTTGTCTGCTGCAGAATTGTCGTATGAGGGAAAGGGTTAAATGAAACAATAACTTTTGGATACAGATGAAAACATTGAGGCAAAATGAGATATTGCTCAATATGAACAATTCTTTCTTTGCCACAATAATTTCAAAAGTCGTCAGCTACAGAGGCGTCAAAAAGCGTCTATATGAGGGAAAGGGTTAAATATCATATTTTTTTTTTTTTTTCAATTTTCAGGTGAGAACAAAGGATCATACTTTTGATAGTGTGCCACACTTAATCCACTTTCATCGGACACAAGATATACCCATCGTCTCCCAGGAGAGTGAACTCCATTTAAAACGACCAATCAGCAATAAGCTGACAGTCATATGATTGAACGTGAAGGTCGCATAATAGTGAACACCTTTTCCCGGATTGGCATGTTACGACTTCTTCCCAAGTTTATGAAACAAAATTGAAGAAATAAATAAACATTTATCATATAACATTGTGGGAAATGAATAAATTGCTTTTGATGAGTAAAATCTCCTTTACCCATACCCATACATTTTTAGATCACCTAGAGCCAAAGGCTCAAGGTGAGCTATTCTGATCACTTTTTGTCCGTCTTACATCGTCCGTCGTCGTCCGTCGTTAACATTTAGATCATCTCCTCCTTAACCACTTGACCAATTTCAACCAAACTTCACAGGAATGTTCCTTTGGTGAACCTCTTTAAAAATTGTTCAAAGATTTAAATTCCATCGAGAACTTTGGTTGCCGCGGCAACAGAAAAGGGGAAAATTGCCAAATCTTAAAAAATCTTCTTGTCCAAAAGTACTGGCCCGATTTAAAAATTATTTTGCACAAATGTTCCTTGGGGTACCCTCTACCAAGATTGTTCAAATATTTCCGATCCGTTGAAAAACATGGCCGCCAGGGGGCGGAGCTTATTTTCCTTATATGTGCATTGTTAAAACTTTAAAAATCTTCTTGTCCAGAAGTACTGGCCCGATTTGACAATTATTTTGCACAAATGTACATTGGGGCACCCTTTACCAAGATTGTTCAAAAATTTCCGATCGGTTGAAAAACATGGCCGCCAGGGGGCGGAGCCTGTTTTCCTTATATGTGCATTGTTAAAATTTTAAAAATCTTCTTGTCAAAAAGTACTGGCCCGATTTGAAAATTGTTTTGCACAAATGTTCCTTGGGGCACCCTTTACGAAGATTGTTCAAATATTTCCGATCCGTTGAAAAACATGGCCGCCAGGGCGTGGAACTTGTTTTCCTTATATGTGCATTGTTAAAACTTAAAAAATCTTCTTGTCCAAAAGTACTGGCCCGATTTGAAAATTATTTTCCACAAATGTTGATTGGGGCACCCTTTACCAAGATTGTTCAAATATTTCCGATCGATTGAAAAACATGGCCGCCAGGGGGTGGAGCCTGTTTTCCTTATATGTGCATTGTTAAAATTTTAAAAATCTTCTTGTCAAAAAGTACTGGCCCAATTTGAAAATTATTTTGCACAAATGTTCCTTGGGGCACCCTTTACCAAGATTGTTCAAATATTCCCGATCCGTTGAAAAACATGGCCGCCAGGGCGCGGAGCTTGTTTTCCTTATACGTGCATTGTTAAAACTTAAAAAAACTTCTTGTCCAAAAGTACTGGCCCGATTTGAAAATTATTTTCCACAAATGTTCATTGGGGCACCCTTTACCTAGATTGTTCAAATATTTCCGATCGGTTGAAAAACATGGCCGCCAGGGGGCGGAGCCTGTTTTCCTTATATGTGCATTGTTAAAATTTTAAAAATCTTCTTGACCAAAAGTACTGGCCCGATTTGAAAATTATTTTGCACAAATGTTCCTTGGGGCACCCTTTACCAAGATTGTTCAAATATTTCCGATCCGTTGAAAAACATGGCCGCCAGGGGGCGAAGCTTGTTTTCCTTCTACGTGCATTGTTAAAACTTAAAAAATCTTCTTGTCCAAAAGTACTTGCCCGATTTGAAAATTATTTTCCACAAATGTTCATTGGGGCACCCTTTACCAAGATTGTTCAAATATTTCCGATCGGTTGAAAAACATGGCCGCCAGGGGGCGGAGCCTGTTTTCCTTATATGTGCATTGTTAAAATTTTAAAAATCTTCTTGACCAAAAGTACTGGCCCGATTTGAAAATTATTTTGCACAAATGTTCCTTGGGGCACCCTTTACCAAGATTGTTCAAATATTTCCGATCGGTTGAAAAACATGGCCGCCAGGAGGAGGAGCTTGGTTTTTTTTTGTTAAAATTTTAAAAATCTTCTTGTCCAAAAGTACTGGCCCAATTTGAAAATTATTTTGCACAAATGTTTCTTGGGGCACCCTTTACCAAGATTGTTCAAATATTTCCGATCGGTTGAAAAACATGGCCGCCAGGGTTGCTGCAGCATCAGAAAGGGGGCAAAATGTCCAAGCTTTAAAAGTTCTTGTCTGATATTAAGGAAATTGAATATAAATCCTACTTCAGTGATCCTCTACATTTAATTTGTTCAAGCTGTTTTGATTAGTTACAAAATCATAGCAACCTCGCGTCATCACAAAAGGGGTAAATTGAACTTTTAGCTACAAATGACAACTCCTACCATTCCACTTGACCAATTTCAATGTTACTTCACAGGAATGTTCCTTTGATGGTCCTCTTTCAAAATTGTTCAAATACTTGCATTCTGTGTAGAACCTTTGTTGCTGCAGCATCAGAAATTGAGAAAGCTCTTGTTAGATTTCAAGATAAAAATGGACTATTTCCACTCCTTGCAGTTTCATTTGAACTCCTGATCAAATTTTCACAGATATTTGCAGTTAAATATTTGCTTCTAATTAACTATCATTCAGGTGATCGATTTTAGGGCCATCTTGGCCCTCTTGTTATCAAGAGGTGCCAGTTATGTGAAGATATATTAAGTTGTCTGCATAAGGGTAAGGTTTAAAATGTGCTTTAATGTTGAACATAATCAGGGTTCTTATGTTTCTTTTAAAACTTGAAAAGTCCTTGAATTTAAGATTTATATTCAAGGTTTTGAAAAGGCCTTGAAATTCAACAAAATGCAGAATAGTCTAGAATTATCCTGATCATATTATTATTCTATGCCCATTTTGCTAATTATATATTGAAGAGAAGTGAACAATGTACGCCAAGATAAGATTGCAGGTAAATGCAGGCTGGTCTTGGTTGAAAGCATTTGTAAATATTGTTGAATATAAACAGAATAAGGGTTAAATGGTAACCAACAAGTGAAATGTAACTACCAACATTGTTGTATATTAACCCTTTCCCACATACAACAAATCTGCAGCAGACCCTTTTGGAAACATGTGGACAATAAAGAAAATACCTATAAATGAGTGTATATTTACTGAAAGAAGTTGAAAACATTGTGGCAAAAGGATAAAAAAAATTGTCACAATGTTTTTTTAAAGTCGTCTGCTGCAGAGGCATCAGAAAGCGTCTATCTGTGGGAAAGGGTTAAGTCCTTGAAATGTGGTTGAAAACCATACAGTCAAATGAAAGTATCATTGTTTGTGTATTTTGGGTCCTTGAAAGTTCAAAAGGATTTTCCTTAATTGTTGTATTTTTAGTCAAAACTCTAAAAGAATATCCGTAAAATGTAGTTAAAACCAGTAAGTCAAATGAAAGTAGCAATACTTGTATATTTTTTTGTCCTTGAAAGTCCAAAAGAATATCCTTGAAATCATTCCGAAAACTTATTGAATGTCATTTTTCGAATACAAAACAAACATTGCATCCATATTTGCCTGGAAAGATATCCAAGAAATAAAATGTCGAAATTTTGAAATTAATTTCTGAAATAAAGAGATTTATGTAGCCATGGGGACACATTACTGTACAGAAAACACTAAATATACTATGTGATTTGTGTGGCCTTGTGGAGTTTGTAATGTAATAAACTAACTAACCATTCCATTTTGTAAACAGATGTTTTGAGTTGCAGTGCAGGAATATTTATTCTTGAACTGCAGATAAGTGGAATATTCTATTTTCTAACATATTTATCCAGGGCTGTTTATCCCACACATAATAAATCTGCAGAGAATGACTTTAAAAAGAACTGGTCAAAATATGATTAACCTCTTAAAACTAATGTTTAATCAATGAATAAAGTTGAAAACATTGTGACAAAAGTGGAAATTGTCCTTTTGCCGCAAGTCTTTTGCTACAGAGGCGTCATAAAGGGTATGTATGTGGGAAAGAGTTAACAATAATTCGAGGGCTTGGCGTGAAACGGTTGTAACTCAAAACCTATTTTGAAAACCTTGGATTAGGGGCAATTTTGACCCTTTTGTAAACAATGCAAATTTAGGTGCCATTGCTCAGAACGAGCAATGGCACCTAAATTTCCATTGTTTACCAAGAAAAATGATATAACGCCTTTAAAAACTTTATGGCGAGGTAAATAACCTTGGTAAAAAAATACCAATTTTAGTTACAACCGTTTCACGCCAAGCCCTCGAGTCATGGTTGTCAGTACATTTTGTTGAGTACCCATAAACTCAAGTTATAAGAATGAAAAGACCAGTTTACTTCTCCTTACTTGATACCATATTATACAGAGCTAACTAAACCCTTTTCCTCATACAACAATTCTGCAGCAGACGACTGAACATATTTTGTTAAAAAATAGAAAATCTCTGTAATTGAATGGATAACCTATGACTAAAAGTAGTAAACATTGTGGCAAAAGGAGAAATTTCTCGTTTTGAGCAATTTCTTCTTTTGTCACTATGTTTTCAAAAAGACATCTGCTGCAGAGGCGTCAGAAAGCGTCTACATGAGGGAAAGGGTTAAGTTACACATAAATACACCTCTGTCTAAGAGCCAATATCTCTCTAGAGCAATTTTTTAATAGTTCTCTCATCTATATTTTATATGGAACATTGTGGAAAAACGGAGAAATTGCTTGTTATGACTTTCTTGCCGACAGTCCGATGGCTTGAGGAGCAAATGTCCAAGTCCATGTAAAGGGATTCACATTACTGGCAGATAGATAGACAGAATGGTTTCCATGGTGGCTTTGTTTGCCTCCACTAAATGTTGCTTTGGAGAGTTGCACTGTAATTTATAACTTTTGGAAGGTTTATTTTTGTGTGACTTGGCTCAGTATATAATGAATGAAAAGTGCTTTTCTTTTTTATATCAAGTTTTTTAATGAAATCTTTTTCATTTTTATATTTTGTTTATCATGTCTTTTGGAATATGTTGATCATTGTGTTATGTAATAAAAAAAACAATTTTTATATTTTAATGGTGTAAAGGTTGTATAAATGATGTATCCATTTTACCTTGAACAAAATATCCATCCTAAATTTCCTGACCTTTTCCCCCCAATTCAGACAACTGATGAAACTAGAATTATCACTGAAGGTGATGAATACCCCCAGCTGGTGCCTGACAATATACATATGTATGAGAATTTTAAGGGGCCATGACTCATTTAAAAATAGTTCCAGTGCTACACGCCGACAATATGCACAACTAGGTTTGATATCAATCATTCTTGTGAATTCTGACCAAGGGTTGCTGAGAAATACTGTTCACAAGAAATGTCCACAGACAAGCGGACCGACCATCAAGTGTGACTCCTATATAGCCTATATAGGTATAAAAACAGTGTGGAACTATAACGTTTGAGAGGTTTTGTGGGTCATACCAAAGACTTTATAAATGGTAGTAATGGCTGCACTCCTTGGTACTCATGGTTGTGGGGTTAGCATTACGACTGCCTAGCTCGTGTCGGGGATAAAAGGACTAGAAGTGCTGGTAGCTTACCCAGGAAACACCATGATAAAACTGATTTTTTTTTTGAAAGTGGCCCTTTCCCTCATATAGACGCTTTCTGACGCCTCTGCAGCAGACGGCTCTTTGAAAACATAGTGACAAAAGAAGAAATTGCACAAAACTTGTAATTTCTCCTTTTGCTACAATGTTTTCCACTTTTTGTCATAGGTTATCCATTCAATTATGGAGATTTTCTATGTTTTAGCAAAATACGTTCAAAGTCCTCTGCTGCAGAATTGACTTATGAGGGAAAGGTTAAATATCAATCAATCAAGAATTGGGAGGTTTTGTCAACAACAACAAAACAAGAGGCCCCTGGATCGCTCACCTTAATTATGCAATGTGATTGGGATGACTACCACAATAACTTTTTATACGCCGTTTTAAAAAACCGGAACGTATTATAGTTTTACCTGCGGCGTACAGGCGGGCGGCATCCAGTATGTTGTCAGCTCAATAACTTTAGAAACCTTTGTCCAATCATCATTAAATTTGGTCAGAATGTGTATTGACATAATATCTTGGACAAGTTCGATAACTAGCCATATCGCTTTAGTCAATTGAGTTATCGCCCTTTAATTATAGAAATTACCTAAAATTGGTCTTGTCAGCTCAATTACTTTAGAAGCCTTTATCCAATCATCACCAAATTTAGTAAGAATGTGTATTGGCATAATATCTTGAATAAGTTCGAAAACTAGCCATATCGCTTCAGTCAATCGAGAGTTATCGCCCTTTAATTATAGAAATTACCTAAAAGTGGTCTTGTCAGCTCAATAACTTTAGAAGCCTTTGTCCAATCATCACCAAATTTGGTCAGAATGTGTATTGTCATAATATCTCGGACAAGTTTGATAACTAGCCATATCACTTCAGTCAATCGCGAGTTATTGCCCTTTAATTATAGAAATTACCTAAAATTGGACTTGTCAGCTCAATAACTTTAGAAGCCCTTGTCCAATCATCACCAATTTTGGTCAGAATATGTATTCGCATAATATCTCGAACAAGTTCGATAATTAGCCATATCGCTTTAGTCAATCTAGAGTTATTGTCCTTTAATTATAGAAATTACCTAAAATTGGTCTTGTCAACTCAATAACTTAAGAAGCCTTTGCCCAATCATCACCAATTTGGTCAGAATGTGTATTGGCATAATATCTCGGACAAGTTCAATAACTAGCCATATCGCTCTAGTCAAATGAGAGTTATCGCCCTTTAATTATAGAAATTACTTAAAATTGGTCTTGTCAACTCAATAACAATTATCACTATACTTGGTCTCAAAAAAACAGGATAGGCGTATTTTGTGACATTTGGCGCTCTTGTTTTTTATCAACTAACATGCCTAGAAGTTATCTTGTAGAGGGTAACCAAAGGAACATTTCAGCAATAATTATTTGGATATTAGCCAGAAGTTTTCAGAAAGTAGATTGTTAAAGTTTTCACTATAGGGATATAAGGCAAAACAGCCCAGGTATCTAGTCGCCATGTTTTTTTACCAATCATTATGGCTTGAAGAAATCTGAAGAAATCTGAAATCAAAGGTCACCCTTAACCTGCAGTGATTTTTTCTTTCATTTTTAGAAAAGACATGTTGGTCTGAAAATGGCTCTTAAGCTGTCAATATAGCTAAAAGCAAACAATGTTTTTATTACAAATCAGACAAAAGGGTATTCAACTTTATTAAAAACATTTTCAACTTTCAACAAAATCATTATTGTACAATGGGGAGACCACTTCAGTCTTATGAGTTCATCTGAAATCCCTGGACAAAATTGTCTGCCCAGCGCTCCGACCGGAATTGGTTCCCTTTGATCTCAACCATCTACGAAGAGCGCCACCATTATCTGAGAAACCCTGACTGAAATTCAGTGGTTTTTAGCTTGACTTTTCAAAGAAAAGGCTAGCTATACTACTCGCCATTGGTGTCACACCTTGGTTAAGGTTTTTGTACCAATTCACTTTTTTGGCAAAACCATTACAGATATTGCTTTGATACTTACAACACTTATTCACCATCGTTACCTCCGTTAACAGACAGGAGTACATGTATAACTCTGTCAAGGTTTTTGTAAGAATTATGGCCCTTTTTTCGACTTAGAATTTCGGTCAAGTTTTTTGTACCAATTCAATTTTTTTCAAAACCATTAGAGATATTGCTTCGAAACTTACAACACTTATTCACCATCATTACTTTCATCAAAAGACAAGAGTACATAACTCTGTCAAGGCTTTTGTAAGACTTATGGCCCTTTCAGACAGCTCTTGTTTTAACTCTTCTGATGTCAAATTTCACAAAGTCGACTCTTCCAAATAATACATGTATAATGCATTAGGCAATCTGGATTACATTTTTAACTTACTTGAGAAAGAAATTTTCTCAATAGTCACTTTAGTTTAGTTTAAACTTACATGTATTTAATTCCCATTGATTGTGAATCATGCTTTAAAGCGACTGAAATCCAGATGGCACGAAAAAAAAAAACTAAAAAAAAAAAAATCGAATTCGCCCTAAATGTTATTCTTTATGTTATCCAAGTAAAACCAGGGTAGAAAATGTATCGTTTTTTATCAATAAAGTGAACTTGAGTCGTTTTCAATTGCCCCGATGAAGGGGTTTCCTATTTAAAAATACCACGGAATCCTTCAGACGGGCACCTTGCAACGATCACGTGATATAACTATATAAAGGTTCACTCTGACAGGCGTGTACAGTTATACACAATTTACACGTTTGGCGGAGTCGAACGACAGTAATCATAGAGATTTGTTTGTGATTGCATGAGCTCCTCGTGATTTTGCATAAAACCTTCATGGTATAAAAATGTTTCATTTAATGCGCATGCGTCCTTTCGGTCATGTGACGACTCTTCAATTCACGTGACGACTTTTCAAGTCACGAGATGAATGAGATTTAAAGCATCGAAAGCTATTTATAAACTTACCCCGTTACTGACAGGGTAGAATTTGCGATGGAAAAAGTATCGAAAACAAGAAAATCTCACCGATTATAGGGGTATGTAATATGTCAGTTATCATATTTTAATAGCCCGGATACAAAAATAACACTTATTTTCTTAAATTGGAAATTTTATTTTTTTTCGACAGTTGGGTATCTGGAGTTCAGTCGCTTTAAGCTTATATTAGTGACCAAATTAGGGCCTTAACCCTTTCCCTCATATAGACGCTACTGAGGCCTCTGCAGCAGACGACTTTTTGAAAACATAGTGACAAAAGAAGAAATTAGTCAAAACGAGCAATTTCTCCTTTTGCCACAATGTTTTCCACTTATAGTCATAGGTTATCCATTCAATTAAAGAAATTTTCTATTTTTTGACAAAATATGTTCAGTCGTCTGCTGCAGAATTGTCGTATAAGGGAAAGGGTTAAGAAACAATGTGGGGGAAGGATTATTTTTTCTTTATGAGCAATTTTTCTTATTTACCCCAAACGAATTTCCTCACTTTTGTGTAGATATTTTCAAATGCAGTTACTGCAGATTTGTTGTAACTTTGCAAACATGTATACAAACAAGAGGGCCATGATGGCCCTAAATCACTCACCTGATTTAATAGAACTTCAATAGTTTTCGAAGTTTTTACTCTTTATAAGGAAAACAAGCAACCCCCTTGGTGGCCAGGTTTTTCAACGGATCAGAATGAATTGAACAACCTTGGCAACCGATCCGTAGAAAAACATGGCCACCAGGGGCGGGGCTTATTATCCTTATTTTCTTTAAATCGGGCCAGTACTATTTTTAAAGTTTACAATATAAGGAAACAAACTCTGCACCCCTGGCGGACATGTTTTGCAGCGGATCGGAAATATTTGAACACTCTTTGTAGAGAGTGCCCCAAGGAACATTTGTGCAAAATTATTTTCAAATCGTGCCAGGACTTTTGGACAAGAAGATTTTTAAAGTTTTAGTAATTTTCCCTATTTCTGATGCCGCAGCAACCAAAGTTCTATTGAAATTAAATTCTTAGAACAAATTTAAAAGAGGACCACCTAAGGAACATTCCTGTGAAGTTATTTTGAAATCAGTCCATTGGTTTAGTAGAAAAAATGTATATTGTTTTATGGTGCATCGACAGCTAAGGTCATTTAGGGCGCAATTAAATTTTAATTATTTATGATCCCTGGGTAAACAAACCAGTACTAGGCTAGAAAATGTGCCTTGTCCAAGGGCACTCCACCATGACCGTAGTGCCGCGACTGGGGATCTAGTTTAGTAGAAGAAATCATTTGTAGGAAATTGTTAACAGACAGACGCCCGACGTGATTGATCACAAAAGCTCACCTCACACTTTGTGCTTAGGTGAGCTTAAAAATTGAAAATGATTTAATCTCTATAAATGAAAGTATAATTATTACATATAGTTGTTTACATTGTGGCAAAAGGACAAATTGCTCAAGAGCAATTTCCCTTTTGACACAATGTTTTCAAAAGTCATCTGCTGCAGAGGCTTCAGAAAGTCCGTTTCTGGTAAAGCGTAAGTGGCAATAACTTACTCTGGAAAATCAAGAGACAATGACTAGAAATGAAATATTGTGTCCCTTAACCCTTTCCCTCATACGACAATTCTGCAGCAGACGACTTTGAACATATTTTGTCAAAATATAGAAAATCTCTTTAATTGAATGGATAACCTATGACTAAAAGTGGAAAACACTGTGGCAAATGGAGAAATTGCACGTTTTGAGCAATTTCTTCTTTTGTCACTATGTTTTCAAAAAGCAGTTTGCTGCAGAGGCATCAGAAAGCATCTATATTAGGGAAAGGGTTAATTGATTGAGGGTTTAAAGCCATTTCCAACAATTTTTCAGTCGCATCAAGACTCCCAGATCTGGCTTCCTCACAGCAGTACTCCGTACTCCACCCAAGTCTTTCTAAGCAACTGGCTGATTTTACACATAGTCTGTTAGCACAATAGTGGAAGACAAACTAGAAATATCACTGAAGGTGATGAATACCCCCAGCTGGTGCCTGACAAGATACATATGTATGAGAAATTCAAGGGGCCATAACTCATTTAAAAATAAATGACCAAGGGTTGCTGAGAAATAGTGTTCACAAGAAATGTCCACAGACCGACAAGCGTGACTCCTATATAGCCCCCATATACTTTGTATCTGGGGGTATAATGATTCTTTGACTTTTGTCAAATGTTTGAAAGAATTTTGGCCAAGCTTCGATTTGAACTATGACCCCTGGATTAATATCTTGTGTCGCTTATTACCTGAAGGAATGTGGGTCATGTTACCCTTTTATACATTTTGCTGCATCTGCAGCGGACAACTTTCCAAAGCAGTGTGGCAAAAAGGTTGAATGATTTCCTCTTTTGCCACAAGGTTATTAATTGAATAATTCTTCTTTCATTATATAGAGATCTTCCAGAATTTCGTAAAAATGTTCTGAATTTGTTGTAAATAAAAGCATGACGGATAAACATGCAGATATGCTCTCAATATCTTACAGTCACTCAATAGCAAATTTAATGGAGATGACATATGTTTTCTACCATGTACTCTACTCTTCATATCAAAAAAATACTTTTAAACTTTCCTACTTTCCGATGCCTTTAAAAACATTGTTGCAAAACTAGAAATTGCCCAAAACAAGCATTTACTCCTTTTACCACAATATTTCCAGTAATTATCCATTAATTTTAAGAGATAATATATCCTATTTTTTAACTTAGATGTTTTCAAAGTTGTCGGCTATAGATTTGTTGTACGTTGGGAAAGGTTAATATGCTTATTTTCATGCATCCTGAAATTGTTGTCCCTTCTTTCCAGTTTCTGCACATTGTCTTTGCAATACACGCAGATGGATCAGAGCAAAGCTAACAATATTGATTATATGTATGTATCACAGCATTTCCATGATTAAACCTTTCCCATATACGGTAAATCTGCAACAGAATACTTTGAAAACATCTAGGCAAAAAATGTAAATTCTTTATAATTGAAAGCATAATAATTCAGAAGAGTTGAGAACAATGTAGCATGAGCAATTTTTCCTTTTGGCACGATGTTTTCAAAAGCCATCTGCTGCAGATGCATAAAAATACGCACCATACTAGGAAAGGGTTGACTAGTAAAAGCGCTACATTTATCTGGAACCTCACATCGGTTCAAATGATGTCCCTGCAATGCAGAATTGATAGATTGAGGTTTAATGCCGTTTTCAACACTTTTTCAGTCATATCCTACTCATATGTTTCCTGGTTTTCTCATACCAGTAACCCACACAACATACTCTCCAAGCAAATGGCTGCTTTTCCACATAGACCGTTAGCTCATTGGTGAAAGATAAATGTCACAGTGACTTTTGTCAAATGTCGGAAAGAATGTTGGCCAAGCTGGGGTTCGAACTCACTACCCCTGGATTGACAACCTATGCAGTGTTTTAAACACAGATTTTCAGTTAACTCTTATCCACAAACATCAAATCTGCCACAGATGAATTTGAAACCATATGGGCAAAAGCGTGAAAAACCTCCATCACTTTGGGTTTAATCATAAAAAAGAGTTGAAAATATTGTGGCAAAGGAGAAATTGCTCTTTATAAACAATTTCTCATTTTGCCACAATGTGTTCAAAAGTCATCTGCAGAGGCATCAAAAAGCATCTGAATGTGGAAAAGGGTTAACAGACTGAGGGCTTTCACCATTTCACCATCAAGACAGCGGTTTTAAAGACCATGTTAGATTTCAAGCAACAAACATACAGAGCACAAATATAAACATATTTTATTTCCCCATTTATTACTATTCCAATACTTGAAGATTATACACATGCAAAGGCAACAAGCTTAATGCACACCAATTCAGGGAGAATACAAAGCAATTTGCCCTTTGAATCCTTTTCACATGCAGATGCAATTTGACGTCTCTGAAACACACAACTTTTGAAAACATTGCAGCAAAGGAGAAATCACAAATAATGAGCTATTTTACCGTTTGCAAAAATGTTTCGATTTTTGTTGTTGATGTTTATATTTTTGCTAAAAAAATCAAGATTGCCTGCTGCAGATTTGTTGTATTCTCAGTGCTTCATGCTTTGCTCTAATCTTTTACATGATTCATGTTCTTAACGAAAGTACTTACTGTGATCTAGAGAAGAATAAATATACACATTAACATTCTGAACAATGCATAACCACATATGACCCTTTATTAGGTAATGTTATTTACATACCATTTCAAAAAGAAAATCTCAATTAGATGAACCGAAAAATTAAGGAAAATGAAACTGTAAGTTATGATGATTGGCAGAACATGTTGTAAAATGAGAAAGGAAAAGTTTCTCTTTTTCTGGCACAGTCTTATAATGTAGTCTGCTGAGGAAAGCTTCATAGCAAAAGAACAAATCATTTTTGAGAATAGTCAAGTTTTATCTTAAAACCATTTTCTAGTTTTTTAATAAGCTGGTACTCCTCATAATATGCTCTTTTTTTCTTACCAGACTTCGGGATGGACACATACTTAAGTTTAGGCTTTGTGTTTTCATCTAAATAAGGTCTTGTGTTGTCTATTTCAGCTGGAGGGATAATAAGAAATTTCAAAAGTGTTTCTAAAGTTTTCTTATCGATGAAGGTTTCAGATATTTTATCGCCTTCCTCAGCTGTGCTCCCTTCTATGGACCTTTCACGCTTTTTCCACAGCTCCTGTGGTTGTGAAATCCAGCACACATTGTGGAGGGGCAAGGCGAGGTCATCTTTCCATAGTTGCAGTGTGTTTAGTTGATAGGTGGAGAACATGAATTGCTGTCCATCTGTCAATATAGTCTGTGTGGTGATGGGATAGGTCAAATCTTCATACATGTTGAACCCTGAAATAAAGACCAGAGGAGAATATAAGGAGGATCTAAATTGTCTTTATACTATACTTTCTCAATTAAACTCACCGAGCCAATCAGAATTAAGTAGCAGCAACAAGGTGTTTTATTTGTAGGTCAGATAAAGTTTAACCCTTTCCCTCATATAACAAATCTGCAGCAGACAACTTTGAACATGTTTTTCTCAAAATGTGGAAAATCTCTATAATTGAATGGATAACCTATGACCTAGAGTGGAAAACATTGTGGCAAAAGAAGAAATTGCTTGTTTTGAGCAATTTCTCCTTTTTTCACTATGTTTTCAAAAAGCCGTCTTCTGCAGAGGCGTCAGAAAGCGTCTATATGAGGGAAAGGGTTAAGGAACAGGCATACAGTCGAATCTCATAAGCACAAATTCAGATTTTGACCTTTCCTTAGTTTCTGAAATTCAATTTACCAAGTTGGGAGCATCAGCTTTTCTCACATGCAATAAATCAGCTTAAAACAGCTATCTGGAAAATTTGTATTAACAAAACATAATCATTAAATAAAGTTCATAATTTAGTGTATGGCACAATGATGATCCTGTAATCCCACACCCGATTTAAAAGAAGACGGACGACAGAAAGTGAGTGATAGCTAAGGGTAGCCTCATCTCAATATGTGCTTAGGGGAGCTTAAAACTGCAGCAACAATAGATCTCAACCTCAGTGTTCCAACTGGGAGTTCGATTTCCTATAAAATATTAATGTGGATGCATGAGCAATTTGCTATAAATATAATAATGGCAATAAAAACAATTTCTTCTCAAACGGAACCATGCATAGCTAATGAAGACTTTCTGTTACCTTGGGAACCAAAGATTCAGCAGTTATAAATAATAAAAAAAAATCAAATCTTAAAAACTGATGCATCTGCAGCAGAAAGCCTTTGAAAACATTGTGACAAAAGAATAAATTTGCTTTTCAACTCTATTCAATAACAATACTTTCATTTATTCAGATTTTCTATATTTTAACCTAGCTGTTTTCAAAGTAGTCTCCTGAATGTTGTATGTGGGACAGGGTGTCAACTTAAAAAAACGTCTGAAGTTTGGTTGCCTTGTGACTTGACTCAATTTACCTTGGAAATGTGCCTGTGCCACCGTAGACAGAAAGCCGGTTGAGAGAGCATATCCTTGTAATGCTTCTTCATATGACTCCTCGCCGCCATCCTCTAACAAACTCATCAGGTGCCTTTCATTCAGCATAACCACATTTAAATGTATGAATTCACACGGATCACCTACATTGAAACCTTAAAAAAAATATTAATGATTATGAGCGATATCACTTGCTGAGACTGAATTGTCACAGCATATTATTCAACAGTCCATGGAAAATGTGTTCAGTAGAGAAGAAATAAACTAAACTACACGTCTACTAAGTCTCAGGAGAGTGCTCATCAATATTAGATAAAGGATCAATTAAGGATTTTAGAAAACATAATATTTATCTTAACCCTTTCCCCACCAGTCCTGTCGACCCATTTTGACCCATCTTCAGCAGAAGAAGAGAAAATTTCTTCTTTTGCAACAATATATTTAACTCAGTTCAATAATTGAACTTTCTGTTTAAGGGATTTTTACATAATTCTTCAAAGATATTTTCAAGGTCGTAAACAGTTAAAATGGATGAAAAAACAACCGTAAGGCATTTGTGTTTAATATATATAATTTACTAATTTAGTCATAGAAGGTTTCAAGAACTTGGTTACTTATCAACCAATCAATACGACATGAACAATTGTGTAGAGGATCACAGCCAAGCTCTAGAATCTGCCTTATAGGCAGAAGACACAAACAAGAGGCTATGAAGCCCTGGATCGCTCACCTGAGAAAGGGTTATTTAAGACTTTAACTCTTTCATCACCAATGGCAATATCATCAAGACAATTTTATGACAAAATTTCAAGCTGCTCAAGTCGAAAATACGATCTCTATTGTGTTAACAAGATTGTTCTACAATTTGGCCTAGTGACCTAGTTTCACTTTGTGACCTGACCTGACCCATATTCGAAATTAGCCTAGATATCATCAAGACAAATATTCTGACAAAGTTTCGACATGCTCAAGCTCAGCTTCCAGAGTGTTGACAAGATTTTCCTTCAATTTGGCCTAGTGACCTAGTTTTTGACCTGACATGACCTAGATAATACAAAGACAAACATTCTGACAAAGTTTCAACATGCTCAAAATTATAATGCGGTTTCCAAAGTCTTAACAAGATTTTCATCTAATTTGATCTAGTGATCTAGTTTGTGACCCCACATGACCCAGTTTCGAACTTGGCCTAGATTTGATTGAGATGTATGTTCTGATAAACTTTCATAAAGATTGGATGCAAAACATCTAGTGTTAACAAGCAAATGTAGACGACAGACATCGGACAAAAGGTGATCACAAAAATTCCCCTTGAGCACTGGTGAGCTAAAAAGGTAAAATTACAGAAAAACCAACCATTTCTTTGACATATATCTGTCCTTCAATGTGTTACCTTAGCAGATAACTTCCTGAATTACTGTATCAAATAACCTGCTGAAAGTTTTCATAAATGTTACAGGTTAAAAACGAACCTGGCTCAATTCCTCTTCGTAAAATTTCATGGAACTGTCCCAAGACAGTTGGCTTATATGAAAAAGACGGGTAAGTAACACTATCCACAAGGGGGTCTGTCAGCTCTACAAACTGAAAAAGATAAATATGCGGTGCTCTATGCAATTCAACCTTATCATATTAACATTAATAAAGAATACAAATTAATACAAGCAATAAAGAACTTTCTGTTTTTCAGAGTTTAGCTCTGAATTTAACCCTTTCCCATTTGCAAAAGCATTTTGAGGCATCTACAGTTGATAACTTCTAAAGTGTTAATAACGCAATATACCACATTAATATATTCTATTTTAGACAAGTGTGAACTGCATATATGCAAACTACGCTTACCAAGATCAGTCTTGGGTGGTGGAGGGTGGTGGTGGAGGGTGGTGGTGGAGGGTGGTGGAGGGTGGTGGAATGGGTTCAAGGTCAGTAGGTACAAAAGGAGATGGTTGTCAGATTGATTGGGGTTTATCGCCGCTTTTAACAAATAAAAATATTTCTGTCATATCATGGCAGCCAGTACATCTACATCATGTGTTTCTTGGCTTTCTCACACCAATACTCCATACAACATTATTTCAAAGCAACTGGCTGCTGTTAAACATAAGACTCTAAGCCCATTGGTGGAAGACTTTTGTCAAACGTTGGAAAGAATGTTGGCCAAGCTGTAGTTCAAACTCACAACCCCTGGATTGACAGACTGAGCTACTAGGGCCTGGCTATGTGGCGCGGACAAGCTAGTTCTTTAAATTAAATTGGTTCATGGTTATTATATCATGGTGGTTCCTGGGTAGGTTACCAGAACTACTGCTGTAACTGGTCCATTTATCCTGAAACCAGCCAGTCAGATGTAATACTTACCCCACAACCTGCAATATGGATTGTGACAAGCCTTTTCTTTAAATGAGGTCAGATGGCAAGGTTACAGTGATTGATTCAATTTTGGTTCGCAACACAACCTCTACATGCCAAATTTGGTAATTCCTGATGTAATAACATAAGAGATATGGCCTGGACAATAATTGTCTTGAATAGGTTGGAGGTCAAGGTTACAGTTACCTAATGTTGGTACAGTCCAAATCTGGTTTCCAAAATCATGCATCATCAGACTTAATTTGGTAACTTTGTGTGTGATAACATGGGAGGTATAGCCCTGACAAGATTTTTCTAAAAATGGGTCAGACGTCACGGTGTCACAGTCAGACAGTGACCCACTATTGGTATGTGAAACATTCTCTTTCCAAGATGCATCTTCAGACCAAATTTTGTGACACCGGGTCTAACAAGACTTGTTTGTAAAACTTTATGCATCCCTCCTTTTGTGTTCAAGGTCACTGTGACCTTGACCTTTACATGTATGACCTCAAAAATTGATAAGGGTCATATACTGGTTATGCCAAACTTCCATGTCAAGTATGAGCACTGTAGGTCCAGGCATTGAAACGATGCAACCATTATTCATGGCTGGAAAGTGAGGAAAGGATTTGAAACAATTGACAGACTTTGCATATGCAGGATAATACTCAGTAACACTATTATAGCAAAATGAAAAGCGAGCATATGCAACGTCTTTCTATGAAGGACTATGGGCGGGCTAAGGCGTAAAGCAATTCATACCTTCTGGAGGGGTTTCTCTTTCCGAATCTGAAAATTAACCCTATGTTCTCCAAAAAATCCTGAATTCTCCTCAAATTTATTCGAATATTTTATTTTACCACTTGCATCCGCTCCAAAGAATGGGTTCATCATGCGTTTAACACCATGGCGATTCCATGTAGCCGCTATCCTTACATGCTCATCTACAGTACTTTTCCTAATGTGATCATAGTGTCCACTTAAAAAACTGATGAGGGTCATAAGAAGTTCCTTGGATTGCAGATGTGACAATACATTGTCCACTTGTGGTACATGTTTCTTCGTTAGGCAGGGTTTAAGCCCTTTAACTTTCTTAAGTGTCTTTGTTCTATTCAGATAATCAAATGTCTTAATGTTATTATTTACAAGTTGTTCACATTGTGTGACTACATCTTTGTCCAGTTTTATATCTTTGTACAGATCCGGTAGTTTTGAATGTTTATCAACTGCCTGATGCGATTCCAATATTGGATAAGTTTTTGTCTTGTCACATTGGTAACTAAACAAACTGGGAACTCTGGCAACAGGAAAGAATTTCCACGTTCTGAACTTTTTCTGTGTAATGAACTCTAACTTTTCTTCCACTGTTTTCATTTGGGATATCTCTTGTCGTTCTCCCTCCCATCTCCATGCATGATATCGGTCCATTCGGCCCCATGAACCGGGCGGTAGTTTAGGTTTGATAGGAGGATAGTGAGCATCATCATCGTCAACAGTTAATGACTGTTCACTTTTGACTTCATTTACTTGATGCTGTGCACATGTCCTTGTCACGTTAAGGCAATGAAGTCTTTGTAACTTCGAGAGAACATTTTGACGGTTACAACCTTGTCTCAAAGCCGCCATGTTGCCCGACGGTAAAGTGTTGATGCCAAGTTGTTTAGAGTAGAGTCGTTTCGTAACCTGTCCGTTTGGTAACCAAAAAACATTTGATGTACGTTTGGCTGTTTCGTAAAATGAATCGGCTGTTCGTACCCGAAAATAAATCGACTGTTCCGACCCCGAAAATATATTGGATGATTCGTAACCGAAAACATATCAGCTGTTTCGTAACCGAAAATATATAGGCTGTTTCGTACCCGAAAATGAATTGGTTGTTTCGTACCCGAAAATACATCGGCTGTTTCGTAACCGATTAATTACTTGATATGTGTTGTACTTTGGATGGCAGCATTTTTGTTATTAAAAATCAAACTTTTTCATTACAAATATGTTATGATAAAATGATATGTCATAAACTAGATGTTAAGAGTATGTCACATGTGCGGTCTGCCTTCAAAGGGTTTCAATACAAATTGCAATCTCTTGATTGGCTAAGCAATCAGTAGTGAAATTTAAAACTCCTTCTTTTATTGTGATCATCGAAAATCAATCTTTATTTAGATTAAGACGATAGAGTGATTAATGGTTAGATAAATGTTTTTGGGTTTTTTGTCAAACGTACGTTGATATCCGTTGCATCAGACATATACACATATGTCTCTGGGTGCATTCAAACTGTAAATTAAACTAGTTTTGTTGGTACTTTAGCTTTAATCAGAGACGTCTCTGTTTTATAGTAACTTACTTTTGAAAACATAAATATGAGTAATTCTTATTTTCCAATAATGCTTACACTTTGATTTCCAATTAATTTCAATTACGCTCTAAATATATTTGTTTACGACATGTTGATAATCTGTATCAATTGCAGACACTTTAAACAGAGTTGAGATAGAGTTTTTAAAAACATAATGGTTAAATAATAAAGTGTTCATCATAACTAATTTTTTCATTTTATTACAATATTTCCAGTTTGATTAAATAATTAACTAATTTGGCGGCAAAGACCAGATTATAAACCAACTTTATACACAATTATTGATTGATTGATTGGGGTTTAACGCCGTTTTCAACAATTTTTCAGTCATACCACGGCGACCAGTTCACCCACTCATGTGTTTCCTGGTTTTCTCACACCAGTTTCTCTACATAACATTCTTTCCAAGCATCTGGCTGCTTTTCCACATAGACTGTTAGCTCAGTGGTGGAAGACGAATAACGCTTGTCACAGTGACGTTTGTCAAACGTCAGAAAGAATGTTGGCCGAGCTGGGGTTAGAACTCACAACCCCTGGATTGACAGATCTAGTCGCTATCGACTGAGCTACCGGGGCTCGGCTTATACACAATGATGCACATATTAACACGACACATATACATGTATAAGTGATATGGTATACCTATACCCCGTTCCCGTTACACATATGTATCAAACAAATTAACAATTTTCAAAATAGCAATCCTTCATTTGTACAGACATATACCTTTTCCGCATATTTCCATAATATGCAGTAGACGACTTTGAAAACGGCAAAAATATGTATTCCAAATGATAGTCATAGCAAAAACAAATTAATCATTTTCAAAATAGCAATTCATCATGTGTACAAACCTTCATGCAGTAGACGATATTAAATACATATAAAACTCTATATAAATGACATTTTATTTATTGAACAGAGCGTAAAACATTGCGGCCAGAGGAGAAATGGCTTATTATAAATATATTTTAATTATACAAAATGATACACATATATACACGTGTCGAATATTGAACATTCCGACCATGCAATGTTTAGCTAAAACGCTAGAATAGAAAAGGTTTGCAAGGGTTCAATATTTAGAGAAATGCTAATTACTGTAAATTAGCAGCGATATGAAAATAGGATAGTATCGGCACTTCCGGTGTATATTGGCTGGAGATTTATAGGAAAGGACATTTGCTTGCCAAATGGCTAAAAAGCCGAGTGCGAGGACGAACGAAAGAAATAACAGTTAGGTTTTAAACTCGTTGGACTCGTTATATTACTCTTTATTTCAAATAAACTCTCATGGGGCTTGGTGTTTTGTGTTATTATACCACTCACGACAGATAGATCAAACAAACTTGGACCCAGTGGGTTTCGAGTGTCTCCCATTAGGAGCTCAATAATTAATGTATCGCTGACAACCAATAATATTGTCAAGTACGAAACAGTCATTTTTTTCTGCGGGTACGAAACAGCCGATATATTTTGGGGTATGAAACAGCTAATTTATTCTCGGGTACGGAATAGTATTTTTTGGGTGCAAAACAGCCAATATATTTTCTGGTATGAAAAAAGCCAATTCATTTGTTGGTGCAACACAGCCGATATACTTTCGGGTACAAAACAGCCGATTTATTTTCGGGTATGAAACAGCCAATATATTTTTCATGATAGTCATAGAGAAAAAAAAACCTAACCATTTTCGAAATAGCCAATCATATCAGGCGTACAGACCTTCATGCACTAGACGATTTTAAATACATATAAAACTTTAGATAAATGATATTTAATTTATTGAACAGAGTGTAACACATTGCGGCCAGAGGAGAAATGCCTTATTATGAATATATTTTAATTATACAAAATGATACACATATATACACGTGTCGAATATTGAACATTCCGACCATGCAATGTTCAGCTAAAACGCTAGAATAGAAAGGGTTTGCAATATAAATTAGCAGCGATATGCTTACTGGCAATCAAATGCTACTTACTGTCATTTGGCGGAGATATAACACAGCCGATGTATTTTCGGTTACGAAAAAGCGGATTTATTCTCGGGTACAAAACAATATCAGTTACGAAACAGCCAAACATTTACGAAACGGTTCTGTTACAAAACAGCCGATATATTTTGGGGTACGAAACAGCCAATTTATTCCCGGGTACGAAACAGCCAATTCATTTTGGGGTGCAAAACAGCCGATATATTTTCGGGTACGAAACAGCCAATTCATTTTTGAGTGCAAAAAAGTCGATATACTTTCGGGTACGAAACAGCCGATTTATTTTCGAGTACAAAACAATATCGGGGCACAATATCAGTTACGAAACAGCCAAACATTTACGAAACGGTTCGGTTACGATACGGCCATTTTTTTTCTGTTACAAAACGTCTGTACTTTGGTAAGGAGCTAGTGAGCTCCCGTGGTGCATTTTTTTGTATCGATGTACTGTGAATGTCACTCTTTGTTTAGAAAGAACAGAAGTAACCGCAGTATCTTTCAACATATAACTTTTCTGCAAGAGCACATGACATTATAACTCCCTATTGTATGAAGGAATCCGACAAATTCAAGCATATAACGTCAGGACTTCTAGCCTAGCATGGATGCACACAGGGTCTTTCAACTAATAGTACTATTTGAAAGACCCTGATGCACATACGTTCATGCTGGGTCCGCATTACGACTGACGTACCAAGGAAAATCTGTGATAATATTATATCTGAAAAAAATATGTTGAAAGCGGCCTACAACATCACACAAACAAACTAGTTATTATGTATGCGTTGACTTGATATAATTCGAAATAATATATATTGTGCACCATCAATCAAATGGAATAACCCGGCATTTCCCAATTATAACATATCTGCAGTAGACGACTTTGAAAACATCCATGCAACAATATGGAAAACACCTATTATCTAATAAATAGAGTTGAAAACATAGTGGTTAAAGGAGAAATATCTCTTTATACTTTTTGCTAAAGTCTTCTGCTATAGATGCGTCAAAAGGCGTCTACATGCGGGAAATGGTTGACATTTAGAGATGACTGTATGGCATTTTTTTCGGAAACGTTATTCTAGGTCACGCGTCTGCGAAGAAGAGGCTTAAAGGTTAGCCTACCTACGATCTATTTCAAGCCTTACCTTGAGATTATCGCAGAGAATTTATGTATTATTCTGTTTGTTCGCTTGGTGTCTTACGCGGCTTTCAACGAGTTCCCTTTGGCCAAAATTTAAATTTTATTCAATAATCTTACTTGCATTTACCAAGCTTTCATGTGACCGTTAAAATATATAGGACACATCTTCTCATGATGGGAAACAAGCATGCTTTCATTTACCAAGCTTTCTCATGTATAAGCCTAGATGTTTTCAAAGTTGTCTACTGCAGCTATGATGTTTTTTGGAAAGGGTAAAGATCACAGTAATTTCCATAAGTAAATGTGTGTAGATTTTAAACTTCAGACGCATTTCAGCTGACAACTTTTGAAAGTACTGTTGCAAATGAGGTAATTTCTGCTTTTCCACAATGTTTAAACTCCATTAAAACAAGTATATATATATATTTTCCATTATTTTGCCTATTTGTTTTCAACGTTATCTGCTGGAGATTCGTTGTACGTTGGGAAAGGGATAATTTTTATTGATGTGAAAAGTAAACATCGGTTCGACTTTTGGGCGAACTCATGGCTTCAGATTATTTTGACATCTTGGCCATTGTGTATGCCTATCCACCAGCGGCAGCCTTTAGTTTTCTCTTAATAGTGCCAACAATAAATCCTTCAAGTGACCTTGAACCTTGAAATTCGACCCTTAACATATATAGGACACATCTTCTCATATGGGAAACAAGCATGATAAATTTGATTGTCATCAGTGGGACAGCTTTCTCTAAAATGCTTCCAGTGACCTTGATCTTTGACCTCTGGCCATGCAAAGAGCACATTTTCAAATAACGAGGAAAAAATTGCTTAGTATGAAATATTATCTTCATTCAGGCTCAGTGGTAAACTAACTCTGCTGCAAACGACTTTGAAAATATATATGTAAACATGTGGAATATCTGTAATTGTAAATGAAAGTTTTATTTTTATTTTTTATAAAGTGTTGAAAACATTGTGGCAAAAGGAGAAATTCCTCATTATGAGCAATTTTTCGTTTTTTCGCAACGTTTTATAAAGTCGTTTGCTGAAAATACATCGCAATGCGTCTTTAAAAAATGCCCACAACATATAACATACAGACGCACGACAGGGCTGCCATGTCATTCATGATGGCTCCGTAACGATTATGGGCCGGGCAGAAACACTATATTACTACATAGTGGCATAACCTGTAAAAATCTTAGATACAATCAATATATGTGTTAGGGTTCATTCCAAGAAATTTTCTCAAGACAGACTCATCATCGATGTCGCTGGTAAGCTCGTTATATAATGAGTGGCAGTTGAGTTGTTTAACTGACTCATACCTACCTTTTGTCTATCTTTTGTCTTCTGGGAAACTGTTTAAGCCCTTTAGGCTTATATTTCACCCTCAATTTCGTTTCCCAGTTTTTCGGCCCGGTTTGTGCACTAATAGACCTGGGACAGGTCAAATCTTCTGTCTTGCGACAGTTTGTCCAATCTTGTTTTAAATTGAATCACTGGTTTTGAGGTAACCACTTCCGTCGGTAAATTGTTCCACACCTGTATGTTTCGGTGAGCGAAACAGTTTAATCGTAGCGATTTATTTGATCTAGTTTTAATAAGTTTTTGGTTATGACCCCTAAGATGTTTGTTATCCGAGTATGTAAAAAATACGTGATCAATTTTATGTACTATTTTGAACACTTGAATAATGTCAAATCTCATGGAATGTAATACGTAAGGAGAATGTTGCATGGCAGGATGCTACGTAATGACTTACATAGTCGTAATGAGTGACTTGGTTACGGATGTTGGAGATTTCGTCTAACCACCATTTCGTCTAACTGATACTATGATACTATAGAGTAAACGGGGTAGAGATTTCGTCTAACTTATAAATAAGAAGGATTATAATGTCTTATATGTAATATATACTTAGAAGCTATATCTTATAATTGTTTATAAACTAAATTAATAAATATCACTTACGATTTATTGCCCAATGTGTTTTTATATTAATATCTCTCTCTCTCTCTCGATCTCGATGTGTGTATAAAGGAGCCCTCGATTATCCTTAACAACTTCTATTTTTCCTATAATGATTCAATAATTTATGAGCGACTGAATGTGATATAGTTATTCCATTCCTGTAATCTTGATTGAGTTGAAAGCTTGGAAACGGTTATAAAAACGTTGACATTATTCTCCGTAGTTCTTCTTTTCCCACAATTTTGATTGTTATAGTCAAAAACATGGAAAATGCTACATACAAGCTCCGTCTATAAAATATGAACCCATAATGTAGATATATAAGAAGTCGATTGCTTGGGAAAGGTTACAAAAAACATTGACATTTTTCTACGTAATTCTACTTTTCCCACAATGTTGATTGTTATATAGTCGTAAACATGGAAAAGGTTACATACAAGCTTCGTCTAAAAGATGAACCCATAATGTCGAAATATATGAAGTGTATAATTTGAATTGAGGAGTGACTGAATGTGATATAATTATTCTATTCCCGTAATCTTGATTGAGTCGAAAACTTGTAAAAGGTATTATTCATTTTAGAAAAGGAGCCGTCACTAATTTTTAACGACTGCTATTTTTCTTCTTTGAAATGGCGAGTGATTGAATGATATATAATAATTCTATTCCTGTAATCTTCATTGAGTCAAGAACTTGGAAAAGTTATAATTCATGTAAAAAAGGAGCCGTCGCTAATTCTTAACAACTTCTATTGTTCTTCTTTGAATTGACGAGTGACTGAATGTGATATAATTATTCTATTCCCGTAAGATTGACTGAATGTGATATGATTATTCTATTCCCGTAATCCTGATTGAGTCGAAAACTTGGAAAATGTATAATTCATGTAAGAAAAGGAGCCGTCGCTAATTTGTAACGACTTCTACTTTTCTTCTTTGAATTGACAAGTGACGGAATGATATATAATTATTCTATTCCATTAAACTTCATTGAGTTGAGAACTTGGAAAAGGTATAATTCATGTAGGCCTAAGCTAGAAAAGGAGCCATCGCTAATTTTTAACGACTTCTACTTCTATTTAAACCATTGAGGATAAGTATTGAATTTACTTTAAATAATAAATTATATGATTACAAGTACAAATTAAAATTACAAATTAAAATTACAATTAAAATTTACAAATTAAAATTACAAATTAAAATTACAAATTAAAATCATAACATTGAAATGGTTAGTTGTCTTTCACTATAATCGGTCAATTAACACCTTCATATCGATATAGATTATATTGTACTATAATCGATAAGTTAGACGAAATCTCTACCCCATTTACTCTATAGTATCAGTTAGACGAAATGGTAGTTAGACGAAATCTCCAGAATCCCTTGGTTACAGAGCGGACACATGCTGTGATCACGGTTACTTGAGGTTCACGGCTACTTGAGGTTCGGGCCCATACTTTTGACACACTATATGCAGAGCGTAGTTCATCGGTTAAAGATGCTATGTTCCAGACAAGCGCTATCTCTCAGAAGGGATGAATTATGCAGAAACGCGCGTAATCTGTGTCTTGCATAAATTTATTCGTCATTGATTGGTCTTCATGCGTTTTGATAACATTACGGATGGTCTTTTTCCATGATGTTTTACTAAGGAAAGTTGTGTTCATGATTAACAATAAGATGTTTATAACGAGTTTGATTTTGATTAAGTATATAGGCCGAAAGAAAACAACAAAATCCTCATTATACTAATTATTATTAGTTATACAAAACTTTCGTTGATTGTGCTATATGTGTTCTCAGAGAAAATAACTTGTCTAATTTGCAATATACGTATTTTGTATAATTTATCCATTTCCTACATACAACAAATCTGCAGCAGACTACTATGAAAATATCTTGGAAAATCCCTATTAATGGGCTTAACATCGTAAATCATTGTGGAAAAACGAATTTAGCCTTTTCCTACATATAACAATTTGCAGAAGACGACTATGAATATATCTTGGAAAATCCCTAATAATGTGTTTAATATCATCGTAAATCATTGTCATAATCGTTGAAAATTAAACAATGATAAGCATGTATTCCTTTTCCTTTTCAATAGTGTGATTTATATTTTGGTTATTCTACCATTCATATTTTTCTAAATTAAAGAATAATAAGCATGTATTCCTTTTCTTTTTCATTTTCCCTTTTCAATCAGTTTTCATGACATATGGTTAAATCACGATCCTTTAAAATTGTGATATATAATACTGAATTTGTTTGATAATTTTTGATAAAGTTATCTACACTAAACTATAAAATGCAGAACAGTTGACCCGGCCGAGTTGACTCAGGGGAGCGAGTTGGTTAAAGTGCCGAGTTGACCCGTTACCTACCTAACAGCACTTTGATCTTTGATCACAATAACCGTCAATACGTATTAATGACAATAGGACAGCGGGAGAATGAATATAATTAATTTTGCGGTTTTGTATTTAAAAAATATGCAACCGTTAGTTAAATAACTCCTTAAATTTTAATTACCTAGATTGCAACAATAATAGATTTTCACTTGTTATTCGAAACTGCGTAATGTTTACATCGTTGGCTAGCTTTGAAAATCGAAAATCATGGTAAGATGAATTGACAGAACTTTTCCAATTGAAAAACCTCATATTTTGACTGTTAATAAATTGTAACAATGTGATATATACTTAAAACTTCACATTTGTAGTATTTTTCACAAAATATACTTTATTCAAACGTGACATTGTCTTGCTTTTATAATCCGAGAAGTGCCGGCGAAGGCACAATTTGGAGGTGGTGGGGTATTCTGTCGGAGATTTGTACCTGCAGTCTGAACTAATTATGTGGTGTGCTATGGACTCTTCATATCCTATTCTATTCTTGATTGTATATACAATGTAACATTTGTGAATTAAAGCGCATTCGACTAAATTTAGAATGTTGATAATTGAGAGTTACAGTGATTTCGTAACCTGGTGAACTCGTAACCTGTATATTTTGGTGAATTCGTAACCCGGCCTAAGTGAATTCGTAACCTATTGAAAATCATTCCACATTCGATATATATTGTGTTGGAAAAAATATTTTTAATAATGTTTTAGTACAAGTTTAACTAATATTTGATTAATAACAATTTATTTATTAATATAACACATTGTTCTTATTTGGGTGGAATCCGCTGTGGTCGAGTGGTTAGCGTCGGGGATTTCGAAACCGGGTGTCCCGGGTTCGATTGCTAGTCGCGGCACTATGGTCATGGTGGAGTGCCCTTGGGCAAGGCACATTTTCTAGCCTAGTACTGGTTTGTTTACCCAGGGATCATGAATAAGTGAACTGTCGCCGTGATATAACTGAAATATTGTTGAAAGCGGCATAAAACCCCAATAAATAAATAAATGTTCTTATTTGGAATTAATTCAATTTCAATTCAATTCAATCCTTTATTGGCAAATATCGACAAAATTTGTCTTTGGCCATTTACATTAATAATGATGCGCCTTTTATCAATTAAGTTGCCGAATTATATGCTAACAGTTTGTGAAAAACAAGAATATTTAATTGGAATGTCTGACTATATGTTTTAATTGCATTCATCAATTTATTTCATTAGCCACGTTATTAATCACTTATATATTTATAATTAAAGTCACAGTGATTCCTAAGTATATTAGATGAGGAGAAAAATAATAATTTCTGAGATATCAGTGCAATCTTAATCAATAATGAGTTCACAATATCTGTGTATAAACATTTTATACATATATCTTTTTTTGTATGCAACGAAAGACTCAACCCAAACTTTAACACATGCCGAGAAATAATTAAACGCCAATCTAGATAATCTGTCGCTTGTCAAGTAATTATCACACGGACACACCTAATTAACAACTGACACTTCGTTAATTATCACAAAACCGCCAACTATTTAGCCGTAATCTTTAACCTTTTTAATTATTTATTAATAATATTACATCAAAATATAATAAAAAATATTTTGTAAACACAAATTCTGAAATATAAATGTAAAAATTACAAATGTTAAATAAGCATTTACGATAGGTTACAAATTCACTTATACCTTACCATGGTACGAATTCACCAAATTATACAGGTTACGAGTTCACTAGGTTACGAATTCACTGACACCCATAATTTAGTGTCTCGGGACTTACCGACTGCATTAATAGAGTGACAAATATGGATAAATTGTCTATCCATCAGGCTTTGACTTTCTGACTATTTTGCAGGCAACACTTCTGTTCCTTCAAAGTCTTTTGTAATGAAAGAAATAAGAAGCCAATTAAACTGCTGTCGGTCACCAACTGGAAAATGATTCAAAATAAAAGTGGCAACATGTGTTTTTGTTGGAATAACAATGAAAGATCTTACTTAAGATTTAGTGGTATTTATTAACCGCCAATTGTGGCACGGTTCATTATCAACATGTTGCGATTTAAATCATTTTGGTTAAGAAGAGTGATTACTCGATTGTGTTGTCCCCTCCCGTTATTTCAAGGAATTATGATGTAATGATATCTGAGTTCTGACAGCAGTTTGAGGAATTTGGCCGAAACTTTTTATATTTGGCTAGACAACATAGATAGGACCAGGTGCCACAAATGTAATTAATTTGATATAACCAATGATACAATTACCTAAAACAATGATACAATTACCTGATGTTGCAAAAGAGAATGTTAATAGTAGAACATTTAAGAATATTATTGAACTTGAAGAGGTCTACTACCAGTCTTCTGTATCAGGGACAACTGAAAAACTCTTCATGAGCCGATGAATTTAGAAAGATCCAAGTGAATTTTGCAAAACTGTCAAATTTATCTTTTCAGTCTCGTCGTTATGATTCAAGAACAACAATCTTCTCGCCTGAGGGAAGGTTGTACCAAGTTGAGTATGCAATGGAGGCAATTGGTCATGCAGGCACTTGTCTGGGTATCCTGGCAACAGATGGCGTATTGCTGGCTGCAGAGAGAAGAAACACAAACAAACTGTTAGATGAAGTGTCATATTCAGAAAAGATCTACAAGTTACAAGAGTATGACAACTTTCACTAAATTAAAATATCACAGTACTTTTGTACCTGTATTTACATTTTATTTATTTTTTAAACTTGGACAATTTCCAAAATATGCTTATAAATGTGTTATTTGTTAATGTTGACCATGTCTTTGCCCATGGAACTGGATACTAATAATATCTTATCATATTGGTATGGCAAAATAAAAATAAGTGTGGTTTGACTTTTAAGTACCCTGACTTGTAGGGGTATAGCAGTTTACCGGTAAACCAATATATTACAGTTTAGAGAAAATAAATATTGAACCACGGTTCAGATCCAGTCCGATCAGTCGTACCTGTTTGTGTTGCAATTTTATCAGAAATTAATCTGACCAAGTATTGTAATAAACCAATAATACAAGTCCAATGTTTTTATAGGAATCAAGGATAAAATCTAAATTAGAGTGAATTTATTATCAAATATATTTCCCACTACGAGACAAAATTATAAATACACCAATAAGCTAAGAATATTCACATTGGGAAAACCTGGTCAGCAAGAGCTGTAGACTGGGTCCTGGTTCATAAGTAAAATTGGTCGCTCTAAAACTAGTAATTCATGTGTGGCGTATTGTAATTTATTGCAATACACTTTTAACCGTATTGTTACACCCCCTACTGACTTGTCCTTATTTTAATTTTCAAACATGTTACTACAGGCCAGCTGATGATATTTAAGGGCATTTTCAATCACATTAAGACATTTTCAGGTTATTAAAACCATTAAAATATTATATATGTATAGACAAAAATTAATCTTATAACATCAAAATAGTTCAGATCACTATGACTTGCAAAACTGTTTTAAATAAAAATTATAAAAAAAATAGAACATGTTCAAGCAACCCCAATTCTTTTGGACATGTTTATTTAATCTTATCCACACATGAGTTTTTGTTTTAATTATTTAGAATGTTAAACTGGCACATGTAAGTTACTAGTTTCATTCCAGTCGGAAGAACATAAGTCATCTGTTTTCAGCAGTCACATTTTTCCATTAGGTATCCGCTGGTGGTTGCTTAACCCTTTCCCTCATACGACAATTCTGCAGCAGACAACTTTGAACATATTTTGTCAAAAAATAGAAAATATCTATAATTGAATGGATTTATAAGCTATGACTAAAAGTGGAAAACATTGTGTCAAAAGGAGAAATTGCACGTTTTGTGCAATTTCTTCTTTTGTCACTATGTTTTCAAAAAGCCGTCTGCTTCAGAGGCATCAGAAAGCGTCTACATGAGGGAAAGGGTTAAGACAATTTTGACTGTACATGCATAGCATGCAGGACTGATTTGGTGCCAAATAAAAGTTTCTCTAGTATATAAACGTTTCAATTGAAAGTATAAATTTTGAATTAAGTTGAAGTCTTTGTTGCTAAAGGATAGAATGCTCATTATGGTTTTCCTGCAATTCAGCTATAATAACTTATTACATCAATTTAGTTTCACACTTTTGGCATGTGATATTGGCTAAATATCTCTGGTCTTCAAGTCTGATGGACTTGTATTAATTCCAAATCAAACTCTTAATTTCTTTCTTTTTCAGAGATATGGTTTGTAGTGTAGCAGGAATAACATCAGACGCAAATGTGTTGACCAATGAGCTTAGATTGATAGCTCAAAGGTAAAACCTGATTTTGAAATGTATTTCTTAGAGTATTTTTACTTTACCTGGTAGATAAAAAGCCTTATTTATGATTTACACAAACAGTACATGGATCACTTCAAGGATTTACGAAAAAAAGAAGCATAAATAAATGCTTTAACCCTATCCCACATGTTAACACATTCTGAAGCATCTGCAGCAGACAACTTTTGTAAACATTGTCGCAGCTGCAATTTTTATCTCTACGGGAATCATCAAACTCCTATTTATGGAGATTTTTCACATTTTTACCTGGATGTTTTCAAAGTCATCTACCACTTCGGTGGTGAAGTGGTAGAGCATCTGCCTCATCTAGGGTAGGTTAGGGGTTTGATCCTTGGCTTGGTCATACTAAAATACTTTAAAAATGGTAGTAATGACTGCCCTCCTTGGCACTCCGGATTGCTGGTTTAGCATTACGATTGACTGGCTGGTGTCAGGATAAATGGACCAGTAATACTGGTGACTTATCCAGGAAATGCTGTGATATAACTTAAACAAATGTTGAAAGTGGCATAAAACACAAAACAATTAATCAAAGTCCTCTGCTGCAGATTTGTTGTATGTGGGAAAGGATTATTCAGTTAGATGCCTCTGCAACACACTTGTGAAAACATCAGGGGCATAGGCATATTGCATTTTTAAAGCAGATCAGGGTTTTTTCTGGTATTTTGGGAATCTGACCTAAACCCATGGAATTGGGATTTTTTTTGCGTCGTTTGCAAAATTGGGAGTATTAAAAAAAGGAAATATAATTTTAAAAAAACATATTTATTTTCAACAAAACATCCACAGTTTCTCAGTCCAGTAGAAAAACACTGTCCATACTTTGTCATGCTGTTTGTGTGGCATTTACCAGAGAGGTGACTTTCAAGCTTCCTTGTAGGGTGATCCCCTCGAAATTTCAGAAATGTCTGATTGGGAATTTTATTGACAAAATTGGGGGAAAAACATACTTTTTCCCATTGGGAACATTGCCAAATACCTGCTATAAAAATCACCAAAAAAATACCCCGCAGATGAATAAAAAAATAACATTTATGGATACCAATTAATAAATTTTTGTTCCTTTAAAGTTTTCTTGTCTTTGTCAATATCTGTAATTTTATACTCTTTACATTTTGAAATAATATTCAACATTCAAGATGGTATAATTTATCTGTATTGATATGTATAATTTTCTTATGTTTATATTTTAACAGGTATCTTTTACAATATCAGGAGCCCATTCCCTGTGAACAGTTAGTAAGCACTCTATGTGATCTGAAACAGGCTTATACACAATTTGGAGGTAACACAGTTTAACACTTTCCCACATACAACAAATCTGCAGCAGACGACTTTGAAAACATTTAGGAAAAATATATATTGAAACTCTTCAAATTCAAGTATTTTATTACTTAAAGCTGAAAACATTGTTCTATAAGGAAAAAAAAGAGGGAAAATTGCTCATTGAAGAAATTGCCCATAATAAGCAATTTCTTCAATGAGAAATTTTTCCTCTTGCTACAACATTTTCATAAGTCGTCTGCATGTTGAAAAGGGTTATATGCTAGCTTACTTAAAGACATGTATGTTAAATCTCCCTGATATTATTAAACTTTATTGCAACTTGGCAGATATATGTTGCAAACAGTTTTATGTCTGTGACATTTCAAACAGTTTACCGTATAGTTTTAACCCTTTCCCATAAAATCTGCAGCAGACGGTGTAGAAAACACGAAAGTCGAAAACATAGAAAATCTCCATAAATGAGAGCGTTACTATTAAATAGAGTTGAAAACATTGTAGCAAAAGGAGAAATTGCTCGTTTTGAGCAATTTCTTCTGTTGCCAAAATGTATTCAAAAGTCGTCTGCTACAGATGCATCAAAATATGTCTAGAAGGTGAGAAAGTGTTAATTCACCTGAGCAGATAGTAATCAAAGTGAGCTATTGTGATCTCTATTTGTTGTTTTTCCGATGTTCGTTCAAATCTTCTTCTCTGAAAGTACTGGTTTTGATTTCAAAATTACGGGACTGTTTCCCAGGTGGCCCTCATCAAAAGTTGTTCAAACAATTTTATAACATGTCGACTATGAATTTTGGTTGCTGTGGCATCAGAAAGAGGGAAATTGCCTTCATTTTTAAAATCGTCATGTCCAAAAGTACTCTTCTAATTTGAAAATTATTTGACACAAATGTTCCTTTGTTGAAATTATACAAAATTTCCAGAGCTCTGATATTTATATACATAGTGAATATCTTAAAAATCTTCTTTGTTTACCAAAATTAATTAGCATAACCGGCGGGAAAAAAAATCATATAACTTAATCGTTGCGAGTTCATTGGATGAAATGAGAAATTGGGTGAATGACATTCACGACCTGACGACCCCGATAATTTCATTCAACGCTGTTTACCGATTTCTAATTCTCAAAGTAGGGAACCATGATTAACATTGCGCAATCATCAAAATGGCGGCTATGTTGCGAATAATACCGCAACACCAATCTGACTAAATTACACGATCTGACTAAATGTAAATGCGTAGCTTGAATAGAAGATGATTTTAATGAGATCTACCGCAACACATGAAACAAATTTAACGTTTTGTTGTCTTTCATTTTTTTTGACAATATTTTTTGATTTAATAACTACATTGAACCTGATAAATTTGACTCTTTGAGAAACTGACCCTCGTATCGTACACTGCCCTGTTTCGGTGAGGGACCTAAATTGGTGACCTTATTATTTTGTTATCTTCAATTTCAAAAGTGCTATTGCATCATTTGACTATGTGGTCTCAAGTTTAACATTTCTGTCAATAGCTTTTGAATCTTTTGTAAATATGGATAAAATACATACATTTTATGCAGAATATTTCAAATAAACAAGTGAAAAATAATCTCTTTTCCAAATTTCATTTTTTTTTTAACTGAATGCTGCACTACAGATCTTTTGCAATAATGTTATTTGAATTGGTCACTACCCTTAAATCATGTACATTGTGTGCTCTTAATGTTATCTTTATACAGAACTAGAAAAAAACCCACTAAATAACAATTAAAACACTCAAGAAACTGCAATCCGGGCTACCAGCTTCCAAATCTGGTAGCCCAGTGGGCTACCACACAATTCTTAAATTTGTCGCATGTTAAACTTGGTGTGCAGAAAAGTGGGACATGTGAGAATCTTAGCAGGACAAGTGGCATTCTGAAAGTCACTTGTCCTGGACAAGTGGCTGAATTTTTTTTTTGTACAGCCCTGTGGTTTTTCAAATAATTTTGTAGAAATCAGATTCCTTCAAGCAATGTTGATTGGTCAAAAAACATTGCCGTCAGGGGACGGACTTTTTTGCCTTATATGGCTATTGTGGAAGCTTAAAAAATCTTCTCCGACGAAAGTGTAATGCCAACTTTCAAATAATTTTGTAAAAATGTTACTTGGGTTGACCTGACCCTCTATCAGATTCCTTCAAGCCATGTTGATTGGTCAAAAACGTGGCCGCCTGGGGGGCCGGGGCTGTTTTGCCTTATATGGTTATAGTGGAAACTTTTAAAATCTTCCCCTGAAAGTGTATGGTTGATTTTCAAATAATTGTGTAGAAATGTACCTTGGCTGATGACCCTCTTTCAGACTCCTTCAAGCCATGTTGATTTGTCATGGCCACCAGGGGCTGTTTTGCCTTATATGCATTTAGTCAAAACTTAAAAAAAAAAATTCTTGTCCAAAATCACTGGCCTGATTTGAAATTAGATTGGCGAAAAACGCTCCTTCGTTGACCATAACCAATGATTGTTCAATTTATTCTGATCTGTTGAAAAACCTGGCCATTAGAGGGTGGGGCTTGATTTTGTGGTAGGCATGACAAATTACATTACATAATTCAGGTGAGCGATTCCAGGGCCATCATGGCCCTCGAGTTTACACAAAGTTTTCAAAAATCATTTGTTGCAAAAAAGTTTAGTTAAATCAAGTATTGACAATTTGTTAATTTGATGTGGGTTGATTTTCAGGTAAGAGGCCTTTCGGTGTGTCATTGTTGTATATGGGTTGGGATAAACATTATGGTTTCCAGCTCTATCAGAGCGATCCCAGTGGGAATTATGGAGGATGGAAAGCAACCTGTATTGGGAACAACAGTGCAGTAAGTGAACGCTTTTGATTTGTTTATAAAATGTCTTACAAACATACAATGATACAAATCAAAGCAAACAATGAAATATCACGATATGGTAAAAAAGGAGTTCTTCCTATCCAAATTGCTGATGCCTTTTGAAAGCATTGTAGAAACTGGAGGGCTATATCACATGAAATTAGGCAGTTGGAACTATGGAAATTGATTATTACTTTTGATATAACCCGCTCTACCACTTTCAGAGAAATTTTTGTGCATCTTCAGCAGACATTTGAAAACATGATGAGCTATTTCTCCTATTATAGAGATATCCATGTTTTTGCCTTCATGTCATCTGCCACAGATTTATTATATGTAGCAAAGGGTGACATTGCATACTTTTGAGGAAAGCTTTATATCAACAAACTGTTTCAGAGATAGCGAACCGCCTTGATCCTAATCAGTCCAGAGCAGATGGAGGCTGATCTGGATCTTTGCAATTCTAAAATTCATCATGATGGTTTTATGTTGTTGGACATCGTAATTGTTAAAATGTGTACATTTTAAGGACTGGTTGGATTTGATAAGGATATGGATTGCTGTGTATTGGTTCTTTTCATTTACTCTGAACTTATTTAGATTTGTTGGGGGTTTTGATTTGTTGATTTGTCCTGCTTTCATTTTACAAACACACCTTTTAAACTTACAAGGTCTTGTTTATGTTGACACTGATTCCAATAGTATTTCTGTTACAACTTTGCAGCCAGTACACCTATAAAGTGTTACCAAGTCTCCATCCGATCTTCACCAAACTTGATGAACATGTTTGATGGGATAATGTCTGGGGCCAAGTTTGGCAACCAACCAAATCAACATAGGCTTTTTTTTTGGAATATGGCCCTTGATTTATCCAAAATTTGGCCAAAAGGCCTTATCTACTCTTAATCTCAACACTTTTTATTCAATCTTCATCAAACTTGCTGTGAGTGTTTATGCTCAATTAAACAATAGTACCAATAAAAAAAAAAAAACACTAGTCATTTCAGAGTTATGCCTCCCTGGTAGGCATATTTTGTTACAGTTTTGAAATCTCTTTGAATTTCTTAAACCAGACAAGCAATTGCATCTGCTTGCGCTGCTCATGTATATATATTTATATAAAGGTTTGTCTGTACATATTATTAAGCATTAACAATATTATCATTTTCCCCAAAGAATGCAGTCTCCATGTTGAAACAAGAGTATAAAGAGGGAGAGACCAATTTACAACAAGCCTTACAATTAGCTGTAAAAACTCTGAGTAAAACTCTGGATATGACCAAACTGACACCAGAGAAAGGTATGGAATATTATATATATATACACATAAGCTGCATGTAGGAATAGGAGTTCTTATTGCATCTGTGAACAATAAAGACTCCGGTAGGGTTTCACTGTCTGCCTATATGTTATACATACCTAAATGCATCTTCTGAGCAATTCCTCCTTTTGACATAATATTTTCAAAAGTCGTCTGCTGCAGGGGCATGGGAAAGCGTCTGTATGTGGTTAAATAATACCAATCCTGAGTGGCAATTAACCCTTTCCCTCATGTAGACGCTTTCTGACACCTCTGCAGCAGACAGCTTTTTGAAAACATAGTGACTAAAGAAGAAATTGCACAAAACGTGCAATTTCTCTTTTTGCCACAATGTTTTTTTAATTTTTGTCCTAGGTTATCCATTCAATTATGGAGATTTTCTATGTTTTGACAAAATACGTTCAAAGTCGTCTGCTGCAGAATTGTCGTATGAGGGAAAGGGTTAAAACCTAAAATTGCAAGGCACAGCTCATATAATAATAAGATTTGTGCGGGTTTTGCCGGATAGACTTGCGAGGGAAATGTTGAAAGCTGAAAACTTTTCTTGAATATTTTGTTAAAGGGGAAGTCTTTAGTAGGTATTCTTTTTTCTTCTTTATCTCAAAAATATATACGATTTGATTGCTATTCCTTTTTTCAACACAACTTTGTAAAGCGAGAGAAGTTTTGAAGTAGGGGAAAGTCAAAATTTGACTACTGAGCAAATGTGGCTGCTTAATACAAGTCAAATAAAGAACAAAATGTTGATTTGGTTAATCTTCAATTGTCTGCTTAAAAGAGGTGACTGCTAAAACAAGTTTGACTGTACATGTAAAGGAATCCACAGCATTGTAGGTAAAGAAAAACATGTTCATCATGGGCAATTTTGGCTTTTGATGTGATGCTTTCAACTCAAATGTTTTCATTTATAAAGATTAACCATTTTAAAGTTTAAAGTTGTCTGCGGCAGATTTTTAGCTCACCTGAGCTTTGCTCAAGGTGAGTTATTGTGATCGCCTTTTGTCCGGCGTCCGTCGTCCATCGTGCGTCGTCCGTCGTCCGTCGTGCGTCAACTTCTTCTCCTCAGTAACCAGTGGGTCAATTGGGATGAAACTTCACAGAAAGCATCCTCTCAATGACCTCACCAGATTTCCTTCAAATTTTTGGGATCCATGCAGAATTCTGGTTTCCATGGCAACGAAATGAAAAAAACTTCAAAATTCTTCTTCTCCCAAACTGGTTGGCAGATTTTCAAATAATTTTGTAGAAATGTTCCTTGGATGACCCTCTATAAGATTCCTTCAAGCCATGTTGATTGGTCAAAAAACATGGCCGCCAGGGGGGGCGGGGCTATTTTGCCTTATATGGCTATAGTGAAAACTTAAAAAATCTTCTTCTCCGAAAGTGTTTGGCCGATTTTCAAATAATTTTGCAGAAATGTTCCTTGGATGACCCTCTATCAGATTCCTTCAAGCCATGTTGATTGGTTGAAAAACATGGGGGGGGGGGGGGCTATTTTGCCTTATATGGCTATAGTGAAAACTTAAAAAATCTTCTTCTCCGAAAGTGTCAGGCCAATTTTCAAATAATTTTGTAGAAATGTTCCTTAAGTGACCCACTTTCAGATTCCTTCAAGCCATGTTGATTGGTAAAAAAACATGGCCACCAGGGGGGCAGGGCTATTTTGCCTTATATGGCTATAGTGAAAACTTAAAAAATCTTCTTCTCCGAAAGTGTCAGGTCGATTTTCAAATAATTTTGTAGAAATGTTCCTTGGATGACCCACTTTCAGATTCCTTCAAGCCGTGTTGAATTGTAAAAAAACATGGCCGCCAGTGGGCAGGGCTATTTTGCATTATATGGCTATAGTGAAAACTTAAAAAATCTTCTCCTCACAAAGTGTCAGGCCGATTATCAAAAAAAATTATAGAAATGTTCCAAGGGTGACTGACCCTCTATCAGCCAATTCCTTCAAGCCAAGTTGATTGGTCAGAAACTATGGCCGCCATGGTGCTTATATAGTTAAAGTAAAAAAAAAAAAATCAGGTGAGCGATTCCAGGGCCATCATGGCCCTCTTGTTGTATGTAGGAAAGGGTTGAAACAAGCAGGAAAAAAATATATCATGCTATGCAATGCTGCAGTGTATTTTTTTCACCCTTTCAAATATAAGTGTCTTTTCATCCGATTTTATTTTGTTTTCACAATTATTCTTATGATAGCAATTTGATACAGTTTTAAATAGAAGATCAAGGTATATGTTTAAATATTTCTGTCTACTCCTTGTCCAGTTGAAATAGCCACACTTACCAGGGAGAATGGTGAATCCAAGATACAAATTCTGAAGGCGGATGTGGTTGAAGCATTGATAAAAAAGCATGAAGCAGAAGAAGCTAAAGTTGAAGCAGAGAAGAAGAAGGAGAAGTCCTGATTTGTTTGACGTATCCATGGAGTGTGAGGATGAATGGTGAGTTTCTTTTTATTTGTCTTTTTCCATCCATGCATTTAGTTAAAAATAAGGGAACAAAATTTGTGACAGGTAGTTCTGGAATACCCAGTTTTTTAAAACCCAAACCGACGACTTTGAAAGTATTTAGTCAATCACACAGAAAAGCTCTTCAGATGTAGGTCTCAATACTGTAAAGAGTTAAAACATTGTGGTAAAAGAAGAAATTGCCCGTTTTGAGCAATTTCTCTTATTGTCACAATGTTCATTCAAAATGAGTATCTGGTGTTAAAGAGTGAGGTTGTGAGCTATAACGCCAGCCAAATTGTCAGACTCTTCAAGGTGTAAAAATAGTAGTAAACGCTTTTTCTGCTAAAACTCAGGGTATTCTTAGATTGCAAAACAATTGATGTCTGGATAAACATACCACCAATTATTGTTATTAAACTGAGGTATTGTTGAAATCATCCTTAAACATCATTTAAACAAAAAACTTAGTTGATGGATTGGTCTTGAACATGTATGAATTATTTAGATAGTGTGAAACTCATTGCATATCTACTTTTTTCAGGTATGGTTAAGAATTATAACAATTTAATTAACATGATTACATCATATTGACTGAAATATACCTAAATTTAATTAACTTTATAACATCATATTGACTGAAAGATACCTAAATTTAAATTTAATAACATTATTTTGACTGAATGATACCTGAATTTGATTAACATAAAATCATATTGACTGAAATATACCTAAATTTAATTAACATTACATCTTATTGAGATTATTGACTGAAAGATACTTTAATTTTAATTTAATTACATCATATTGACAGAATGGTTTCTATATTATTTCCTGTAAAATATAGAGCAAATGTATTTTTTATATCAAAGCAGTTTCTGGGTAGTTCATTGCTTGGATTCATATGGACTTTTTCCCTTTATGTTTACATATTGAATGCAAGTTAACAGAGTTATTTTAACAGAGCTCTAGAAAAGGGGCATTTTCCATGTTCAAAAATCCTTACTAAGTCTTAACATGCAAACCCTATGTTGTGGGTACTCAAAAGAATTGTCTCAGTGAACATTTGGTTGAGTAGTGAGAAAAATATTGTGGGGAAAATACCTGTTCACTCCCAGTCCCTCTTATTTAGTCCTCTGGGATTATAACCCCCGAAGAGTCTCATAGTTATTGCATCCATGACCTTATTTTGGAATTACAAAGTAAAACCATAGTTCACAATTGTTAACCAATAAAAGCCTATTTAAACCTTTCTGACTCTATAGACGACTTTAAGATGCCTTTTGACGTTACTATTGCAGAAAACCTTTGAAAGAATTAAGACATTAGAAGAAATTGCTCATAATGAGAAACTCCTAATTTTGTCACAATTTGTTTAACTTGATCCAATAATTAAACTTTCGTTTATAGAGATTTGTAATATTTTTTCCCATTTGTGTTCTTACAAATAAAACAAACATGATAGATGTAGTCTTCTTAGGAAAGTCATAGAGACATTACTGTAAATTGTTTACCTGATATTATGTTTAGGGTTTAGCCTGCTTTAAAAAAATCATTCGAGTTAGAAGTAACTGGTGTTAAATGGGAAGTGTATTTTGCTTACATAGTTTGAAAACATAACTTGTCCAATCATTAATTATGTCTTGTTGTGTTTGCTGGGACATCATAGGTGGACATCAAAAGTCATTAACTCTTTCCCACATACAACATATGTGCAGCAGGCGACTTTGAAAAGTTCTAGAAATAAATATGGAAAATTACGGAAAATCTCTGAAAATGAAGGTATAATTACTGAAAAGATTTGAAACTGTGGCAAAAGGAGAAATTGCTTGTTTTGTGCAATATATCTTTTTGGTAACATTGTTTTCAAAAGTCGTCTGCTGTAATAAATGTAAAAAAGAGTGTCGACTTGTATACAGTGAAATACTGACAATCATCAATTTTGATTTCAGATTGTGAGTTGAAAGGTAGCAGTACAAAGAAGGAACCTCACAGTTTGATATTGACTTAAGACTAAAAGTGCTATAGTCTCCTCTACATGCTTGAATGGAGAAGTTATTAATATGTGTAATAAAGTGCTGTAGGAAAATGATGCTATTAGAAGTTTTCTTAATTTAAATATAAACAGTTTTTTGTTTTTCCTGCCTTGGCAGGGTGACACATAGTTATCACTTCTATGTTGTCTTTCCATCTGTCTGTTGCTATTTTACCCACTGGCATTATGACAGGAGACTCATTATGTTCCTTCAAACTGTTTAACACTTTTGGAATGTATAAACATGATTTTTTTTTTTGGTGAGAAATTTCCTTTATTCATCTTTGCTTCTTGCAGATCATTTGTTGTTAATAATCTTGACAGTTTTCATGTTGACCATCTTGAATAATGTTCTTTGCAAATATACCATATCAAAGTACGGTAACTTACCCAGGGAATGCAGTTATATAACTGAAAAATTGTTGAAAGCGGCATAAAACGCCAAACAAACTTATCTTGGTTTTTCTTCTTAAAGTCTTATGTTGTCATACATGTGTTTAGATCAGAAGAGAATGGACGGGCATCTAAAAGACTGCACATGCAGTAGAGACCCACTTCACAATTATAAACATGCATGGGTTTTGATCATAAAATATTTTTGAAATTTATTCTTTGTAGATCAACAAAATTTACTTCTGAAAGTAAACACATAATATTTTTTGTTTATTGTTCTGTGCTTTTTTTGAAAGATGCAAATTTGACAAATTGAATAAAACATCCCTAATAGTTAAAAACGTTTTGAAATGTTTTTAGTGTTTCAAGATTTAATCGTATCCCACTTGCAGGTACATTTTGATGCATCTGCAGCAGACGACTTTTGTAAACATTGTGGCAAAATATAAGATTGATAAAAATTCTCTTTTTTTTGGCACAATGTTTCAATCCTAAACCATAATAAGTTTTTCATTTATAGATAGTCTCATATTTTTGACTACTTACTTGCAAGTTCAAAACGCTCACTTTATTAGAAAAAACACATTTTGATGTAATCCCTCTCCTACTGTACACAAGGGATAATGATAATGTTTGCATAAATTCAGCGGGTTTATGGTTAAAAATCATTTGTCTCTATTGTCTGATATATAATGAGATGGGTAGGTGGAAACAAGTTTGCAAATATTCTATGTTATTACTTGCAGTGTGGCACACATGGTCAAAGATTTTGTTTAGACTTGACACATTTCATCTACTTGATGAAAGAAACCAACAAAGGCAAAACAAAACAATTCTATGGACTTTGGATTCATGAACATCAACACAACTTCTAACAAAAAATGTAAAAAAGCTCTTGGGAACAGTGCCTCTAAAATATGTTAACATGGCTACAAAATTAATCTTTTTTATAATGTTCCCAAAATAACGTTGCTTGGGAAGATTGTTGTGTGGAGTACTGGTGTGAGAAAACCAGGAAATGCATGAGTAGGTGAGCTGGCCGCCGTGATATAACTGAGAAATTGTTAACAACGGCGTTAAACCCCAATCAATCAATCCCAAAATAACAAATGTTTTAATGTTATTAGTTTAAACATATTTTATTACGAAAATAACATATAGTATTTACAAATCATCTCTGAAAGTGTCAGTCTGACTTTCAAATAATTTGAAGAAATGTTCCTAGGGTGACCCTCTTATAAGCCATGTTGATTGCTCGTAAACTATGGTCGCAATAGGGCAGGGCCATTTTGCTTGATATGGCTATAGTGAAAACCTCCGAAAGTGTCAGGCTGATTTTCAAATAATTTTCCTTGAGTGCTCCACTATCAGATTCCTTCAAGCCATGTTGTTTTGGTTGAAAAAGGGGGCAGTGATGTTTTGCCCCATATGGCTATAGTGAAAACTTAAAAAATCTTCTGTAACAAAAGTATCTGGCAGATTTTCAAAAAAATTGTAGAAATGTTCCTTGAGTGACTCTTTCAGATTCAACCATATTGATTGGTCATAAAATATAGCTGCCAGGGGGACGGGGCGAGGCTGTTAGCATTATATTGGCTTTAGTGAAAACTTTAAAAATCTTCTCCCAAACTATTTGGCTGATTTTCAAATAATTTTGCAGAAATGTTCCTTGGGTGACACTACGAGATTTCTTCAAGCCATGATTTGTCAAAAAACATGGCCACAAGGGGGCGGGGCTGTTTGGAGGTTTAAATTTTGCCTAATGGCAATGGAGCAATAACACTTTGGCTAGATTAATGTTGTTAGACAAAATCCAGAAGAAATGACTCTGAAATAGAGTAAATATTAGTGTTCCCATGGTATTAACAGGATGCCAAGATTCTTAAACTGTTTCCTAACCGGCAAAAAAGACAAAGTAACAATATGTTGCACATCTGATTATTTTGTTGACATGAATCCCAATATAGGTTCAAAATACTCTCTCGTGTAGTTGCCGAGGAAACAAAAGACTAAAATATTTCTTTTGATAACGTTTGATGGGTGTTTTTCTGTTTCAAAAGATGTATTTAAATTAAGTATTTCTGGAGCAAATCATATATATATATAATCTTTATAACCAAATAAAACGAACCATAAAGTGGTCGTGTGTACTGTTATCTAGCAACAGTTAAAACATAACAATTAAATAAAGACTGGGGAGATCATACATACAATCTCACCAATCTTCAGTCTGTGCTTAGGTCTTTTACAAATCTGAAGGCATTATTTAAAAATAGTGCCTAATCACAAAGTCAATAAGACTTGCAACAAATCATAAAATAAAATAAGTAAAAGCTAAAATTATATAACTTTAAACATGGAAAATTATGATCCTCAAACAAACATAATATAAGATGTCATGATAAAATAAAGAGTTCTAAAATGTCAGGGTAGGTAATTTGTGTTAATTTTATTCTTCGAAATAACAAAGGGAGGTCATTTGTATTTTTAGGTGATGGTTTGTGAAAGTCTAATTTATGAAAAAACGAACATATGTTCCCCGCCGCTTTGTTCTTGTATTAATAAATCAAAGGTTCAACTATATATTTCTGTTATGAACTTAATTTGAGATGGATGCATTTTTTTTGTTCAAATAAGTGGTAAATACTGCGTCTTTCCTTTAAAACTCAACTTGGCAGTTTCAATGGCAAAAGGGAAATATGTAGAATTTCTAACAGTATTCTACTGAATAGTCCCCTGATGTCAACATGTTGAATAGGTTTAAGCAAATTGTGTGACCATGCGTGCCCAAAAAGTTTGAATGCTTACAAATAATGGCTATTAAACAGGGATTGATATACACCAGGAGCCAAAACTATAAATGAGCCGTCCCGCGAGAAAACCAACATTATGGCCTCTGCATAATGTATCGACCCAGATCAGTGCGCAGTCCGCGCAGACTGATCCGGGCCGACACATTCCATCTCGGGGGGGGGGGGGGGGGGGGGATAGAGGTATAGCGTAATGATTCCTGAAACAGAAAATCCATAGGAGGCAAAAAGGATCCTGGTAAGCCTGCGTGGCATGCTTAGGCTGATCAGGGTCGATACGTTACGCAGAGTCCACAATGTTGCTTTTATCGCGGGACGGCTCGAATGCTTAATTTCATGATCTACATGTTGAACATGAGCGCCTAGTACGAAAAGTCGAAACTTCAGTTTTCGAGTACAATTGAGTTCAGTTCGTTTTCATTTTGAGAACGTTTCGCTGGTTGACCAACACACCAGTTGTCTTTATTCCCTTTTTATTGCTACACTATTTTCAAAGGGAGCAAACCGCCTCGGTGGAGAAGTGACAGAGCATCGGCCTCGGCTGCTTGAGGTCGTGGATCTGTCCGGGTCATACACACTACTTAGAAATGGCTGCGCTCAGGGTTCCTCGGTTCGCATTACGACTGTCTTGGTGGTGTTAGGATAAATGGACCAGTAGTACTGGTAACTCATCCAGGAAACTCCGTGATATAGGATAAATGGACCAGTAGAACTGGTAACTCATCCAGGAAACTCCGTGATATAGGATAAATGGACCAGTAGTACTGGTAACTCATCTAGGAAACTCCGTGATATAGGATAAATGGACCAGTAGAACTGGCAACTCATCCAGGAAACGCCGAGATATAGGATAAATGGACCAGTAGTACTGGTAACTCATCCAGGAAACTCCCGTGATATAGGATAAATGGACCAGTAGTACTGGCAACTCATCTAGGAAACTCTGTGATATAGGATAAATGGACCAGAAGTACTGGTAACTCATCTAGGAAACGCCGTGATATAGGATAAATGGACCAGTAGTACTGGTAACTCATCCAGGAAACGCCGTGATATAACTGAACACATTGTTGAAAGCAGCATTAAGCACCGAACAATCAATCCAAAGGGAACCGCCATTATTGCCGTATGTCTGACAAAGAAAAGTAATTAGGATGAATACACAAGTCTGAAGTTGTCTCCCATTGGACAATAATGATTTTGTTGAAAGCTGAAAGTGCTTTTTATAAAGTTGAATACCATCTGACTGATTTGTAACCAAAACAGTGTTTGCTTTAATCTATATTGGAACATTAATTACGATTTAGTTCCAGAACAACATGTACTTTCTGAAATTGAAAGTAAACATTACTGCGGGATTAGGGTGACATTTCATTTGATATCATAGCTCAAACAAAAGAATAGTGAACATGTGATATATACATATATATTTTGTAGTTTTAAGAATAAACCTTAATTTAATACATATTTAAGGTTGTTTGGACTTTTTGGGAAAGCCATAGCCCAGTCTGCTATAACGCTCTCTTATTGAACATGAATTACTTCAATGTGACCATTATGTAATGGTAGGAATACGTTACTACCTACAACATGGCGTAAAGGGTGTGCAGTGGAGCGAATGATGTATGCGCTTTTTACACGGTCAATAAATTTCAACTTTAAACGACAGTCTATTCTAACGTTCGTATATACATGGCATGAATTGATAATACTAGATAGTATCCGTTTCCCTCATATAGACGCAGCAGACGGTTTTTAGCTCACCTATGCACGAAGTGCAAGGTGAGCTATTGTGATCACATTTTGTCCGGCGTCCGTCCGTCGTGCGTCGTGCGTCGTCAACATTTCAGCTTGTTAACACTCTACAGGCTACATTTTGCATCCAATCTTCATGAAAGTGTATCAGAACATTCATCTCCATAAAATCTTAGACAAGTTCGAAACTGGGCCATATGAGGTAAAAAACGAGGTCACTAGGTCAAATTGAAGCGAAATCTTGTTAACACTCTGGAGGCCACATTTTCAACTTGAGCACGTTGAAACTTTATCAGAATGTTTGTCTTGATGATATGTAGGTCAAGTTCGAACATGGGTTATGTCGGGTCAAAAAGTAGGTCACTAGGTCAAATTGAAGGAAAATCTTGTTAACACTCCAGAGGCCGCAATTTTTGCTTCAGCTGTTTGAAATTTTGTCAGAATGTTTGTGTTTAAAATATCTAGGTCAAGTTCGAATATGGGTCATGCCGGGTCAAAAACTAGGTCACTAGGCCAAATTGAAGGGAAATCTTGTTAACACTGTAGAAGCTGCATTTTTTGCTTCAGCAGCTTGAAATTTAGACAGAATGTTGAGCTGAATGATATCTAGGTCAAGTTTGAATATGGGTCATGCCGGGTCACTAAAAAAAACTAGGTCACTAGGCCAAATTAAAGGGTAATCTTGTTAACACTCTAGAGGCCTGATTTTTAACTTGAGCATGTTGAAACTTTATCATAATGTTTGTCTTGATGATATGTAGGTCAAGTTTAAATATGGGTCATATTGGGTCAGAAACTAGGTCACTAGGCCAAATTGAGGGAAAATCTTGTTAACTCTGTACAAGCCGCATGTTTTGCTACAGCAGCTAGAAATTTGGTCAGAATGTTTAGCTGAATGAAATCTAGACCAAGTTCGAATACGGGTCATGCTGGGTCAAAAATTAGGTCACTAGGGCAAACTGAAGGTAAATCTTGTTAACACTTTGGATGCCGCATTTTTTGCTTAAGCATCCTGAAATTTGGTCAGAATGTTTGTCTAAATGATATCTAGTTCAAGTTCGAATATGGGTCATATGGGGGTCAGAAACAAGGTCAATAAAGGAAAATATTGTTCATACTCCGGAGGCCGCATTTTTACTTTGAGCAAGTTGAAAATTTGTCAGAATGTTGTTTTGATGATATCTAGTCCATGTTGGAATATGGGTCATATCAGGGAAAAAAATGTATAGATCACTAGGCCAAATGAAGATAAATCTTGTTAACACTGGAGGTTGCATTCAGAATAATTGTCTTGATGTGTTATGCATAACAGTACATTGTATAATTAAGGTGAGCGATCCAGGGCCATCATGGCCCTCTTGTTTGAAAAATATGGCGACGAAAGAAGAAATTGCTCAAAACGAGCAATTTCTCCTTTTGTCACAATGTTTTCAACTATATTCAATTATTGTTCTTTCATTTAAAGGGAGTTTCTGTGCTTTTGCCTTTACGTTTGCAAAGTCGTCTGCTGCATATTTGTTGTATGTGGGAAACAGTTAAAATGCTTTACCTGGTCAAAAATAAAAGAATATACTACTTACGGGAATGGCCAACTTTCTTTCCGGCAATTGACAAAAGTCAATGCGACATGCGTCATTCGTATTCCACCAATGGGCTAAGCCTATGTGGAAAAGCAGCCAGTTGCTTGGGAAGATTGTTGTGTGGAGTACTGGTGTGAGAAAACCAGGAAATGCATGAGTAGGTGAACTGGCCGCCGTTATATAACTGAGAAAAAAAAACGGCGTTAAACCCCAATCAACCCCCCCCCCCCCCCCCCCCCCCCCCCAGTGTTTTCAAAATACATACATATTTTCTCCAACTAAAACAAACGATGCAGTGTTCTCCTGTTTTTTTATACAGTGAATTGTTGTCAAATGTAAAGAGTACATGTAGCAGACAACCCGGCCGGGTAGCTCAATTGGTAGCGTATCTGACTCGTGATCTGGAGGTCACGGGTTCGATACCCGGTTGTGGCGACATTCTTTCGGGCGATGTTTTCCATTGCCTCTCACCTCTGATCTATGTGAGAAAGTAGCCAGTGGCTTCGAAAGAATGTTG